>CAUYUJ010020503.1:615005-825005 GCA_963575745.1 Prorocentrum cordatum | reverse complement strand
TGGGAGGCTCCCAAATCGCCCCACAACCATCCGAAAGGGCTTCCAGGCAGTCGAAGAGAGCCCCAAAACGGCACAACACGGGTCCAAGATGGCCCTCAGAGAGCGCCATGGCGGCCCAAGATGGCCCAACGACACCCTCCGAAGAATTCCAAATTGTGATTCGGTCGTTCAAGGAGACCGCGGTTGGAGGCAAGGTGGCCCGAGGAAGCCCCCGGAGGCCCCCAGAATACGCCCAGGAGGCCTCCAGAAGACCTGAAGAAAGCCGGGAACAACTCTTGTGAGGCCCCTAGAGGCTCTCCAAGGAGGAGCCTCTGCAACAAAACAGCTGAGGAGGATGGGGAGAATGCGCAGGGTATGGCGAACATAAGGAAACAGAAGCATGGAGGAAAGATAGCGAATAACATTATTATAGCGGCGATGCCGGAAAAGGCAACCAGGAATTATCGCTACATCGTCGGCTTGACCTTCCTGCTATTCCGCCTGCGTGCCAAATTTCAAGGACCAAGGTGCATGGCGCGAAGCGCCACGGCAGTCTTGTAAACAAATGTATATCTATATATATAGACATATATATATAAATGTACAAATATAGACATATGTAGACATACTTATATGTATATGTGTGTGTGTGTGTGTGAATGTCCCTCGATCGATCTGGAACTACGCAACTATCTAGCACTACCCTGATGCGTATTCTTCTTCTTCTGTCCGCCTCGTCCCTCCCCTCCATCCCTCCCTCCCTCCCTCCCCCCCCCCTCCCTCCTCTCTCCCACCTCGCCTCCCCTTCCTCTCACTCCCCCTCCCTTCCTCCTCCCCTTTCGGGCGCCGTTTGGCGCTCTGGTCTGTCCTGCTCAGTGGCCCCCTCGAGCCATCGCCGCCCAGGGGGGCCCAGCACGCAGCCCCTTACCAACCTCCAGCTAGGGGCTTTGTAGAGCCACGGGGAGCATGAGGAGGATGAATGCGACAAGGAGGAGGAGGTGGAGGAGGTGGAGGGAGAAGCAAATGAGCTGAGGTGCCGAGGAGTACAGCCATCGTGTCACCAGGAGGAACGCTGAACAGGGAAGTTCGGGGGCTTCTCTGACCACGGCGAGCCTCGGCCACGAACGTCGGTTCTCCGACCTAGACAAAGAAAGATCTTAGACGTTGTAGCTCACGGCGGGACGCCAAGCTTTAAAAGAGCAAGCCGAAAGCATGCGACTTGAGCTTCGCCCCAACTGCTCGAGCTTGAGCCTGGTATTCCGCCTGACAGCCAAGCGTGGTTTGGGGAGGTTCGGGGACCACCACAAGAACACAATTCGTTGTGGATTGCCCTTCTATTTGCACTGCAACATTTGTTGCATTGCACTTTCTTTTGCAATGACTTTTGTTGCGCTGTAGTGGAGCTCATCGGGGTTGAGCTTAGGATTCCGCGTGAGAGTCAAACGTGGTTTGAGAAGGTTCAGGGAAGGGTGAAGCACACATGCCAGGGACCACCACTTTTGCATTGCCGTTTTCTTTTTGGCGTTGTAGGGGCGCTGCTCGAGCTTGAGCTTATGATCCTGCGTGCGAGTCAAACGTGGTTTGGGGAGCTTCATGGAGGGTTGAAGCGAACATGTCGGGGACCACCACGCGAACATAGTTTTGTTTGCATTGCAATGTGTTTTGCGTCGTAGTGTTGCTTGCATTGCATTACTTCTTGCTCGGTAGTGGTGCTGCTCGGGCTTGAGCTTCGGATTACGCGTGGGAGCCAAGCGTGGTTTTGGGAGGTTCGGAGGTCCGAGGAGGTTTGAAGCGCACATGACGAGCACAATTACAAGACAATGTTGCATTGTTTTTTTTCGCTGCAGTGGCGTTGCTCGAGCTTGGGCTTAAGATCCCGCGTGAGAGCCAAGCGTAGTTTGGGAAGCTTCATGGCGGGTTGAAGCGCACATGTCGGCGACCACCACAAACACGTGTTTGCATTGCATATGCTACTGAATTGCGTTTCGTGTATTGCAAATATGTTTCGATGTTTTGGCGCTGCTCGGGCTTGAACTTGGAGCGCCGCGTGCGAGCCAGGGGTGGTTTGGAGACTTTCTGGAAGGTTGAAGCTCACATGCTGGGAACCACCACACGAAGTCCTTAGCCGTTGTAGCGCACGGCTAAGTGCCGAGCTTCAAACGAGTAAGCTTCAAGCTCGAGACTTGGACTTCACCTTAGCTGCTCGAGCTTGAGCTTAAGATTCCGCGTGAAAGCCAAACGTGGTTTGGGGAAGTTCAGGGCGGGTTGGAACGCACACGTCGGCGACGACAACACGGAAACAATGCTGGTTGCATCGTAGTGTTTTCTGCGTTGCAACCTTTTTTGCGCTGTCGGTGCGCTGCTAGAGCGACAGATTTGGACTCCGCGTGCGAGTCAAGCGTGGTTTGGTGAGGTCCACGGGGGGTTGAAGCGCACATGCCGGCGACCACCACAAGTTGTCTAATGCATTGCAGCTTATTTTCAGACTGTTCTTTCATCGTTGTTTTTTGCAGACTGCTCGAGCTTGAGATTCGGATTCCTCGTGCGAGCCAAGCGTGGTGTGGGAAGGCTCAGGGAAGGTCTGAGAGCACATGCTTGCGACGACGACACGAAAGCACTTATTGTTGCATAGCAGTTTGTTTCGGGTTGCAGCTTCACTAGCATTGCAAATTTTGCTGCGCTTCGGCGGCGCTGCTCGAGAGCTTAGGACTCCGCGTGCGGACCAAGCGTGGTTTGGGGATGTTCAGGGAGGGTTGAAGCGCACTTGTCGGCGACAACGACACGAACGCAATGTGTGTTGCATTAAATATTTTTGCGTTGCAGCTGTTTTGCATTGCATTTTTTTTGCATTGCAGTTGTTCTGCCGTGCAGTTCGTTATGCTCTGAAGTGGCGTCGTTAGAGCTTGAGGTTGGAATTCCGCAAGGGAGCCAAGCGTGGTTTGGGGAGGTTCATGAAGGGGTGACGCGCACATGTCGGCGACGACGTCGCAAAAAACATGTTTCCTTGCATTGCAAGTTTTCCTGCATTGCCATATATTTTGCCCTATAGTGGCGCTGCTAGAGACCTGCGGATTCCGCGTGCGAGTCAACGGCGGTTGGGGGAGGTTCAGAGCGTGTTGACGCGCACATGGCGGTGACGACAGCACGAAATCACGTTTGTTCTGCACTGCAATTTTGATGCATTGCAGAATATTCAGCGTTGCCGTCCTTTTTTGCGCTGTAGTGGCGCCTGGATGGCTGGTGTGGCTGGCTGGTCTGACTGGTCTGGCTGGTCTGACTGGCTGGCCTGGTTCGTCTACTTGGCCCGGTCAAGTTGATCTGCTTCGGTCTGGGCAGGTTGACCTGCTTGGTCTGGTTCAGGCTTCGCTGGTCTGAACGGCTGGCTGGTCTGATTGGTCTGGCTGGTCGACCTGTCTGGTCTGGTTGGTCTACCTGGCTGGTCTGACTGGCTGGTCTGGCTGGTCTGCTTTTTCTGGGTGGTCTGGGACGCAGGTCGGGCCTGTCTCGTCTTGTTATTCGCGGCCCATCCACGGCGACACACTTTTTGTTGCATTGCAACTTTGGTGGTTACATTGATCTGCTTAGTCTGGTCTGGGCTTGTTTGCTTGGTCCGGTACATAGCGCCCCGAGGCCGCGGGTACATCCCACGAGCCGGTGAGAAGTGTCGTCGAAAGAGTCCCAGAAAGCACAGAAACCTACGAGCGGGCCCCAAACGACCCCCAATATGATAGCTTTGAGCCGAAGGAGACTTCCAAGAGGGTCCCGAGAGGGCTCCAAGAGGACTCCAAGAAGGCCCCGAACAGTATCATACAAGGAGCCTCTGGTATATTACTGCGGCGATCTGTTTGAGGGGCCCTCCTGTGGTTTCTTGGGGCTCTTTCGGATTCTCGTCGTCGTTGCCAGGGCTCGGTCCGAAAACTCTGCTGCGTCAAGTCCGGCTGCGTCGGAAAGGGAGGTGATTGGGGGCGGGAACATCAGCAGCCATGCCGGGGCATAAGAACTTTTCGCCTCGAGCGGCTTAGAAACTAAGGAACGGCCCGAACACGGAAGCCCCCATTGGTCCCAACTTTCTATTTATTCCAGCGCGTTAGCTGTGTACAAAAAATAAGTCGGAGCACGGCGAGCAGGGCAGCAACAAGGACGAGGAGGGATAACTTGTTGAGCTCAGGTACGTGAAGCCTGTCTCCACGCCCACTCAGGGAGGCGGTGGCGGAGAACGACGAGGATATCCTACATATCAGCATGCTTACATGGCCTGAGGAGGGGCGATGAGGGGGGGCAAGGAAGGGGCAAGGGGAGGAGGGTGGTCGTTATCTCCTTAATTATCCTTGCCCTCCTCCACCTCCTCCACCATCCTCCTCTTACGTCAAGCAAGTTTCCACCTACCACATGCCTGCCCTTGAGAATCAGCTAAATCAATTCAATCCGCCACCGTGCCAGGACGATGTGGGCGTCTGGGGAGGCCTAGTGCTGCTCTGCACGACTTTTGAAATCGCATCCACCCGGAGGGAGACGCATGCACCCCCTTTGCTCCCGAGGCCACCATACCTCGCACGTAAGAAAGAATGGATCCGCGCTTCCAAGTCCAGGATCCCTGGAAAAAACATGCGTCCGCGTCCCGAGCTCCCCAAGACGGCCCGGGAAGGTAACCAAGGCAACCAAGATGGCCCACGGTGCCTGGAAGACCGGCCAAGATGGCCCCAAATCGGCCGACTGTGGCCTCAAGGCGGCCCAGGATGCCTCCAAGAGGGAGTGCTCAAAAGAGCCGCAAGAGGCCCTCCAACAGGGCCCAAAAAACTAAACTCCTTGATGTCCTCTGATCATTGAGGTAGTTTCGCCTTCTCGCCTTATCGGGCTTCAGCCAGCTCAAGATGGCCCAAGGAGCCTCCACGATGGCCCTTAGACGGCCGGGTCCAACGATGGCTCAAGATGCCGCCACGAGGGCCTAAGATACATCCAAGACGGCCCCAAGACGGCCCAAGAGGGCCTCCCGTGGGACCCACGACGGCCTTAGAAGGCCCTTCGGCTGCCCAAGACGGCACCACGACAGCCCCGCGAC
This sequence comes from Prorocentrum cordatum, assembly GCA_963575745.1. NCBI lineage: Eukaryota > Dinophyceae > Prorocentrales > Prorocentraceae > Prorocentrum > Prorocentrum cordatum. The sequence continues at coordinate 819,967 of CAUYUJ010020503.1, read as the reverse complement.
GGCTCCCAGGCACTCGCCATACGGCCAAGAGGGCCCCAAGACGGTGCAAGAAAGACCCACGACGGCCGAAGAGGGCCCCCCAAAGCGGCCCAAGAGGGCCCCAAGGAATCCCCAAGACTGCCTCACAGGAGGCCAGGACAGCCACAAGACGGTCCAAACGAGATCCATGAGAGCTCCTTAAAAGTGAAGACGACATGTGTCACATGTGACGGCCTTCCGCCTCTTCCTTCTCCTCCTGACCTCGTGACATCCTGACCTCCTGACCTCATGACCTCCTGCTCCTCCTCCTCCTCCTCGTCCTCCTCCTCGTCATCATCATCATCATCATCATCATCATCATCATCATCATCATCATCATCATCATCACCACCATCATCCTCATCCTCATCCTCATCCTTCTCCTCCTCCTCCTCCTCCTCCTCCTCATCATCATCATCACTACCACCATCACCATCACCATCCGCCCGCCTGCACTGCGCTGAGCCTCGCTTGTGCCATGCGCTGGCACGGTCTGCCGCTGCGTGCGAGTCACCCGGGGAAGCGGTTGGCCGTGGCCAACTGTCGAGGTGTTTCTCCAGACTGTCTCCACTGCACTGGGTCATCAACAAACCATCATCATCATCAGCATCAGCATCAGCATCAGCATCAGCATCATCATCATCATCATCATCATCATCATCATCATCATCATCATCATCATCATCATCATCATCATCATCATTATCATCAGTATAATCATTATCATCATTATCATCGTCGTCATCGTTACCATCGTCATCATCACCACCATCACCATCACTATCACCATCACCATCACTATCCCCATCACACAGCATCACCACCACCAATCATCATCAGCAGCATCAACATCATCATCACCACTATCACCACCATCACCATCATCATCATCATCGTCACCGCCATCACCATCAACCTCATCATACCACCACGATTCATCACCCTCCGCCATCCTCCTCCATCACCGTTCGTCAGCATTGTCACCACCACCACCACAATTACCATCATCATCAACATCACCAGCATCGCCATCATCATCATCATCGTCATACGCACCATCATTACCATCAGCATCATCAGCAGAAGCATCATCATCAACATCATACACATCATCCTCGTCCTCATCATCATCACGGCTCTCCCAAGCCTGGAGAGACGAGGTGTCACACGTGACGGCCTCCCGTGCCACCTCAAACCGTCGCCACATAGTATGCTGGGCTGGCACGGTGGTGGGACTTGTCGCAGGCAGCTGGATCACAAGTAGAACCGCCTCAGAACATCCCCTTCGTCTCCTCCTCCCCGCTCATTCTCCCCCCCTCTTCTTCCCCCTCCCTCCTCACTCCCCCTGCTCCTCTCTCCAACCGCTCCACCCCTGAATCTATTCCACTTCCTCATCCTCCTCCTCCTCCTCGTTTCCTCCTCCTTCTCCAGACCTCCCACCAATTCATCCCCGCCCTCTCCTCCCCCTCCTCCTCCCGCCTCCACATCCTCCTCATCCTCCCCCTCTTCCTCCTTCTCTCCCACCCCCTCTCCCCTCAGGATTTCTTCAGGATCCGATGTGCGTCCTGATGATCCGATGGGCTGCCTGGCGACTTTCCGCAGCAGTCCCCATTGTTTCATTCGCGAAAACAATAGGTTCCCAATGGAATTAAAAAGTGGAATTCCTACGGCAACCCAGAGAGATCGCCAATCATCCGAATTGCTTTCTCTGGAATCGTCCGGGCTGCCTTTGAAGTTATGAAAACTTCGATGGGATCTCAAATATTTCCTCGGGGGCCCTATGGATGCTTCCAGCAATCCGAAGGGATTCCTTCAGAACCCAGAAGATCCCAAAGGGATGCCTGGTTTGTCATCGGGAGTTCCTATCTCCTAAGGAATCATGGGGCTTCCCCTTGGGGTCCCACACACTTAGTCGCGAACCCTACAGGATTCCACAGTGCGCGTCTCGCGGCGAACTGTGTCTTCCAGCATCTCGACGCGCCGACCCCCACCGATGCGAATCAGACTCCCGCGCGCGACTTCCGCCCGTGCGCGCACGTGCCCAGTCGTGCAGCGAGGCGCCACCCCCGTCGAGGAGCGAGACCCCCGCCAACCAGCTGCGGAGCGAGTCCTTCACCGATGCGACGCTGCTACGTCGCCAGCGGGCAAAGCCCCCGCACGCACGTGCAGTCTCCAGCCGCACGGCGAGGCGCCACCCCTGGGCCGCGGTGCGAGAGCCCCCGGCCATTCCGTCGCGAAGCGAGACCCCGGTCATCCGTCGCTTCGCGAGACCTGCGCAGATGCGACGCATGACGCCCCCCCTCTGGAGGGCGCCGAGCGAAGGGAGAGGTGAGGAGCGAAGTTGCCCCTCGGGCGCACGCGAAGTTGCCCCCGGTGCTCAGGGTATGTTCTGGTTTCGGGCCGTGAGGTGCTGGGGGGCACTGGGATCCGGGCAGCGCGAGCGCACGCCCGAGCGAGTCCCCCCACCGCCACACAAGCACGATGAGGCGGTGGGGTGCGCGCGCGCGCGCGCGCTCTCTGGCAGATCTCCCCCCTCTTCTCCCCCTCCTCCTCCTCCTCCTCCTCCTCCTCTTCCTCCTCCTCCTCCTCCTCCTCCTCCTCCTCTTCCCCCTCCTCTGCCTCCTCCTCTTCCTCCTCCTCTTCCTCCCCCTCCTGGGGCCTTCCGAGTCGAGAGCGGCGCCAGCCACCCGGGCTACGTGCCGAGGACCACCAGGATGTACACCATGCAGTAGCTCAGATGGTAGTCGATGCGCGCCCAGTCTCCCCAGATGCAGAGTCCTCCGGCGAGCGGCAGAGGGCCAGGGAGGAAGATGCGGCGAGGGGTGGGCGAGGAGGGGGCGGGTGGGTGCCACCCTCCCCCTCCCCCTTTCGTCGTCGTCCTCCTCCTCCTCCTCCTCCTCCTCCTCCGTCCTCCACCTCACCGTGAGGAGGAGGGAGGGTGGGAAGGAGGAAAGGGAGAAGGGGCAAGATCGATACCGAGCTCGTGGCGACGAGGGCCAGGCAGCGGCGTCGGGATTCTGTTCTCCCTCGGGCTCCTCACCGTAAGAGGAAAAAGAACTATGCACATGGACCGATTCTGGCCAGGCCCATCCTGAGCCCAGGATCGGTGCATACGTCCTCCTACCTTGGCCAGGAAGGCATATGCACCGATCCTGGGTCAAAGATGGGCCTTGCCAGGATCGGTGCATGTGCATAATTCTCTTCGCCCGAACCGTGAGGAGGGAGGGAGGACGAGCGGGAAGGCGCGACGGGAGCGGGCGATCGCGCACCGTCGGCCCCATCGGGCGCGCGAGGCCCGTCCCCGGTGCTTTTCAGCCGGGCGCGTGGCCGGGTGCACAGGCTCCCGCGTGCGTGCGCGGAGTTCTGTACATTCGGGTCGGGCGAAAGGGGGGGATAGCAAAGGGGGGGTTTGAGAATCAGCTCACGTAGCTGATTTTCCCGGCGCCTCCCGGCGCCGGAGGCGCCCATGTATCGAGGAATGGGCCCCTCGGTGAGGCCGAAACCAGCTGCATGCAGCAAATTTCGTAACCCCCCCTTTCCCAATCCCCCCTTTCGCCCGACCCGATACATGCAAGCAGATGCGTATTGGAGGTCGGGGGGTGAGATCGAAGCGACACGGAGACCCCCCCCCCCGGGAAAATCGTCTTTGGTGTCGTGTTCGTGTCGCGCGTGCGGGCGAGGCGGAGCTGCGTGTGCGGGCGAGCGGAATGACTCCGCCGTGATCTAAGGCGACGGGTCAAATGATGCTGTGCCCTCCCCGTTGGCCGGCGGTGGCCCTTGGTATCCCGATGGTGCCCGGATGGTGTCCCGATGATGTCCCGATGGTGTCCCGATGGTGTCCCGACGGTGCACCGATGGCTGTCTCGATAACTTTCCCCTGATATAGATAGATATATCGATAGATAGGGATCGATGGCTAGTGGGACGCATCGATAGTAATATCGATAGATAAATAAATATATATATATATATATATACACACATCGATGGACAGATAGATGGATAGATCGTGGGATCGATTGTGAGATAGATAGTGGGACCGATCGATCGTGAGACTGATCTATTGGTAGAGTGACCGATGGTAAGATCACTAGTGAGATCGATAAACAGATACTGACACCGATCTTGAGATAGTGCGGTCGATCGTGATACCGATACATCGCTCGTGAGACCGATCGGGTATCCAAAAACCGAAAGTCAGATCGATAGCGGAACCGATAGTGAGATCGACAGTGAGATCGATAGCGAGACCTCCATTGAGGCCGATAGTGAGATCCATCGACAAGTAGTGGACGGATGGACAACAGTGGTGTCTCGATGGTGTCCTGGGTGTGTGTATGGTATCCCATTGGAGTTGTCATCAATTGGATCCCCCCAAACAACCTCCTTGTCACTCGAAGAGTTGTCGTAAAGGTATACACATAACACGTGTACCAGCATATATGTTTTGATGTCATTGTGAGGAAAGGGATCTGAGGTCCTCCCTGCTCCCCCACTTTGCCCCGCAGCTCACCCCTATACACCCCTGCCAGGGGCGACGGTGAGCAAATGCGCTGTCTGCTCTCCCCGATGCTCACCCCGTCGCCGCCGGAAGACACACGTGGCGGTAAGCGAGGAGGGTTCCTCTGGCACTGCGCCCAATGAGTCAGAATCAGTCGTGGATGGGGAGGGGAGTGTCCTCCGATGAACGTCAAAATGAGGTTCACCCCCGCGCTGACGGGCACGAACATCGATGGGTCTTCCAGCGTCCCGTTGGCGGTTGCAGCTATGCTAAGGCATAAGAGCCCCAGGACCACGTACAGAGATCAGACGAACCCCGTAAGGGCTTGGAAGCGTGCGGGGGCGAATGGCGAAGCTTTAGGGCAAGACGAAGAAGAAGAAGAAGAAGAGAAACAGGAAGACGCAATGTGTGTAGAATCTGCCTTGACATGATGCTGCGAACCATGCAGGCAAACATGCGGACGTGAGAATCGCGTGGCAAACAAAGCGCTGAAATCATGTCGACCTGTGTCAATGACCCATCATAGACTCATGCGCAGAAGAATCCCTGCAGCCGACTGGGCGTAGGCGCTTTTGGGTGATTCCTCGTCTAACCTTCTTCTTCCCCTCCAGCCCCGTCCCCTGGGACTGGATGAGGGGGGGGGCCCTGCAAGGCGCTAGAGTGTTCAAGATAGCCCACTGGCCTCGGATCTCCAAGTGGCCTCGGGACCACCCAGTCACACCCCTGGGAGGGCACACATCTTTCAAACACCTCTGGATGTTCAACGATGCTTGCCTTCTCGTCTGCTAACTTCCGATGGGCAGTTGAGGTCTCAAGATGGTTCTGAGGTCGCTCGAGAGAGCATTAAAAAGGTGCCTATTAAAAACAGGCTCCAACACATCCCCAATAGCCTCCCAGAGAGCCCCAATCGCGTTCCAAGAGGGCTCCGATATAATATGTTTTCGAGCTCCAGATTGGCAATTCTCAGTCATGCCGCCATTGCTTTTGCTCGATGGCTTCCAGCTCCGAACAAGCCCTAGGAGAGCCCCCAAGAGGACCTACGGACCATCTAAAAAGGGCTCCAAGAGGGCTCCAAGAGAGCTCCTAAGATGCCTCCAAGAGGCTCAAAGAGGTGTCTTAGTTCACTCTTGGCGTCCTCTTTCTTTCGCTAGACAAGGATATGTTCCCCTTCTCCTTGCAAATCGCCTGGGCGTCGACTCTGGCCACTTCATCGGAAGGGGGACAGCAGCGCCTCCGATATAGCGGGGTGATTGGGCTAAAATGGCTACAGACAAAAAATAAAATGATGCGGGGAAAGAGACGCCTCGGCTGGCGGGCGGAGCTGGCATGGCTACAAAGTTTGTAGAGCAAGCAAAAAAGGAAGAGAGGGGGAGGAGCGGAAGAGGCAGGCGGAAAGAGCTCGTCCTTCTCGTCCTCCCTCCCCCGCTTCCACTACATCGTCCTACGACGACGACAACGGCGACGGCGACGACGAGGACGACGACGGCGGGGGACAACGCACTGCGGATGGTTCATGGGGAAGGCGGGCGTGCTGCGTATGCCCGGTGTAATCGCCGACGACGACGACAACAACGACGACGACGACCACGGCGACGGCGACCACGACGACGACAACGAAGATGACGACGACGGACGACGACGCACTGCGGTTGCCGCAGGAGGGGGGTGCTGCAGTCGACGACAATGGCGACGACGGATGACGACTAAGACGACGACGACGAAGACGACGGCGACGGCGATGACGACGACGACGCACTGCGGATGCCCTTGGGGGGGAAGGGGTTGCTGCTCAGGCCCGCTGTAGTCGTCGACGACGACGACGGGCAGGCCCAGTTCAGTCGACGACGACGACGACGACGAGGCGACGACGACGACGAGGAGGACAAGGAGGACGAGAACGAGGACGAGGACGAGGCCGACGAACGGCGACGGCGACGACGATGACGCACTGCAGATGCCCTGTGTGGGGGGTGCATGCTGCGCAGGCCCGCTGTAGTCGACGACGACGACGACGACAACGACAACGACGACGACGACGACGACGACGACAACGACGGACGACGACGACGGACGACGACGGACGACGGCGAAGATGACGACGACGACACGACGCGAGGACGACGACGACAACGACGACGGCGACGACAACGACGCCTGAGATGGAGAAAAGACTCGCCTCGGATGTATACGACCCTATAACAACTTCTACACGACAAGGCGATTTTTTCTGAGATTGTCACGCAGGGGGGTACAATGTCCTGGCGGCGGCGCCCGCGACGACCCCCTGGCGCGCGTGATTAAAAACATGTTTCGCGCCCCGTGGGGTCTATTCATCAGCGCCAGGGGTGGGTGGGCGTCACTTGTTCATCACAAGCTGACATTCTGGGAGACTCGCCTGCTCTGCTCAAACATTTGCGGTAGCCAGGTTTGGAGCTCTGGACGACGCCCAAAACTGCCCCCGAATGCCTCCAGACGGCCTTAAGGCCACACAAGTAGGCCTGAAGGTGACGTCAATACGACCCCAGATTGCTCCGAATCGGCCTAAGATGGCCCTAAGACGGCCGAGCATCGCCCCAAGAAGGCTCTAGATGGCCTCACGGCGGCCCAGGAGACACCACACCCAAGGAGGCCCAAGATGGCCACACTTGGCCCTCCAGGACGCCTCCGAGATGCCCACACCATTCAAGGCATTTGGAATATCAACTAGTCCAAACCATCTTGTGTTTTGAATCCGCAGCGCCCCGCCTCCTTAGATCCTCGTCGCAATCATCATCCTCATCGTACTCATCCGCTGCCCCATAGGGAGCTCCACCGAGTGCCCAGGTTGCCACATTCGCATGAAGGATCCTCGCCGATTCTGGCACACCCCGCACAACATTCGAGGCCCCAGAGGGAGCCTCATCGAAGGCCCCAGTAGAAACATTCGCATGAAGGGTCCCCGCTCATTCGGCGCACCTGTCGAACGTTTCGTGGCCTCATGGGGAGCCCCAACGGAGGCCCCAATGGCCGCGTTCGCACGGCCCTTCCCGCTCATTTTGGTACACCCCTCGAGACCGTATTTCACTTCTTGGCGATAGGCCGGGTTATCTGGTGGGGGGTGGGGGGGTAGTGGGGGAGGGGAGGGCCGATAACGGAGCTTTTTGGCCTTGGGCACCCCCCACGCATGCCCGCGCGCAGTAGTACTGCGTACCCCCTTCGGACATGCGCAACCGACGAGCTAAGACGAAACCAAGACGAGGATAACATCGGGCGATGATAAACCAATAATCTCTGAGGTCTGGCGGCTCTGGAGGATGTCTCGGGCGCTGCGGCCTTCTCAGAGCGTCCTGGAACGCTCTGGAATGGATTTATCATCGTCCTAGCCCCGCCCTGCGAGGTCAGGTTATCGGGCGGGGGGAGGGGGGAGGGCGACGAGCGGGCCCGATGATCCGGGCTATTGCCAGACAGTTAAGAGACACTCTCCTGAACACCTTACGGTTCGTGGCTCCATGGGGAGCCCCACGGAAGGCCCCAGTGGCCGCGTTCGCTTGGGGGTTCCCCGCTCATTTTGGCGCAACCCTCGCATGCTTCGTGGCCCCATGGAGGGCCCCACCGGAGGCCCGAATGGCCGCGGTCGCGTGGGAGGTCCCCGCTCATTCCGTCACATCTCTCACACCGTTCGTGGTCCCATAGGGAGCTCTACCGACAACCTAGTGGAAGCGATTAGGTGCGGGGTCCCCGCTCATCTCGGCACACTCCTCACACGCTTCGTGCCCCTTTAGGAGGCACCACCGAAGGGCGCAGTGGCCGCGCGTGCATGGGGTCCGCCCTGCGTGCTTGGTGTCAATCTGACCTACGAGTTTCTGAATCAACTGAGGCCCGCTGTTGAGGAGGACGAGGAAAATGAGGGATAGGAGGGGTATCAGAATGAAGGGGTGGAAGAAGGCAGAAGGAAAGGTGAACGGGCGGCGGAACGGTATGCACCTTGGTATAAGAAAATAAAGAGACCGCTGACCCTTGCAGGTAAGAAGCGTATGTCCCGACCTCAAGCCCTGCAATCCTGCTAGAACATATGATCTATCACCGCGAATGCACAAACCACACAACCTCGATTCTTCACACGATTGCCAAAATATTGTCTGACATAGGCACGGAAACCAGACATGTTCGTTGCCGGTGCAGGAAGACACCGCCCGATTTCCACGATCGGAGCCGACAGCTCGGATATGTTCTTCGCGAGCTGAGCAGCCAACGTGCAATCAACCGATTCAACCCTTCAGCTGGAACCGACGCCGACCGTAATCAACCAGCTGAGGATCATAGAAGCTGCTAGCGGCTCTTACTTAGGGCTCGCCAATGCGTAGGAAATTGTTGGCAAAATGCGTGGCCGTGACCTGTGTAGAAACCTAAATACAACCCAATCGTAGGCCCGGGAACTGACACAGGGATGCGCGACCAGCAACATCGGGACCACGGGGCGGAGGAGAAACCAGGAGTTCGCATGGTGTTGAAACTACAATGATGGGATCGTGGCGAATTCCGTCAGCGAACGTGCAAACTGCAATACTTACAATCACTACATGCCGTCTGTAAATATTTAGAAGCAGCAGCCAATCCTGCTGCTTGCCAGGGACCGTTGCAGCTGCGGCGTCACATGGACGAGCGAACGCCCGAACGAGTAGAGGCAAACCACGGAACCATAGCAAGGCCGCGGCCAAATATTCAGTTGGACCTGTGGCCCCGCGAACCACCACGGCTTCTTGGGCGACGCGTTGCGAGATGCCATGCGGATGCACGCATTGGGACGCGTCTTCAATATCGTACTTGGCAGGTGCATCTGGATCAGCTTCGAGATCGAAGTGCTCACCACGGTGCCAGCGCCGCCAACTAAAGCATACCCGAATAGAAGGGAGTCGTTGGTGGATGCCCAGCTGCGCGCAAGTCCTGGTATATCTTCATCTCTTTCTCCCTTTATATTTCCTTCTCGTTCCCTCTCTCTCTCTCTCTCTCTCCCTACATATACGTACATACATATAATCACACATACGTGCTTGCTTTGTTTATATGTAAATGTATACACATAAGTTTGCGTCCTCGGATGGCCCAGCAAATTGTGCGATGGTGGTAAGAGAAGGGGAATACTGGTGGTGGAGACGGGGGCCCTGCTGCGCAGGGCCCCTAACCACATCCAAGAACTTGATGCCCCATGGTGGTAGCCTGGTTGTTCAGAACCGGCCGGGCTCCTAAGCCGAAAATGACCACAGGCATCGGGAATAGCGATTGTACACACATTCGTGTTGACACACGGGGGCGCATCCTCGAATGGCCCTACAAGCGGTGCGATGGAGAAGGGGTTGGCACTGATGTCTCTCTTCTTACAAGTGGCGGAGACGGGGGCCCTGTTGCGCAGGGGCCCCGGCTACTCCCACGAGCTTGATGCCCCCCTTCAGCGATGGGAGTGGGTCTCCAAAAAGAAAGGGCGGAGCCCAAGAGGTGCGGGTGGCTCGGTCACCGGGCCCCCCCCGTGGACGCGGCCAGCATCGAGGCCCGCCAGCCGCGCCTCGCCGCCTGCGCCCCGCCGCGCCGGCATCCCCACCCCCGCGCCGCACCGCGCCGCGCAAAGGCGGTCTCGAGGCTGCCCCTGCCTTCCATAAAGCACGCCCTGGATTCCCCGCCGCCGCAGCGCAGAGAGCGGGGGTCCAAAGCTGGGAGGGGCGCGCCCGCCCCGTGGCGGCGCCCGCCGAAGGGTGGGGGACCAAGACTATCTCGCAGGAGCGCCATGGCACCTTGTGCAAGGCCCTCGCCCTGAAAGGTCGTGACGAGCCCCGCGCGCCGCGGCCGCCGCCTCCAGCTCGGCCCGCGCGCGCTGTCGCCAACGACGTGCAAGGCAATGCTGCCACCGCGCGTCAGGCGCCTGCGCCCGCGGCCCCTCTGGCCGCGCCCCGTTGCGGGCGACCTGCCCTTGGCGATCGACTCGTTGAGCCCCTGGGAGGCCTGCGTCATCTCGTCGAGCGCGCGCCATGTTCGCGGCCGCCACGCAGATCCTGAAGGGCTCGCCGAAGTCCGACGTCTGCGCGTTGCTGAGATCGTCCGCCCCCTGGTCCTCCTCGCGCGTGGCCAGTCTAGGCTCGGCGCCATCTCGCGCGACCTCAGCTCCCACGAAAGGTCGACGAGGAGGACCGTCAGAGGCCACTTGGTCGACGCGGCCTTCTTTGCCGCGCAAGCGTTCCCCAAATTGTCCGTCGACAGCGCCATTGTGAGGTTCGCCCTCTGGCGGCGCGCCCCTGGGCTTCGCGAGCGGCTTCGCGCTGGGGGTCGTACCGTGGAACTCGAGCGCCGCGGTGGCCCTGTTCCATGTCGTTTGAATGCGCACATGCCGGGGGGGAACCATTCCTTCTCTACATCGAGCGCACGCCAACGAGCCCCTCGCGTGCTGCCGTTCGGCAGTGCTTCCGGGCCGATTGTCCAGCAACGTCCTCCCTCTGCCTTCGCATCCGAGCGGAAGTGCCTGGCGCTCTCGGTTCTGGATTCGATGGGCGACTCCAAACTTTGTCCGCTCGCCAATCGTTTGCCGATCCACGGCGGCACGAGCCTGGTCGCCCACGGAAGGGGGGCCCTCTTCTCGTCCTTCCTTGCGACGCTGGCGAGCCAGGCATGCGCAGGCCCCAGTAGCGGCTCCCACGCCAGGACCATCGCCGCGAAGCCCAGGCGCCTCAAGCCCGACTCCAGCTCGCCCGCGTGGATGGCGCCGCATTCGGCCGTCTCCCTGCACCGGGCTGCTACCCGAGCCGCCCTCTGCCCGAAGAGGTCCACTGTGTACTTGGTGTAATCGCAGTGGAGACCGATTCAGTCCACCCTCAGGCCGCCCCACATCTTGACCCTCAGCACCTGGAAGCTTAAGACGCAAAGTAAAACGACCTTGAAGAGCGTTTCCAGTCGCCCTCGTTTTCCCACACCGATCGCCCCTTAGTCATCTGCATCGGTGAGCAGTTGTACGGGACCACCCGTAGTGCGGCATCGCATCGCATGGCCTACCAATCTGACGCGCTGGATATACCAAACGCGACCACGGTGTTGCAGCACACCTCGCCTTCGAACTCGCCGGCCAGCATGCCCCAGTCGTCCTCGCGGATAATGGCAAGCCGATGTGCTCCCCTTGCGTCGGTGGCGATTGGAAATATGACCTCGTGCCGGTCCCCGTAGTAACTCAGACGGGAAATCTGCTGCGCGGGCCTCGCCATCCTCTGCTGACTCCAGCATCGGATCTCGCGGTTCACGGCGACCTCGCATGCGCCGTCGTGGGCGAGTCTCTTCTTGCGGCACGCGCTCTCCAGGACTGCCAGCGCCGCCGTGGCGCGTTTGTCGTGGAAGCCGCGGCGCAGCCGCCCCCTGGACATCTGGATAATCCTGCCAGCTTTCTCCTCAACCGCGAGGTGTTCTCGGAGCCAGCCGCTGGTTTTCCACGCAGCTGGAGTTAGCTGCCTCTGGGGCGGCCCAATTGGCGGCCTCCTGGTCGAGACGCCGCTTCTTGAAGAAGAACCACCCCATTCCGGGGCATGTCGTGCAATGTGCCCGCGGCGACTCCCGTTTCCAGCTTCTTATGAATTCCGCGTCTGGGTCCCCGACTACGCGTAGAATTGCCGCATTGCCGCTGGTAAACACTTGCGGATGGGCCGCCCCTCGGCGATGCATCCAAAGTCGGCGCAGAGGCCTGCCCGCCCCTTTGCCCCCGGAAACCTTCAGAGGGTCTTCCTGGACGCCCCGTGGACCTCCTTCCTCGCGACATTGGAGGGCTCGCTCGGGTCGGCGCCGGCCCGGCGCTTCTGCGCCGCCAGCTCGACAGGCGCGCGTTCTGCGGCTCCCCATCCGCCCGTGGCTTTCGCAATCCCTCGGCATAGCTCTGTCCGCAGCTCGTTCCAATTCGGGAACTCCCGACGGTCTGGGCCCCGACGGCCAGACGAGAAGGCCCGTGCGGTCGTGGAATCCTCTCGGGGCCACGATGCGCTCGCAGCAGCGAGGCGGTCCTGCGCCCCCCCAATTGGGGCGGGGGTCTCATGGTCGCGCGCTTCTGTCCTCCCGGCGGGCCGCGATGATGGCGCCCGCGTGGCAGTCGGAGTTCACGTCGACATGCCACCTGGGATCGCGCATTCGAGCTCCGAAAGCGCCTCGAGCAGATCCTGTCTCGCCGGGGGCCACTCCGCGAAGAGCGAGCTGGCGGCCTTCGAGCCGCGGCGCCTCACGGGGAAGAGGATGTCCCGCTTGCCCACCGGGCGCTCGCAATTGCCCCGCCCGATGTAAACGTCCCCATCTGTGAGCGGGCTGCTCTGGGCGAGGTGGAGGCCCTCTCGGGCACCTCGCTGGCCTCGCTCTCGCGCAGCCCCCCGGGCGTGACTGATGAACGGCCCAAGGTGATAGATATTCCCATCCCGCAATGGGCTGTGAGCCGCTATGCCAAGCTGTGTATGCCCAGCGCCACCCACTCGCACAAATGCGGTGGCCAGACCGCAGCGCCTGTGATCTTGAACGCGGCGTCGCCCCTCCCGCGCCCAAGCGCAAAAAAAGCCCCGTGGGCGGCGGCGGCGGCGGCGCCGGGCACGCGCCGTTCGCGGCGAACAACGGCCTCCCGCGGATTGGTGGTCAGCCCCCGAAGCGAGCCAGCGAGGCGTGTCGGCTTCGAGCACGGCGCGCCGAAGCTGCTCTGGCGGCGGGCTGCAGCGCGCGCGCCGTCGAGTGCGAGGAGCTCGTCCATCGTTGGCAGCTGCCGCATGCCGGCAGGGCGCCGACCGCAGAGCTCGCCGCAGTGGACGGCGCAGGGGTCGTCGGGTTGTCCCAGAGGGCTGCCTGCACGCCGGTCGCCAGCTGAGTTTCAACGCGCGGAGGGCGAAGTCGGCGAGTAAACTTGGCACCTGGCACTTCAGTGCTTCGCAACCCTCCGGCCAGGGGAAGCCTCGAGGGCATTTCTCCGACCGCGCTGGGCACGGTCCACGGCGGCTCATCAACGCGACTCGTGACCAGAGGCTGCAGGGGGGGGGGGGCCGCGAGCACGCCCCATTCGCCCGCTGCCAGCCTCTTGACGCAGTGGCCCTGTAGCGCTGTGTCGGAGAGGTCGGCGTCCCCCGACCTGGCCAGATCCGCGTCCTCCAGTTTTGCCGGCGTGCCGGGGCTGCGCGCGAGCTCCGCGACACCTGCTCGTCGTTTGTGCCTTGCGAAAAGGTGGGGCACCTGCAGCTGCATCTGTGCAGCGCGCCCGGCCCCGTGGATTCCGAGGCGCGTCCGGCTCCTGTTCCGAGTCTTTGCCCTCTCCTCGTCGGTCGTCCCCGGCTGGGGTGCATGAGGGCGTTCCCCACTCTTGGAATTCGGTTGCGGACGTCTGGGCGACCTTGCGAGGTGCGCGCCCGCCCAGAGGGTCGCGCGGCGCCTCTCCCTCGCCAGTGACCTCGGCGAGCGGCCACTCGTTCCTCCCGGCGGCGTGCCGGCGCGGCCCCCGCCCCGGAAATGGGCGCGGGGCCCCGCTGACACCCGCCCATAGGAGGCCGCCGGCTAGCGGGCTCTGATTCGCCCCGCGGAGGGCGCGCGGACTGCCCTCGGGCGGAATCATGCCGCGAGGGCGCGGTCGCCTGGGGCCGCTGGGCACGATTCTGCGGACGGCGGCAGCTGGGGGCGCGGCCTCCTTGGCACTGCGCCGCCGTCGTCGTCGTCGTCGCCCTGGCGTCAGCGCCACTTGCCGACCCCTGCGCGGCGGCATCGGCAGTGGCCATCTGCCCTTCAGCGCGCCCTGGATCGGCGGCGCCGCCTGGGCGGGCCCTGATCACTGAGAGAGCCTCGCCCCGCGCGTCTCCCCCGCAGACGGGCAATCTGCGCTCGCGCCGCGAGTGGCCCTGCGCGAAGCGGCGCGACCACGCGCGATGGAAGCGGCATTTGTTCGGGCCACATGTGGCCATGAGAGCTGTGCCCGAAACAAATCTTGCTGCCGTCCGGCGACTGCAAGGCGGGCCCCCCGCCCTGGCCGGCCGCCCCGGCCGTCTTCTTTGCCTGCCGCGCACTTGCGCGTCTGCTTCGGCGGGCTGAGCCTCCGCCGCCGCGGCCGCGGATGCGGCGGCTGCGGCCGGTTGCGGGCCGCCGAGCTGGCGAGGGCCAGCGGGGTCGGCGCGCGCCGCTCATTCACCGCCAGTCGTCCATCGCCCTCCAGAGCGCCGCAGGGAACTGCGCGAGCTTGCTGCGCGTTCCAAGGCGGGCGCTCGGCCGCGCGGTCCTGGGCGGTCCTTGCCGCGAGGCTCCAGACGTGCCCCCCTAGCGCGCGGCGCCAGTCCACCTGGTGCTGGTGTGGGCCCGCGCCCTGCAGCTCCTGCAAATTCGCGTGGAACTGACCGAGCACGATCGTGCCTGTGCACGGAAGCACCGCGCGCCTCCGCCGCGCTTCCGGGCCCTGCGGGCCTTTGACCTTGGCGGCCGCAGCCCCGCTGAACTGCGTCGCCCCTGAGCTGGACCAAACTGGGGCCAGGAGGTGGGCGTCCTAGTCCTCCTCGGCTGAATCGACCGACGTGAGCGCCTCCGCCCTGATGCCCCCCCGCTCGATCTCTGTCTGCCTGACCTCGAGGTGGGAAATTGCTGGCAACTGGTTTTCCTCGAGCTTCCAGGATGCCTTCTCGAAGTTCAGCCGCATCGCCTGGTGATCGGATAAGCTCAGTGGCTTGACTCCCGGCGCGCGTCGGCCTCGCCGTCCATCTGCTGCCGCCGCTCGATCCGACTGCGCGCCGCCCGCCCCGCGCGCGCGCCGCCGCGGCCACCTTCGCAAGAGGCTCTATCTGGCCTCCGCGTGGAGTTCGAATGGGCTCTCGGCTGCCGCGCTCGCGTCGTCGCCCGAGCTCATCGCATTGGCGAACCTGTCCACGTCCGTCACTGCGTCGCAGCTTCTGTACATACAGCGGAGCACCCTCCTCCGCGAGGAAGGAGCTCAGTTTTTTAGTTCGGCAGTTTGGGCGCGCTTGTCCTGCTCATCTTGCGTGATTTTCGGCGGCATCATCCATGGGGGCGCCCCTCGAGCTGGGTCGCCTCGGACTGCGCTGGAGGCGCTGCGGGCCTCAGTCCACGTCGTCTATAGCGAGCGGTTGCGGACTGAGCAACGCCCCCCCCTGCTCGGCTGAGCGATGGTAACATGCAACGCGGTCCAGAAGCCTTGCCCGTGCGCGACACTTCCAAACGCGACGGTACCCCCTCCCGCCAGGGCCGCCCCCCGCTCGCGGCGGACGGGGGCCCGCGGGCAGGGCGGGCGTCGTCGACGTCGACGCTGGGGGCGGGGGGGGCCCGCCCGTCGACGGGGTTCGGGGCCGCCCCGCGGGCGAGCGGGAAGTTTTCACCTGGGCGCGGCCCACCTCTGCCAGAACAGGATAGTCTCTGGTTATTCCTTGCGCGGCAAAGGCGCTGCGGCGAGCGCCCCGCCATCGCGCGGGCGAAGCCTTCGGCCTGCTCGTGCCTGAAATGGGGGGGGGCCCGTTCCGATGGATCGCGCGGGGCCTCGTCCGCTGCTGACGCCCTCGCCGCTGCTGCGCCGGAAAAGGTTGCGGGGGCGGGGGCTAGGCATCTCCTGTCCTTCGGTGTCATGCGGAGCCCGCCGCCAGCCAAGACAAATGCCTCCGGCCCGTCGGACTGCCCGGGTCGTCGCCCTCGCTCGCGTCGGTCGCCTTCGCCATCTCGGCCAAGATGAAGCGCCGGCGCATCTGGCAGACCACGTCATGGTCCCTTAGGTCCAAGGCAATATCGAAGTTGGTCGAGTTCAGCGGTGACCTACGGTTCGCCCAGCCTCAGCCCCCGACCGCGCGGGGCATGGCCACCTTGCGCTTCTTCATGTGCGCGATGAGGTTGCTGCCGATCTCCTCGGCGCACTTGCTCTCGAAAGGGAGTTTGTTTCTTCCCGTCGCCAATCTGGGCGTTCATCCTGCTGCCCTCGTCAGCGCCGTCGCGTCAGTGGTCTGCCTTCGGTGCTATTTGCCTGGGCGTCGCTGTCCCCGCCGTTTGCGCGACGTCATCCAGTTCCCTGTCTTCGACGACGGCGGCCTCTGGAATTGCTGCCCCGCCCGGCTCGTCCTCGTTGTCCTGGGACGCCGTCGCCAACCCGCTTGCGCAAGTCTTGAGAGCTGGCTGCGTTGGTCTCGGCCGCCACGCTCCAGCTCGCCAGATCAAGGATGGCCGCCGACTCGTCCAGCGCCGCGTAGGATTTCCCTGAACGCAGCACATCCGCGAACTGCCGCTGGTGCTCGGTCACGACTGCGCGGCCTGTCCCCGCGTAGGTGTCCGCCAAATCCAGCGACTACCTGCCCAGGTAGTCGCGGTCGCTCTTCCAAGCCCCCAATGCCGCCATGGCCGCGGGGATCGTCGCCCGCTCCGAGTGCCCAGTCCAGCATCCCACGACCTCCTCCGACAGGAGATTCTCGAACTCCTCCCCTGTGCACGCTGCTGGCTTCAGCATCTTCTGGAGCGCCTCCTGACCCGCTGCCGATGCCTCGGCGTGCTCGACAGGCATGGGGACTGGCTCCAGCCCCGCGACGTCGCACCTCGGCAGGAAATAGTCCCTCTCGGAATCTGCGATCTCCTGCCACAGGTAGTAGCACGTCTGGATCCCCACTGAGTCTAGCCACTAGCACTTTCGGGATACCGCGAGCGACACCACAGGCGAAACCCGAAACGCCGACGAAACCCCAACCCGAAAAACCGAAAGGGGCGAAGCCCAACACTCCAGTTCAGACCAGCCCCGCCGGGCCCCTCCTCGTTCGTACTTCCGCTCCCTTTCCTTCTCCCTCCTCGCTCGTCCTCCACCTCTCTTCCTCGCTCCTCCCCGTCCTCTTCGTCCTCCTTCCGATTCTCCCACGTCCCCCTCCTTTCTCCTCCTCCTCCTCCTCTTCCATCTCCTCCCCTTTGCTCCCAGGCATCCTATCCTCCTCTCCTCCCTCCTCCCTCCTCCTCCTGCCCCTTGCCTCCTCTCCCTTCTCCTCCCTCCTCCCTCCTGCCTCCTCCCTCCTCCCTCTCTCCTTTCACCTTCTCCTCCTGCTCCCTCCGCCCTCCTCCCTCCTGCCGCCTCCTTCCCCCCTCCCTCCTCGTTCCTCTCCCCTGTTTCCTTCTCCCTCGTCCCTCGACTCGGCCGGCCTCGGCACACGGCAACGCCTGCGGGGCGGACATGAAAACTATTCTACTGTACTCGCCACGTGACAGACGCCTGGGGGGGCGACCACATGTGCTACTCCACTCATCCTCGCCACGTGGCCACGCTTGCGGGACGGACAAAAATTTGATTCCGCGCGACTTGCCAGGTGGAAGCAACTAGGGAGCGAAACACGAACTGCTCCACTCCACGACTCGCCACGTGGCGACGCTTGCGAGCTGGAACGCATATTTCACTACCATCGTGTGGTGTTGGGTCCTCGTTTTGAAAAGACAGAGCCCCGCGTCACTCACTCGCGCCACCTTCCTTCTCCCCCTCCTCCCTCCTCTCCTCCCTGCCTCTGCTCTCTCGCATGCCCATGTCGGCGCACCCCTCACACGCTTCGCGGCCCCGTAGGGACCTCCACCGAATGTTTCAGTGGCAGGGTCCGCATGCAGCTCCACTCCCATTCTGGCGCACCCCTTACACGTTTCGTGGCCCCGTAGGGTGCCCCACCGAAGGCCCCAGTGGCAGGGCCCGCATGCAAGTCCACCCCCATTTCGGCGCACCCCTCGCACGTTCCGCGGCCCCATAGGGTGCTCCGCCGAAGGCCCCAGTGGCAAGGTCCGCATGCGGTTCCACCTCCATGCCGGCGCACCCCTTACACGTTTCGTGGCTTCATGCTCCAGCGAAGGCCCCCGTGGCAGGGTCCGCATGCAGTTCCACCCTGCCTTTCGGCGCACCCCTTACACGTTTCGTGGCCCCATAGGGTGTTCCACCCAGGGCCCTAGTGGCAGGGTCCGCATGCATGTCCACCCCCATGTCGGCGCTCATACGTTTCTTGGCCATACGCTGGTCCACCGAAGGCCCCAGTGACAGGGTCCGCATGCAGTTACACCTCCATTTCGGCACACCCCTCGCATGGTCGGTGGCCCCATAAGGTGCTCCACCGAAGGCCCCAGTGGCAAGGTCCGCACGCAGCTCCATCCAATCCAGCACCCCTCACACGTCTCGTGGACCCATAGGGTGTTCCACCCATGGCCCCAGAGGCAGGGTCCGCATGCAAATCCGCCCCCATGTCGGCGCACCCCTCACACATTCCGTGGCCCCATAGGGAGCTCCGAGCTCCCGCACGCGGTTCCACCCTGCATTCCGGTGCACCCCTCACACGTTTCGCGGCCTTGCATGGGGCTCCACCGACGGCTCTGGTGGCAGTGTCCACATGGCGTACCCGTGCTAATTTTTGGCACACCCGTCACACGCGTCGTGGCCCCAGAGAGAGGTTCACCGAGGACGATACCCACAACTGCGTTACTCACAGCTGCACCTGCTTGGGTCCTTCGCCAGAATAATAGTGCCACTCTACTCGTCACGTGTAAATCCAGGGGAGCGAAACAACTACTGCTCCACTCCCCCTGCCACGTGGCAGCGCTCGGAGGGGGGAAACACATACTACTCCACTGTACTCCCCACGTGGCAGCGCCTGCGAAGCGAAACATAATTACTCCACTCTACTTGGCACTTGGCAGCGTCGCGGGGGGGCAACAAATGCTATTCCTCTCTACTCGCCACATTGCAACGCCACTTGGCAAGGCCTGAGAGGTAAGCACAAATACTATCCCACTCCACTTGCCACTTGGGATCGACATGGGAGCCAACAATAAACAACACTCCACTAAACTCATCACGTAACATTGCCGCGGCGAAATCTTCCGGGCGACCTTTTCCTAGAGGATTTTGTTCGGGGCGATTTCATCCGGGCGACTTCTTCCGATAGGAATTCTTCTGGGGCGACTTCTTACCTATTCCGGACGACTTCTCTTCTTTACATCAACCGCCACCGCCGCGGCCGCCGCCACCAACCGGCCTGCCCGCCCGCCCGCCCGCCTGCCCGCCCACGCGCCCGCCTGCCCGCCCGTCCGCGCGTGCGCGCCCGCCCGCCCGCCCGCGCGCCCGCCGCGCGCGCCACGTGGCTACGCTAGGGATGCGAAACAGATGCTGCTCCACTCCCCTTGCTACGTGGCAGCGCTCGGAGAGGGAAACAAATACTACTCCACTGTATTCGCCACGTGGCAACGCCTGAGCACGTGGCGATGAAGCGGGCCGGGAACGTATGCGACTCCACTCTACTCGCCACATGGCAACGCCACGTGCCAAGGCCTGAGAGGCAAACGAAACAAATATCCGGGCGAAATGCCCAACCATATGCGGTGTGAAAAACCCACCCATATGCAGTTGTGAATACCTTCGGTGGAGCTCACTAGCCGCATGCGGACGCAGCCGCTGTGGCCTTCAGTGGGGCGCGCCGAAATGGCTGTGGAACCGCATGCGGACACAGCCACTGGGGCCTTGGGGTGGAGCTCCCTACGGGGCCACGAAGCGTGTGAGTGGTGAGCAGACATGGGGGTGGAACCGCATGCGAACGCAGCCACTGGGGCCGTCGGCGAAGATCCCTATGGGGCCACGAACTGTGTGCGGGGTGTGCCGAAATAGGGGCAACCACATGCGAATGCATCCGCTGGGGCCTTCGGTGGAGCCCCCTATGGGGCAACGAACCGTGTGGGGTGTGTGCCGATTTGGCGATGGAACCACATGCGAACGCAGCTACTGGGGCCTTCGGTGGAGCTATCCATGGGGCCACGAAGCGTGCGAGGGATGTGCCGAAATGAAGGTGGAACCGAATGCGAACGCAGCCACTGTGGCCTTCGGTGGAACTCCCTATGGGGCCAGGAAGCGTGTGAGGGGTGTGCTGAACTGGAGGTGGAACCGCATGCGATCGCAGCCACTGGGGGCTTCGGTGGAGCCCCTTACGGGGCCACGAATCGTGTGAGGGGTGTGCCGACATGGCGGTGAAACCGCATGCGGACGCAGCCACTGGGGCCTTCGGTGGAGCTCCTTGTAGGGCCACGATGCGTGTGAGGGGCGTGTGGCCATGGCGGATGCGAACGCAGCCGCTAGGGCCTTCGGCGGAGCTCTCTATAGGGCCACTAAACGTGCGAGGGGCGCGTCGAAATGGCTGTGGAATCAGATGTGGACGCAGCCACTGGGGCCTTGGGTGGAGCTCCCTACGGGGCCACGAAGCGTGTGAGTGGTGAGCAGAAATGGGGGTGGAACCGCATGCGAACGCAGCCACTGGGACCTTCGGTGGAGCTCCCTATGGGGCCACAAAACGTATGAGGGGTGTGCCGACATGGTAGTGGGGAGGATGGAAGAGCGGGAGGAGGAGGGGAGGAGGAGTGGAGAGGAGAAGAGAGGAGGAACGCAGGGCGTTGCCTCTTCAAGACGAGGACCCAACACCACAGGATGGTTGGGAACTATGCCACTCCACTCGCCACGTGGTAACGACATTGGAAGCGAACACGATACATACACATATATATATATATATATATATATATACATACATACATACAAGACTGCAGTGGCGCTTCACGCCATGCACCTTGGTCCTTGAAGTTTGGTATGCAGGCGGAATAGCAAGAAGGTCAAGCCGACAATTTAGCGATAACTCCTGGTTGCCTCTTCTGGCATCGCCGCTATAATAATGTTATCCGTTATCCTTCCTCCATGTTTCTTTTTCCTTATTTTCGCCATGCCCTGCGCATTCTCCCCATCCTCCTCAGCTCTTTTTTGCGGAGGCTCCTCCTTGGAGAGCTTCTAGGGGCCTCACAAAAGTTGTTTCAGGCTTTCTTAAGGCCTTCTGCAGACCTCCTGGGCGTATTCTGGGGGCCTCCGGGGGCTTCCTCGGACCACCCTGCCTCCAACCGCGGTCTCCCTGAACGACCGAATCACTTTTTGGAATTCTTCGGAGGGTGTCTTTGGGCCATCTTGGGCCGCCATGGGGCTCTCGGAGGGCCACCTTGGACCCGTGTTGTGCCGTTTTGGGGCTCTCTTGGACTGCCTGGAAGCCCTTTCGGGTGGTTGTGGGGCGATTTTGGAGCCTCCCAGGCGGCTTCGGACGCCCAGAAGACCGCCGTCTTGGAGCGTCGGGAAGCCGAAAAGAGGAGAACCCTAAAATTCACCAAAAACCAACAGAAAATCAATGGCCTCTTTGGGGCCGTCCTGGAGGCCTCTTGGGCCATCTTGAGGTCACGTAGGTCACTCTTGGGGCGCTCTTGTGCTGTCTTGGGGGTCTCTGGGACGTATCCGATGACCCCCCTGATCGCCCTAGGTGTGCTGGGAAGGCTTGGCAAAACGCCATGTGAGGCCCGGTGGCCGCTTCGAGGCCCGTCTGGAGGGTCCCAAAGCCCCAGATCCCGGGAATCCGTTTTTTTTTTGGGGGGGGGGACGGTTTTTCCCCCGCCCGGGCTTATACAAATATAGGAAGAGGAATATATATATATATATATATATATATATGCTATACTCATCACGTGGCGATGCCAAGGCAAAATCTTCTGAACGACTTCTTCCGAAAAGAACTTTCCAGAGGCGATGTCATCCAAGCGACTTCTTCAGATAGGAGTTCTTCCGGGGCGACTTCTTCCGGGGCGACTCCTTCCAAGGTGATGTCTTCCAGGCGACTTTTTCTGGGGCAACTTATTCCAGGGTGACTGGGCGACTCACGTCGTCGTCGTCGTCTGTCTCTTGCTCTCTCTCTCTCTCTCTTTTACATTATCCTCGAAGAAACTTCTTCGACGCATGAAACCACACATGCATCCTGGGAACGACGCCGGCTAGTTCGTCCAAGGAAAAGTCTTCTGGGCGACTTCTTCCAGCGGGCTTCTTCCGGCCGACTTGTTCCAGAAACGACTTCTTCCGAAGCAATTTCTTCCAGGCAACTTCATCCTGGAGGCTTCTTCCTGGCAACATCTGCAGGAAGAAAATCGTTTCGGAAGAAATCGTTTCGGAAGAAGTTGTCGTCTCTATCCTCCACCTCGTCACTTCATCCTCATCCAGTTTCTCGATTTTCTCACCGAGCCCCACTTGAAAAGCTGATGTACAAAGCACGATGGCATGCCACACAACATGTTGCGTTACGACAAGCACCCCGGATCCTCTCACTCATCCCCCCTGTCATTCCTTCTGTCACTTCGCTTCCCTTCAAATCTACCGAAGTATGCACGTCCTGGTCGGTTCGGGCAGTAAGGGTTCGCTGGACGGCCCCTCCCCCAGGAGAGCCAAAGCTCCGAACTCATCACATGCCAAACATGCGTAGTTAGACGCCCTCTTGTCACCACCCCCCTCCCCCTCCTCCTCCCTCCTCCCTCCTCAACCACTTCGTGCATACCAGAGTCGCAGTCACCCTACCACATACAACCATCGTATGAGGAACGCTGGACAAGGAACGATGGAGCCTTTCTGTCCACGGCAAACCTTGGCCAACCATAGGCTTCCCAAACTATAGAGAGCGGCCCAGACACCAAAGAAACTCCCCGATTATGGTAAATTAGTGTCGTGACGATTTGCACGTTGGTTTCTGACACCGTGCTGATCGCTCAGCCTTGCACGATCGCGGCTCTGCGATCGCGCAGATCCTTCGATGTTTGCCCATTTCGGGCCCATGGCGGCGTTCAACTTTCAATGCCCGCGCAGGGTCGCGCCGGGTCGACACAGAGCCAACCTGCCGCACCCCCGGCGCAAAGTGCACCGGACTTCTGGGCAATTCGGGACTGAACTTTCACGTGCTACGGCCGGTGGTTCTCTGCGCCCCGAGAAAGACAACCATCACATGTCAGACGTGGCCGCCTCTGCGGACTGCAGAGGAGCACGCCGCGAAAAAATGGCTCTGGGGTCTGGCGGGCGTCGTCCTTTCAAGGAGATCTCCAGAAAGTCTCCGAGCAGATTACTGCGCTGGCATATCGCGGGCACCTGGACACGACGGGGCCCGAACGATGCTTGCAGCATGTCGCAAGAAGGGCACCGGGGCTCTGGAGACCCCTGGCGTTTTTTCGGTGGGGGCTCCGTGGCTCCCTGAAGTGAAGTTCTGAAGTCTGTCTGGCGTAGTGGCTCTGATCTCTGGACGATTTCGTGGAGGACGAGATGCGGAGCTGCGCGGCAATACACGACCAAGCAGAATGCCAGCCACGCGGCCGTGCTTTGACAATCAATCTTGCAACGCAATCTTCAAACTGGGCTCCCCAGAGGCCGAATATCAAGACGATGGCGCAGGCGCCGACAAACAACATCGCCTTGCGAGTGGTCAGAAGCTGGAGCACGTTGACATCTTCCGCCAAGTCAGCTGGTCCTCCCAAGCCGAGGCGCTTCAGCACGCGAATGCTGCGCAAGAGAAGCAACAACCTGGGCGATCAACTGTCGCCCGACCCCATGTGGCCTCCCGATGGGGAAACAACATCTGATCGGATCAGAGAGTCACGCCGACGCTGGGTCTGTCATCTCGGCGAGTGGTATCTCTCGCTTGCCTCATCCTGCTCCATCCTTTTTCCTTATGGGCAACGAATTCCCTTCGCCATACCAGCTGACATGCCAGAGGGCGGGCACGGCGTTTCGCGTGAGTCCTTCACTGTTTATGATCCTGAGATCGGCAGCCCCGAGTGCTTCAAACATAGAGGGCAAACTAATCTCAAATCAGACTATGACCTTAGCGCCACAAGCAATTTTGCTCAACGCCCCCGCCAGCTGCAAGAATTGAAGGCGGCCCATTTTCAGAATGTAGCTCTCGCCTTGGCACCGTGCGTATTCTTTTCAACCGCTTCCCACATACAAATCATACACCATGTGGCTCCTACGTTCGCCCCGTGCACATTCGTCCCGCAACTTTCGGCCAATTACAAGGGTGCAGGGCAGGTCATTGACACAGTGAAGCTCTCGCGCTTGGAGTTTGTCACAGGGCCATTCACACTAGGAAAACCACCTCTGAATGCGGCCCGAAAACCCTCCGAACATTGCCATTACCCCAAAAGGTCGCCGAATCCCATGCTCAACAGAGCATCGACAGCCGCCCCGTGGACTCACCCGCTGAAAGGGACCATAGTACTTGTGTTGCCCCCATCAGAACAACCCGCCTGCATTAGTGGAAGTGCTGTTTCGGAAGCTCACTGGAACCGAAGCGGACGTAGCCAACGGATTTTAACCAGCACCGCGCAGAGGCCAGCGTGCAGACTGTCCCTACACAGACGCCAGCGCAAATATTGCCATACCTAGCACACCACATCTACCATACCAGACCTATTGTACCAGACATGCTGTACCACACCTGCCAAACCATTTCTGCCATACCATACCTACCATACCATACCTATCACACCACACGTACAATACCATGCAGCAATTATCATACCTAACATGCCATACCCACCACACCACACCAACCGCGCCATACCTACCATGCCATACCTACCACACAGTACGCACCACACAGTACCTACCGTATAACAACTACCACAACACACCAACCATACCATACATACCGTGCTGCACCTACAAGCCATAACTACCAGGCAACGCCTACAATGCCATACCTTCCGCACGATACTCACCATGCAAGACATACCATACCATACATCTCATACAACACCTCCCATACCATCCCACTCCTACCATACCTTCCATACCATACCTGCCAAATCATACCTACCATACCATACCTACCACTCCTATGGGCGCTCGTGTAGGAGCGCTTCCATGCATCCCTACACAAGCGCTGCGCAATTTGTACCCGGCTGAAACAACTCTCCCCTGCTCTCCCGCCCTGACCCCGACGCCGACGCATTCGGCGACGGCCGCGCCAGACGCCGACGACGCCCTGACGAGGAGAGTACACTTTTGTAAACCTTGGTCATGGTGTGACCCGGGGCTGCGACTGAAGAATAAGAACATTCCGCATTTCATTGTCCGGGCCACGATGACGAAGACGACGACGACGACGAGTACGAAGACGACGACTACGACGACCAAGTGTACTACGACGATGACGACGACGAGTGCGACGAGTACGACGACGACTACGACGATGAACGACAAAGACGACGTCGAGTTCCAAGCTTTTTCTCATCCTCGTTGCTGAGTTGCCTGGGGCTGCGCTCGAACTGTGACGCGAATTGTTGCCCGAAGTGTTGTCCGAATTGTTGCCCGAAATTGCAGAGCGTCCGAATGCGAGCCAGTTCGTTCGCATGGGAAGCCCGACAATTCGGGCAAAGATATCGGGCAGGAAGCCAGGCAGCAATTCGGGCACCAATGCGGGCGGCATTTCGGGCGCCATCAAAGCGGGAGTTCCGTCGCCGCCGTCGCTGTCGCCGTCGCTGTCGCTGCCGCCGCCGCCACCGCCGTCGTCGTCGTTGGCGTCGTCGTTCCACCGCCGTCGCCGTCGCCGCCATCGCCTTCGCCGTCGCCGTCACCGTCGCCGTCGCCGTTGTCCTTGCCTTCGCCCTCGTCGTCGTCCTCGGTGGGGCCGTCCCGCCGCCGCCGTCGCCGTCGTCGTCGCCGCCATTGCCGTCACTATCGCCGTTGCCGTCGCCGTCGCTGACGCCGTCGCCGTCGCTGTGGCTGTCGCCATCATTGTCGTCGTCGTCGTCACAGTTGCAGTCGCCGTCGTCGTCGCCATCGCCGTGGCCGTCGTGCTCGTCCTCGTCTTCGTCCTGGCGGGGGGGTCGCCGTCGTAATCGCCACATCCGTCGTCGCTGTCGGTGCCATCCCGATGGGCGTCGGTGCCGTACTCCCAAGGTGCCGCTGGTCCGTGCGAGGCGCCTAAGTCGCCATCGTGGTCATCTTCATCTTCGTCTTCGCTATCGCCGCGGCCGCCCGTTGCCGGGTCGTTGCCGTCGCCGTCGCCTTTGCAGTGGTGGTCGTCGTCGTCGTCGCAGTCGTCGTCGTTGTGCTCGTCGTACTCGTCGTGCTCATCGTCGTCGTTGTCGTCGGGGTCGTCTGTGTGGTGCCGTCGCAGCTGTTCCATTCCTCGTCGTCGTACTCATCGTACTGGTCGTCATACTCATCGTCGGGGTCGTAGGGGGATCGCTGTCGCAGTTGTCGCACGCATCCTCGTCGTCGTGGTCGTCGGGAATCTAGCGCATCACGACTGCGAAGCAAAATAATACAGGTCTCGAGACGGGTCGTCGTCGTGTTCGTCGTCGTCGTCGTCGCCGTCGCAGTTGTCGTCGTCGTGTGGTCGTACTCCTCGCGCTCGTCGCGCTCATCGTCACATTCGTCATCATTGTCGTCGCCCCTCGCCCTCTATATCGCCTTCCGTCTCTCCGCCCTACTCACGTAAAACAAATCATTTTACGTTCCGGTCCTCCCCCTCGTCGTCATCATTCTGAAAGTCGTCGTAACACTCTTATCTTCATCATCACTTCTCTCCTCGTCGCCACCGGCACCACACTGCGGCGCCTGGGTCGTGGCGACCCCACAATCGAAAACATCTCGAGCAATCGTTAAATTCGATATACGAAAGGCACGTGCTGTGAAAATTGCACACACATTACAGCAGGAAGTGTTTACTTGTACCGTTTCGTGGGTTTCCTGCACTGGTTCCTGTGCCGCTTCGCGGGTTTCCTTCCGACGCCTGCCTGGCCCGTAGCTCCTCGTAGCCCCGCTGGGATTCGGTCTTCTCGTCGCTCGCCGGTGCAGGACCTCGTTGATTTTGCCAATGCTGGCACGGTGTCTGTGCGGCGGGTAGGTGCGCGATGCCTTGTGCCCCCCTGGGGGGCGGTGGATTGTTCGCCGCTTGGCCAGGCACAGCTACGCATGTGCGCTTCCTGTCCAAATCCCAAAGTATGTTAGGCATGCGCCCTTCATTTCAATCGGATAATCACCATATCCCACGCATCTGTGCCTCGACTTGTACAACATTTTCCACGCATTCCCTTTCCCTCCCCCCCTTCCCGCGCGCTCCCCTGTCACTCTTTCTCGCTTCCTTCCGTCCTCCCGAACCCTGCCCCGCGAGCGTGGCGGCATGGGCTGTTCAAAGCGGGTCACACTCACCCCTCGCGCCACGCCTTGGGGCGGCGTGCTCCCGCCAGCGTTTCCCTGGGCGGCGCCGCCAGTGAGAGCGCTCCGCGCGCCCGGCCGCGCCCAGCGGCGGGGGGTGCGGACTGCGGAAAATAGAAACTTAGAACACATTCGAAGTTCGATGTAGGACCCAGCGTGTAAAGTGGTGTGGGAAGTATACAACAACAGCGCGCTCCTCTTTTAAGGGGGTACTGCCCGCAGTGATGCGGCATGCCTTTAAGGGTATACGCGGAGGAGTCATCCTCCCCACCCTGCGCTATAAAACCTTACAGCCTCCTAGAATCCACGGGCTTTATTTATAAATTTTTGTATATGCACACATATATAAAGCCCTTTCAAAACATCATCCCCCCCTGCTCCGTCCTCCTCTGATTCAGCCACCGATGGACTTCCGCGAATTCGCCCGACCCCACTCGCGCCCAACGGGTCACAGGTGTGGGGCCTTCTGGTGTAAGCGGCGCAACTCACAGAAAACACAACACATGTCGAGTCGGCCCCTGAGGACCATCCGACGACCCGCGAGGAAAAGCAAACCCGCGGGGCCCCGTTGAAAAGAAGCGGGAGAGACGCGCACCTCGTTTTGCTAAGTCCACCGTGGCGGCGGTGCGCGCCGTCCTTGGTGCCGGCGCCTGGGCCCTTGTGCCCGGGCGCTGGCCAGCGTGGCGACGGGGCGCCTACTCCCGCTTGGGCCACTGTGGCCTCAAGGGGGGCCAGCGCTCACGAGCGCTGCGTGCGGGTCGTCGAAGAGAGGGAAGCTCGGCGCGCCGTCGAGACAATAATGGCCTGAGCGCGCGCCCCCTTTTCTGAGACCTCGGTTAGGCGTGGGCCCGCGCGAGCAAACAAAAACCTTCGATCTAATCTGCCGCGCCGAACTGCCAATCTTAAGCGGCACAATTCGCATAACACACATGTCGAGTCAGCGCCACTCGATGACCCGCGGGGAAAAGCGGACCCGCAGGGCCCTGCGGAAAAGAAGCGAGATAGCCGCACGTCTCCTTTTGCTGAGTCCAGCGCGGCGGCGGCGCGCGCCGTCCTTGGCGCCGGCGCCCATGCAAATGAGACGGGGGGGGTGCGTCCTCGGGCTCGGCGCGGGCTCGCGGTCAGCCTTTCCCCGCCGAGGCCCGCGCCCGGCGGCGTCGACGGGGGCTAGCGCTGGCGCTGGGCCGCGCAATTATGCGCCAGCCCGCATTGCCGCCGCAGGCCCCTCCGGCCCTGCTGCACTATTAAGTCCCTGGCGCTGGCTGATAGATGCCCGTCGCCCCTCCCGCGGCGGCGGGCAGCGCTGGCG
Organism: Prorocentrum cordatum; assembly: GCA_963575745.1. NCBI lineage: Eukaryota > Dinophyceae > Prorocentrales > Prorocentraceae > Prorocentrum > Prorocentrum cordatum. The sequence goes on along the minus strand of CAUYUJ010020503.1, from coordinate 791,140 downwards.
GCCCCAGCGGCCAGGGCCGCGGGCGTCGGCCTCCAGGCGGCGGCCGTAGCTGCGGAGCCGCCAGGCGGGCGACGAGCGCTACGAGCTGCTGGCCGTCTGCGTCCTCCGCGGGCCCAGCGGCGGCGGCGCCCAGGTCTGCCTGTTCTGGGCTGCCAGCGGCCTGTGGCCGGCGCCCCGTGGTCGTCGTGGCTGCGCGGGTTTCCTCCTCCTACGCCTTGGGGTCCCGGACGCGTCTCGCCTCGGCGCCCTGCGCCCGGGGCCGCTCTGCTTTCGGCGGGCGGCTGTCGGCGTGCAGCGAGGTCGTCCCTCTCGCCGCGCCAGCGGGGCCAGCGGCCGCGACCTTCGCCCCCTCGCTCGCCCCCCAAAAGGTGCTGCTCTGGCGCCCGAGGTTTTTGATCAGCTCCACGTCCGGGTAGATGTGGTAGAGGGCGGCAGCGCCTCCGATGCGCGGCAAGTGCGGTCGTATGCGCTTGGCGGGGAGGCCGTCTTTCTCGCCGCCTGCTCGAGCACCTTTTGCACCTCCTCGCGCATCGCTGGTGTCCCATTTCGCTGGCAGCAGAGCGGGAGATGCTTCTCGGTCGCGAAGCGCTCGGAAAAGTGCTGCTGCGCCCACTCCGCCACCAGCGCTGGGCAGAGACACTCGCCGGTGCGGCATTGATTGCGCTCCTCTCCTGCCGGCGGCTGGTCAGCCGTGGTCGTGGGGCAGCCTCCGCAGCGCGCTGCCACGTCGCCCCCGGTCAGCACCTTGTCGCGGCCCGAGCCGCTGCTCCAGACGCACTCCCCGACGCGCATCGGGGAGAACCAGGCCAGCGCGGGCCAGGTCACCGCGCGGTCGGGTACCTCTGCGGGGCGGTGCTTTGCTTGGATCAGCTTCGTCATGCGCGCCGCGGCAGGGGACTTCCGAGGGCGGGCGCCGTCTCGGCAGCGAGCCCCCCTTACACTAGCCAGACCCGCGGCTTGCCCGCCAGTGGGTCGCCAGCGCCGACTGCCGCGCGCGGGTGCATGATGCCGAGGGCGCGCTGCCGGACCCTCCGGAGGGCCTCCCTCATGGTCGCGCTCAGGTGTGCGAAGAAAAGCCGCGGCTGCTCCTCATCCTCGCGCCTTCCGGCCGCTGGAGCCCCCTGTCTCCCGAGAGCCGGCGGGCGCTCCCTGGCCCTGCAGAACGGCGCCCACTGCCGCCAGTTCTGCTCGCATACACGTGGCAGGTGCTGCCGGCCGCGGCCTCCGACGCCATCTGGGCCTGGGCGCTCTCGAGCTCCGCGAGGTAACGCGGTCCGCCGATCGGGGCGCCCCCCGCGCGGCGCGGTGGGCGCGCATCCGGCGAGCTCCCCGCGCGCCACAGCGGTCGGCTCCTCGCGGGGCGGCGCAGAAAGGCAGCGCCGCCGACGCGCCGCCGCCAACGTCGCGTCGATGTCTGTCATCTCCGACGCGCCCGAGGCTGCTCCTGGGGCGCGGGGGGGCTTGCGACTCGAACGGGGCGGGGCCCGGGCGGCCTCTGGCTGCTCCGCGAACGGCGCCGTCTCCGGGCCTGCGTCGTACGTCTTGACGTTGTCGAAGAAGCTGCCGCCGCCGCCGCTCCGCTCGCCCTCCAGGGTCAGGTGCCTGCGCGGGGTGAACGGGGGCGCCGTGTGGCGCGGCAGCAGGGCCCCCGCCGGCGGCGGTGGGGCCTTTTCTCTGTCTCGGCCGATGCCCGGCCCAGCTCCGGGGCGGCCAGCAAGAGGGGATCCTCCACCTCGCCTCTCCAATCTCGTCGACCAGTCCCTTGCGTGGCCTGGCCAAGATCTGGCCGATGCAGTCCAGCCCATGTCCAAACCAGAGAAAAGGGACATACCGATCCCCCCCGCCCAGGCGACGTGCCGCGTGTGGTCCAACGGCCACAATTGGCAGATTGGTCTGAGGCCTGGGGGCAGATTTGGGACACAGCAGTTGCAGGCTCGAGCTGCTGGAGGGCGGCGCTGCTCAGACAAATCCATCTAGAGATGGCCGCGCTACAAGGGTCCTCGCGGTGTGAGGTCCCGTGTGGCCTGGGACCGTTTTACGAGGCGCTTCAGCCGCAGCAGCTCTGGCAGGTAGGCGAGGGGGGAGGGCGCCCGCTCACGCGACAGAGTCGTAGCCCAGCCAGCGCAGGCTCCCAAGGGCTTCCTCGCAGGATGCAGCCAGAGCGTGGACATGCCAATGCTGGCGCTGTGGCAAACGCTGGCAGAACTGCACGCCCAGCACATCCCAGTGGATCCCCAAGGCAGGGTAGACGATGTGGCACAGGCGACTGCTGGCACGGAGCGAGACGTCATTGAAAAGACAAGGAGGGCGGCGACAACGTTCGCCAACCAGCGCATGGGGCAAGGCCTCCACAGATCGGGCAAGAGTACGTTAGTCTCCAACACACGCCTAGCCAAGGCTGTCCAAGCCAGGCCGCCGGAGGTCGATGAGTGGATGAGCGTCACATCGCAGGGTCACGACCAGTGGCAGCCAGGGGGCTGGAGGCGCAAGGCTTGGCACCCTCAGTGCTACTGAAGCTACGAGCACAGGTATCAGGGACGATAGGCCGAAAGGGAGGTGGGTGCGCAACTACCGCGAATCGTGTTATCTTTCCTGTGGCACATCCAGATCATATGATTGTCGGCAGGCTGCAACTGCTTAAAGAATGGCAGGCGCCCCCGCCGCGAGTCACGGAGGATCGCAGGCAGGCGCCTGAGAGAGCGCAAACGAAGGCCTGGACAGCGCTGCAGACAGCATGCAATAAATGAGGCCGCGTCAAGGGCGCGCTCCCCACCACAGTCGCCGCGCTGCAGGATCCAGGGTCCTCCTCAATCTCCCTGGCCTGGGCGGGGCCCAGATGGGGAAGAGACAGACCTAGAGAAAGGTGGCTGCCAGCGCGTGCTCGAGGACAAAGGCTATGTATGCTCTAGACCAGCAGGCTTGGCTTGCAGCGGCCAAGCACTACAAAGGCAATTGGCTGGAGTGTGGTGCAGATGTGTACATCAATCCGGCTCTCACGCATTTTTTCTTTACGAGCAAGGGATCTCCGAATGATCATGGCAGGAGCGCCATGGCCAGCCAGTGGCAGTGACTAGGCGGTGGGCCCCCCCGAGCGCCACCCTAAGAGGCCAGAGAAGAACCACCTCTCCACCAACCCCGGAGGACCACCAGCATGGCCACGAGGAGGAAGGGGAAGGTGCTTGACTCCCTGGAGATAGGCGCAGACAGGCGAAGGAGGAGGACGCACAGGCGTGGGAGGGTCACCAGAGTCGCCCACGATGGGGCCAGAGGCGCCCTGCAGACCCTGGAAGCCTACCTGCTTGCCCCGGGTGTCTTGCCTCATTGGAAACGTTGTTATATTTTTTGTTTGTTTGTCCCCCCCTCCCGTGTCAGGGCAGCCGCGCCTCCCCACGGCTAGCGCCTGGACCCCTTCGCGCCCGCGGTGAGTGCGGGGCGGGAACGAGGGCGCGCTCCGAAGGAGCGGGGGGTTTTCTGCCAAAGCCAGGCAAACCCCGAACCTACAACCAGCTGCTACCCGCCACCGCGGGCCGCCCCTCCCGTCGCAGGCTCAGCCGCTGCCGCCGGCCCGCCGCCGCCAACCGCAGCCGGCCGCCGCCGCCCCCCGCCGCGCTGGCGTCCGCGCGGGCTCCCTGCCCGCCGCTGTCGGGCGCGCCCGCGCGACAGCAGGCGGCGGCAGCGGCCCAGTCTCCGCGGCCCCCCTCTCCTCCTCGCCTTGTGGCGCCGGCGGGGCCCCGCCCGCCCGCCTGCTGCTGCGGCGGCCCGCCAAAGCGCTGGGGCCCCACCAGCAGCCGCCCTCCTCCGCCGTTGTGGTGGACGGGCCGCTGGTGGTGCTGCTGGCTGCCGCCCTGGTGGTGGCGCTGCTGGTCGCTGTCGTGGTGGTGGTGCTGGCGCTGTAGCTGCGTGCTGTCGCAGTTGTGGTCGTGGTTGTCGTGGTGCTGCTCCTGGTTGCCGTGGTGGTGGTGGTGGTGCTGGTCGCCGTGCTGGTGGTGGTGGCGCTGCTGGTCGTCGGCGTGGTGGTGGTGGTGGTGGTGATGATGCTGCCGCTGCTGCTGCTGCTTGTTGTCGCAGTTGTGGTCGTAGTTGACGTGGTTCTGCTGGTCGCCGTTCTGCTCCTGGTCGCTGTCGTGGTGGTGGTTCTGGTCGCCGTGCTGGTGGTGGTGGCGCTGCTGGTCGTAGTCGTAGTGGTTGTGGTAGTGGTGGCGGTGGTGGTGATGGTGGTGGCGGTGGTGGTGGTGGTGGTGGTGGTGGTGGTGCTGCTGCTGCTGCTTGTGGTCGCTGTAATGGTAGTGGTTGTCGTGGTGCTGCTGGTCGCCGTGCTGCCCCTGGTAGCCGTCGGGGTGGTGGTGGTGCTGGTCGCCGTGCTGGTGGTGGTGGCGCTGCTGGTCGTAGGCGTGGTGGTGGTGGTGGTGGTGGTGGTGGTGGTGGTGGTGCTGCTGCTGCTGCTGGTTGTCGCAGTTGTGGTCGTGGTTGTCGTGGTGCTGCTGGTCGCCGTGCTGCTCCTGGTCGCCGTCGTGGTGGTGGTTGTGCTGGTCGCCGTGCTGATTGTGGTGGCGCTGCTGGTCGTAGTCGTAGTGGTGGTGGTGGTGGTGGTTCTGCTGCTGCCGCTGCTGCTGCTGCTGCTTGTTGTCGCAGTTGTGGCAGTCGTTATCGTGGTTCTGCTGGTCGCCGTGCTGCCCGTGGTCGCCGTCGTGGTGGTGGTGGTGCTAGTCGCCGTGCAGGTGGTGGTGGCGCTGCTGGTCGTAAGCGTGGTGGTGCTGATGGTGGTGGTGGTGGTGGTGGTGGTGGTGGTGCTGCTGCTGCTGCTTGTTGTTGCTGTAGTTGCAGGCGTGTTGCTGCTGGTCGCCGTGCTGCCCGTGGTCGCCGTCGTGGTGGTGGTGCTGCTGGGCGCCGTTCTGGTGGTGGTGGCGCGGCTGGTCGTCGGCGTGGTGGTGGTGGTGCTGCAGCTGCTGCTGTTTCTTGTCGCCGTAGTGGTCGTGGTTGTCGTGTTGCTGCTGGTCGCCGTGCGGCACCTGGGCACCGTTGTGTTTTTTTTTTGGCCTCCGCATCGGCGGCCACAGGTCGGGCGCTCGCCGCGCGCCGCGCGCCCGGCCCGCGGGCCCCCGCGGCGCCCCAGCGCGTCCCCCAAGAGAGAGGTGGACGAGATGGGGCGCAGGGTGCCCCCGTCTAGGGTCGGGTCTTTCACCGCCCTTCGCAGGGACCCCCGACGCAAGATGAATACTCGCAGCCCGCGCCGATCCACCCTCCCACGTGCACCCCGAGATGACGGCACCAGCCCTCAAAAAAGCGAGTGGCTGGCCCCACCACCCCAAGGGAGATGCATGGGGGTTGGCCCTGCGCGTGCGGCCAGCAAAAAGAATGGAGAGCATGACAAACAACAAGAAGGCGAACAAGGACAATAGAGTGCAAAAGCAAGCAACAAAAAAGAAGGCATAGCATATGCATCGGGTAGGACAAGTGGCATCGGCCCAAGACAACGTGCCCTGTGAGCGGTACAAGATATCCAAGAACGACGACAGCATCCTGACTGTGAAGCAGGAGCAATAATAACAAAATATGGGAGCGCAGGAACAAATAGAAAGCGGAATGTGAATCAGCACAAGCACAGCAGGGTAAAGCAAAAGCTGCGAAGAGGGCCAACCACAGAGAGGGGCAGATGGAAGACGAAGAAAAAAAAGATGAAGAAGAAGAAGAAGAAGAAGAAGAAGAAAAAGAAGAAGAAGAAGAAGAAGAAGAAGACGAAGAAAGGCACGAACGAAGGGAGGGGCAGGGACAGCGGGAAAGGGGGAAAGGGAGGGGGAGGGGCGCAAGGGGGAGGAGGGACACGGCAGAAAACGCGGGTTTGGCCTTGGGGATAGGGGTCCACTCAGGAATTGCCCTTGTGGTCGGCAGGGCCGACGGGGGGCGCACCGTCAGACCAGGGGAGGGATTTAGCACAGGTGGTAAACCATATTACAAGAGAGGGCACGGCACGCCACGGCAAACACCAAACAGCACGGCACGGCACGGCCACGTGGACAGAAACGGCACGTCATTTACAAAAGCACGCACACATGAACTCGACAATCTTCCATTCAAGTAAGGTGTGGAAAATGAGAGCAACAGAGAAGAGAGAAGATGATGGAAAGGGGCAGCAGCGGTGCACTATGTTGCTTCCTGGCCGTCAGGCCTTTTGCTGCATCGCCGTCGTGCTCGCGGGCCAATCCGACATATGGTCCAGCTACTGCAGTGCGTGGGGGGGGGTGGGCACGACGGCGCCGGCGACTGCCGGCCACCCCCCTGCCCGAGCCCCCTACAGAGCCACCAGCAGCGCCCTAGAACTGCCTCGAACCGGTGATGGCCACGAGCGTTGAAGCAGCAACGGAGCGAACGTGCTCGCGGCGCTCCACCGGCGGCCGGCTGTGGTGGAAGAGAAACTGTGAAACTTGCTGGTGGTGGTGCTGCTGCTGTTGGTGTCGCTGTAATGGTAATGGTTGTCGTGGTGCTGCTGGTCGCTGCTGGTCGCCGTGCTGCCCCTGGTCACCGTGGTGGTGGTGGTGCTGCTGGGCGCCGTTCTTGTGGTGGTGGCGCGGCTGGTCGTCTGCGTGGTGGTGGTGATGCTGCAGCTGCTGCTGCTGCTTCTTGTCGCCGTAGTCGTGGTGGTTGTCGTGTTGTTTCTGGTCGCCGTGCGGCCCCTGGTCGCCGTCCTGGTGGTGCTGCTGGTCGCCGTGCTGGTGGTGGTGGCGCGGCTGGTCATTGTCGTACTGGTGGTAGTGGTAGTGCTGCTGCTGCTTGTCGTCGCTGTAGTTGTAGTGGTTGTCGTGGTGCTGCTGGTCTCCGTGCTCCCCCAGGACACCGTCGTGGTGGTGGTGCTGGTCGCCGTGCTGGTGGTGGTGGCGCTGCTGGTCGCAGTCGCAGTCGTAGTGGTGGTGGTGGTGGTGGTGGTGGTGCTGCTGCTGCTTGTTATCGCAGTTGTGGTCGTGGTTGTCGTGGTGCTGCTGGTCGCCGTGAAGTCCCTGGTCGTCGTCGTGGTGAGGGTGCTGGTCGCCACGCTGGTCGTGGTGGCGCTGCTGGTCGCAGCCGTAGTGGTGGTGGTGGTGGTGGTGCTGTTGCTGCTGCTGCGTGTTGTCTCAGTAGTCGTTGTGGTTGTCATGGTGCTGCTGGTTACCGTCGTGGTGGCGGTGGTGCTGGTCCCTGTGCTGGTGGTGGTGGCGCTGCTGATCGTAGACGTGGTAGTGGTGGTGGTGCTGCTGCTGCTGCAGCCTGTTGCCGCAGTCGTGGTGGTGGTTGTCGTGGTCGCCGTGCGGCCCCTGGTCGCCGTCGTGGTGGTGGCTGCGCCGCTGGTCGTAGTCGTAGTGGTGGTGGTGGTGGTGGTGCTGCTGCTGCTGCTTGTTGTCGCAGTGTTTGTCGTGGTGCTGCTGGTCGCCGTGCTGTCCCTGAATGTTGTTGTTGTTGTTGTTGTTGTTGGTGGTGGTGGTGTTGTTGTTGTTGTTGTTGTTGTTGTTGTTGTTGTTGTTGTTGTTGTCGTTGTTGTGGTGGTGGTGCTGCTGCTGCTGGTGCTGGTCGCTGTTCTGGTGGTGGTGGTGCTGCGGGTCGTCGTCCAAGTGGTGGCGGTGCTGCTGCTGCTGTGGCTGCGTGTTGTCGCAGTTGTGGTAGTGGTTGTCGTGGTGCTGCTGGTCGCCGTGCTGCCCCTGGACGCCGTCGTGGTGGTGGTGGTGGTGCTGGTCGCCCTGCTGATGTTGGTGGCGCTGCTGGTCGCAGTCGTAGTGGCGGTGGTGGTGGTGCTGCTGCTGCTGCTGCTGCTGCTTGTTGTCGACATTGTGGTAGTGGTTGTCGTGGTGCTGCGGGTCGCCGTGCAGCCCGGGGTCGCCGTCGCGGTGGTGGTGCTGGTCGCCGTACTGGTGGTTGTGGTGGCGCTGCTGGTCGTCGTCGTAGTTGTGGTGGTTGCGGTTGTGGTGGTGCTGCTGCTGCTTGCTCTCGCCGATGTGGTAATGGTTGTCGTGGTGCTGCTGGTCGCCGTCGTGGTGGTGCTCGAAGTTGTGCGACTGGTCACTGTCGTCGTGGCGCTGCTGGTCGCCGTCGTGGTGGGGCTTCTGGTCGTCGTCGCGGTCGCGGTGGCGGCGGTGCTGGTGGTGGTGCTGCTGATGTTCGTCGTTGTGGTGGTGGCGGTAGTTGTGGTGTTTATCGCTGTCGCTCTGCTGTTGGCGTTCCTGCACGCTGCCGTGCCCCGCCCTGCTTGCCCGCGCCCCCACGCGGGGGCTGGCGCTCCTGGGGGGGCGCCGAAAGAGAAAAAAAAAAAAAAAAAAAAAACGGCCCTCGCCAGGGACGCGCCTCGTCGGACGCAAGCGTCTCAGAGGGCACGTCCTCGAGCAGGCTCGCTGCAAGGGCGTCGTGGATGGCGCGCGCCAACCTGCCACTCCACCTGTGGGGCAGCGCGGTCGCGAGCGACCCTCGCGCTCCTCGCCCGGGTTCGCGCCAGGGTTGCGAGGAGCTTGTTCGCCTCCCCGTCCCAGCGTCCGCCTGTCTCTGCTCCAGCTGCAAGCAGGTGGCTCGCGGCGCCTCGCCCGTTTCAGCGCGAGTCCGGGGCGGAGCCTCTGCGCAATCGGCCTGCCGGTGGCCCTCTGCGGGGGGGCGATGCAGGCGTCGAGGGCGAGCGGCCTGCCAGGGAAAGCAGGGAGGCCCGTGACCACCACCTTGATGCGGCGCTTGTCGTTGGCAGCAGCGCCGGGGGGTTCATGTCGCGCAGGAACACTTTGGTGCGGACACGGCCTCCCGTCTCCTGGCGCACACGGGCCCACGCCCGCTCGATGGGAGCGCCGCGCTTGTGCAGTCGTCCGCTGCGGGGGCACGCTGCTCTGTGGTCGCCTCGCTCGTCCAAGTGGGCCTGGCAGGGGCCCCCGTTGCACCTGCTCGCTGAGGCGCCCAGCGGCAAGCGAAGTCATCTTTGGAGCAGCCGTGCTCTCCGGCGTCGAGGGGGTCAGGGTCAGGTGCTGTCCGCCGCGCCGGCCCCCCTGCGAGTCGAGCATCCACGGCTGGTCGTCCGCAAGGGCTGTGAGCACGACTTCCTCTCTGTAACGCTGCTCTCGTGCTAATAATGCGTGGTACGGCCGTCCATGCCACTCACCTGGCTCTGGCTCTGTCTGCTCCGGGCGCGCGCCGCCCCAAACCTCCTGCCAAGGTGGGCGCGTAGGATAGCCGTCGCGGGCGGCGGCAGCCCTCGCAGACGCTGCTTCCTGGAGGCACGCGGCTGCGGCGCCAGTCCTGGCGCGGAGGGCGGCGGTGAGTTCCGTTGTGGCCACAGCGTCGGCGCGTGAAGTGGGCCCCGCTGGCAGCGACGGCGCCGTCGCGCGCTGGCCCAGGGTGGCTCCCCGCGGAGGGGCGCCCCCCCAGGCGAAGGCGCCATTACGCGCGGCCCCGGTGGCCCTGGGAGGCTGGCCCGCCCTGAAAACTGGCCTCGAAGTGCGAGGGGGGGGGGTCGCAAGCACTGGAAAACCCTGCTGCCAAGACTTGGCTCAGCACCCGGGCCTGCCAGGGCGGCAGCGGCCGAGAGCCCGCGAGGGCGCGGCTTGCGGCGGCGGTTGAGCGAGAGGCCTGCCTAAAGGCTGGAACTTCTTATGCTACGGAAGCTCAGCGCTGAGTACCTCAAGTAGCTTAGGCTACATACCGTTGCAAGTTAGTGCGGCTAACTAAGTTACCTACTAAGTTACGTAGGGTTTCATATCTAAGTTACTTCTGTGCTTCTTAGAATTGCCACTAACTTTTTAAGGAGGGCGAATGCGAGGGCGCGCGGCCAACTCAGCTGCTGTTCGCGGGCTTCTTCACCGCAAGCGCGCCGCGTTCTTATCCTGCTTCTTCTCCTTCTCCTCCTTCTTCTTCTTCTTCTTTTTCTTCTTCTTCTTCTTTTTCTTCTTCTTCTTTTGTTGCCTCTCCTCCTCGCGCCGCGTCGCCGCCCCCGGCGCCGCCAGCGCCGCGTCGCGCTCCTGGAGCGCGATCTCCAGCTCGCGCTCGGCCTCGTTCAACCACTGTTCCAGGTCTCGGACCTGCTGCAGCAAGCCGCGGTCGATCGCCTAGGCGAGGCGAAGGCGGGGGAGGAATAGGAGGCGGTGGGGGGAGAGGCGGGGGAGGAGGAGGAGGGCGAGGAGGAGGAGGAGGAGAAGGAAAAGGGGGGACGACGAGGGAAAGGAGGAGCAGAAGGATGAGGAGGACGAGGAGGAGGGGGAGGAGGAGGGGGAAGAGGAGCAGAAGGAGGAGGAGGTGAGAAAAGGATAAGGAGAGGTCGATGGGGGGAGGAGGAAGAGGATGAATAATAATAAGAAAAGAGCGATCGCTACCGCTGGATTGGAGGGGGGCGCGGGGCCTCCCACACAGAGCGCCGCTGCGACAGCTCGGCCTGCTGCTCGCGGTGCCACGCGACAAGCGCGACCAGCTGGCCCTCCATCGCAGCGGCCCGCGGAGCGCCCTGTCCTGCCCGCCCCCCTCGCCTCCTGCAACGATCGCCATCGCTATCGTGATTCCTCCCCTTTCTCCTCATCCTTCCCTCGTCGCCGTCCTCCTCCTACGCCTCCTTCTAACGCGGTCGCCGCCGCTCCGCCCAGGCGATCACCGTCGCCCCCGCCATCTTTCAAGCGATCACCATCGCTCCGCTCCATATCGCGCATATCCTCTCATTCCTCCCCCCCCGTAAGCGGTCGCAGCCGATCCGCCCAAGCGATCCCCATCGCTCGCCCCTCACCCTCCTCCTCTTCCTCCTCTTCCCTCCTTCTCCCCCTCCTCCTTCTCCCCCCCCCCCCTCCTCCTCCTCGAGCGGTCGTCGCCGCTCCGCCCGAGCGATCCCCATCGCTCGATCCTCATCCTCTCCCTCCTCCTCCCCCCCCTCACCTCTCCCATCCCCATCCCCCCCCCCCCCTCCCGCCCTCCCCCCCCCCCTCCTTCTCATGTCCCCCCATCCACTTGAAGCGGTCGCCACCGCTCCGCCCCAGGCGATCACCATCGCTTCCCCCGCTCTCATCAGCCTCCTGCGCATCAGCGGCGCGGCGCGCCCTGCTTTTTTTTTTTTTTTTTTTTTTTTTTTTTTTTTTTTTTTATATTCACAGCGGGCGCGCGCAATGTTACGTTCGCCATTGCGCAGGCGCCGCGCCCAAACCGACGCCGTCAGGTCGGCGTCGGCAAGCTTGATCACGAGGAGCTCGTTGATCACGCGGCCAGTGCTAACGCCGTTCCCGCGCGCGTGGATCTCGATCCCGCGCGCGACGATGTGCAAGTCGCCCGAAATGGCGGCGCGCGCGTCCACGACGAAGCACTCGCCACCGCGCGAGCGAACGATCTCGCTTGCTTTGAACTGGGCCCCCTCCCATCGCAGCGACAGCGCCCCGGAGGCCCCGACTGCCCCGATCGCGGAGCGCAGCTCTGGCGAGTCAACCATCGGCGGCGCCAGCGCGTTGCCAGACGGCCCCATGTCCCTGAGCATCCGCAACTGGTGCAGGACGGCGGCCCCGAAGACCGCGCGCTCGAAATTGGGGCAGTTCGTCGCGGACTCGGCGATGCCCTTCGCCACCTTGTTGTGCCGCTCAGTGACGAAGCAGTCGAGCTGCTTGGGCTCCTGGTCAGCGTTGTGGCGTTCGATTGCGACGGGTGGTGTTGGAGGGGGCGCCCTCAAGCGCCCCCAGCTCAAACGCAACGCCCGCGGGGGGGGGGGGAGAGGTGCGCTTTGGGGAGTTCCTGCGCCGCGTTGTGCAACACGTAGTGGTGCTTCGGCTTAACGAAGCGGGAGCCGTACACCCGCTGGTGGAGGTCAAAATGGACCTCTGCCAGCGCGATGAACTCCTCCTTGGTTGGGGCGGGAAGCCCGCGCTTGGCCCGCAGGAATGCGTCCGCCATCAGGCAGCACGCGCGGAATGAATCGAGCTCGCGCTCGAGCGACGGAACGTCGGCGACGCGCTCCTCGGCGCACGCCATCAGGATGTGCAACAGGGAGATCAGCTCGCTTGCGCCAGATTTGAACGACTTCTTGCACGCGGTCTCGCGCCCAGTCGTGAACGCATGCCGCGTCGCCGACGAGCCGCCAGCGCGCGACCAGCAACGCGCGTACTTGCGCCAGTCGGCGAACGACATGCCAGCCTTCCTTCTGCACGCGCCCAGGAAAGCGAACACTTCCCAAACGATGATGCCATTGCTCCAGAGGTTGTGCATTGAGTCGTACATCGACGATGACGGTCGCACCGCGCTCCGCAGCTAGCGATCGTCAAGCAGCGCATTAGCGTGGTAGTTGAACCCGCTGGCGACCTCGAGCTTCTTGAACCCGGCCGCTGACAGGTGGCCAACCTGCGCGGCGAGCTCGTCCCAGAGCCCCCGCGCCTCGTCGTCCGACTGCGCGTCGAAACGCGCGAAGTCGTGGCAGCAAATGTCGACGAAATAGTTGTCGACGTCGCCCGCGACGCGGGCTCCTTTTCTGACGGCGTTCTTGCGTCGCATGCACGGCCGCCAACCGTTGGCACCTTTCATGCTGAGTACTCACTTGTGGGCGTCCATGTCGGCGGGGATCTTGCACTGGCGCGCCCGAATCAGCGCCGAGGTGCCGTCGGCCAAGGGCGCGCGCTCGCCAGCAGTGGCCAGCCTGCTTGGAGCAAGGAACATATTCCTCAGGAGGAGCCGAACGACGCTGCTGATGCCGCCGTCCACGCCGTTGGCGACCTTCGGGCGCAGGACGCCACATGGAAGCCACAACTCTTGCCTGTGTGGCATGTCGGAACCAAACTCCAGGAAGCTGGAGAATATCATCCAGAATTTTTGGTCGTGCCGCGGCGCCAACGCGTCGCCTGGCGTGATCTCGTCCAAGTATAACACCAATGTGAGCGGTACGCCACCTTCAACCGCCCGCTCGATAATCGCAGCGTGTTCGGGGCTCTCTCGGCACACGTGCCGCAACAAGTTGCCGACGTTACCGACGTGCCAGTTGAACGGCTTCTCAGCCTTGTCGGCAAGTGGGAGCTCGATCGACGTGCCGACGGCGTCGTAAGCCTCGGCAACGGCGGAACTGACCGCATTGCGAGATATCGATGCAGCACGACTTGGGTCATCCGCGACTTGCTTCGCGAGGCGCGCGAGTGCCCTGGCAGTGGTGCCTGGCACGGCGACGAGCTCGCCCAATCGGCGACGCCTGGCGGCGCGCTCGCCTGGCGGCGCGGCCGAGGCAGCCATGCGGCGCGCGGGTGCGCGCCGATATCGAGCCGACGCTGCTCTATGACTGACCATGAGCCCAACCTCCCAGTCTCGAAAGCGATCGCCATCGCTGGCAACACTTTCCGTCCTCCTCATCCCCCTCCGCCGTCTCAGCATCATCCTCATCATCATCATCATCCTACTTCTCGTGCCAACCACCGCTCATCACCCCGCCCCAAGCGATCGCCACCGCTGAACATTTTGATCCCCACGCTGCTCCTCAACATAGCGATCGCCATCGCTCCCATCCGTCCCGCAGCGATCAGCATCGCTACCCTCCACCCCACAGTGATCGCCATCGCTAGGTCACTCGCCCACCCGCTTCTGCCACCTCCGCGACTGCGCCACCCACATCCAGCGACCGGCATTGATATCACCGTTTTGCTTTTACAAGCCACAGCCGCTGCGCGATCAACGCGCAGGCGGTGGGAGAGGGGCAACGCGCGTCACCGCGCGCCTCGCCCGCACCTGGAACCAAGCACGCGGCGCTGCGCAAATGCGCTGCGCCGCGCGGAAATGATGTGCCGCGCGGCAGGTGGTCGCCGCGCGGAAATGATGTGCCGCGCGGCGGGTGGCAGGGGAGGCGCCTCACCCTCCTCGTGTGCATCATCCTCGTCATTCCCCTCCGTCACGATGCGCCCCGCCTGCGCCATGGCACGGCGTGGCGCAAATGCGCTGCGCCGCGCGGAAAGGCATCCTTGCTGGGTGGCATATGCGCAGCAAGGAACAGGGCACATGGCCGGTGCACGCCAGCGGTGGCAGCTGCACTCTCTGGCTGCGCAAGCTCCAGCAGAATGCAGCTGGGCGCCTGCAAGCAAACATAAATCTCAACAGCTCAAAATAACCCAGCCTGCGGCTGGACGAAAACAGCTCAACATAATAGAGCTGCCTGACTGCGCAAGCTCAGGCGTGGCGCCTGGATCAGACGGCAGGCTGCTGTGTCCCTGCCAAGGCTTGCGGCTGTGGTGCGCGCGGTGGTGGGCAGGGCGCGCCGCCGTCCTCAATCCCCCCACCATGGCCATGGCGGGGAACGACGCTAAGGCACCACGTGGCCGACAGCGCCGCTACCTGCAGCGACTCCTGGCGATGCGTGGCTGCGCTAAGGCCACGCCGATGACGTCCAGACCATGCCTACTTCATGGTCTGGATGCTCTTGCACATCGTGCTCACGAACACACCCTGTGCATCCGCCGTGTTGGCGATGTCGTTCGCTTCTGTCGCCGTCCACGTGAACTTGGAGGGGTCCCAGCGCCTGGAGGCAATCTTCGAGCTCGCCCTTAGAATGGCCGACAACGTCTGCAACTTGTCGGTCGCGTTCTTCTTTATGGCATCGGGGAGCTTGCCGAACCCGTCGGATTCAATGGCTTTTTCCAGCCTCTGGTGCGGGACCATCAGCTTCGCCTGCAGGAGGAGAAGGATGCCGAGCAGTGCTTGGGGGTGGGATGGAGGAGGACGGGGGGGGGGGGGGTAAGAGGGTGATGATAATCACCTGCGCCCGCGTCGCCAGGGGCATCTTGGTTGCCTTCTCCTTCTCCGCCTTCTTCAGCGTGCCCATCCTCTCTTTGGCGCTCTCCCTCTCAGCCTTCTCGCGGGTCTTCCTCTCTTGGGCGGTCTCGTGCGACGGCGGCAGCTCGGGGGAGTCGCTGTCGGTGTTTCTGTCGCCGCCGCTGCTGGTGGGGAGCGGCTTCTTTGTGCTTCTTGTGAACATTGTCCTTCTCATGGGCGTCGGCGTCGCGGTGATTATTCTCCTTAGTGCTGTCGGCACTCTTCTTCTCAGCGGCCTTGCCCTTGGCCTTGCCCTTGCTGCTCGCGTGGATGGACGTGTCTTTGGCGCGGCCCGCGCTGCTCTTATCAAGGCGCGTGGCCTTGCTGCGTGTGCCCTTGTCATTGTGTTTGTCCTTGCTGCTTCTGCCCTTGTCCGTGTGCGCGGCCTTGTTTTTAGGGCGCTTCAGTGCTGCTCTGATCATCGCATCACTCGATAGCTTTGTGTTGCCACCGTGCTTGCTGACCTTCGCATCGCCGTCCTTGCGATGCTTATTATCTCTGCGCGTGGTACTGGTGCGCTCAATGTCGTCACAGCTGTGCAGCTCGTCCTTGAGTGAGACCTTCTTGGTGCCGTCCCTGCGGCTATGCTTTGCCTTGATGGGTGGCGTCGGTGGCTCGTGACTCGAGCCGTCCTCTGATGAGCGATCGTGATCATCATCGCTGCCGCTGCCGCTGGGCGACGCAAGTGAATCACTGATCACCTCGTCGCGTTCGCCGCCCTCCTCCTCCTCGCCGCCTTCGCACTCCTCCTCGCATTCCTCGAAGTCGGCGTTGTCGACATCGTCGACCCCCTCGCTGCTCTCGCGGTCACCGTCCGCTGCAACGTCACCGCCGCTCGCGCCGACGCCCTTCGCGGACTCCTCCTGGACCTTTCTGCCCACTTGTTGCTCCCAGCGCTCTATTTCATGAAATTCAACGCGGTAGCACTTGCCCAGCACGGGGTGCTGAACCGCGTCCGTGCACGTGGATCTGATGCGGCGCCACGGGGACCCTTGTTTCCTGTGCCACGTCAATGGGTAATAGCCGCCGTTCTTGCCGTGCCGCTGCCCCTTCTCCGCGAGCGTCTGCAGCGTGAAATTCAGGTGCGTCTGCACCTCGAACTTCTTCGTGCATTCCTGCAGGCCGCTCCAGAAGGCCTTCCGCTCGTGATCAGTGAAACGCAGCAGCCGCGCCTTCATCGCACCCCGCTCCTCGCAACGAGCGACTTCGACGCCGCGCGACGATCGCAACTTGCACATGAAGACCTGCCCCTTCTTCGTGACCCGTATGGCATACGACGACATCACGTCGCACGGCTGGCCGCGCCGATCGCAGTGGAACGTGTCGTCGAGAGCATCCAGGCCCAGCTCGCGCTGGTCGCTCAGGCGGCTCCTTCTCTGCGGGCCCGATAGCGCCGCGAAGCTCCCCACCGCGAACCTCTGTGGAGAGGAGCAGTCCTCGCCCCACCCCGTCTTGCTGGGCGTAGCCGTCCCCGAGCACGCAGCAATCGAGTCCGCCTGCGGCGGTCGGACTGGCACCTTCTGGATCCACTTGCCGATGTCCGCGTAGCCAGCCATGGCCTTGCCCGCGGCCTTGTGCGCAGGCGCTGCCGCACTCGCCACTGCTGCCTTGGTCACAGGCGCTGCAGCTTTGACCGACTTGGTCCTTGGGGGCGCAAGCGCTGCCGCACTCGCCGACTTGGCCCTGGGTGGCACAGGCGCTGCCGCGGCCGTCGCCTTGGCTGTGGCCTTCCTGGGCGGGGGCTTCGGCGCCGACATGGCTTTGCCCTTAGCCTTGCCCTTCGCCGCGTGCTGGATCGCCGTATCTGCAGCCTTCGCCTTCCCCCTGGCCTTCTTCGGCGGCCGCGCCCCCTTCATGGGCGCACTCGGCGTCGCCGTCGGTGGCGTCGCGGCGTCGCCCGCGATGCTTGCAGCGGCCGCGGCGCCGCCCGCGCTGCCTGCATCGACCGCGGCATCGCCCGCGCAACCTGCCGCCGCGGCGTCGCGCGTCGCGCTGCCTGCCGCCGCGGCGCCACCCGCGCTGCCTGCCGCCGCGGCGTCGCCCCCCTCGGCGTCGCCAACCGCTGCGTCGCCCCCCTCGGTGCCGCCCGTCGCGGCGCCGCCTCCCTCGGCGCCGCCCGCCGCGGCGTCGCTTGCCTGCCCGTTGCCCAAGCCGGGGTCGGCAATCGCAGCAGCGTGCAAGCTATCATCGTTCGGCCCCGCGAGCTTCAGCGTCGCCTCGCTGTCGCAGTCGCTTTCGTCCTTGGCCTGGACGGCGCCCGTCGCGGCGGATATGGCGCGCGGGTCCCGAGAGCGGCGCGCGGCGCGCAAGCCCCGCGATCGGGGGGGGGCGTTCTCGTCGCAAGGACGAGCGCCAAGCTCGCCCGGTCGATCTACAACAGCAATGGCGTCACATCAACAACCACGAGCGTTATGAACAAGCGGTCAACATCGCTAAGTTACTTACCGCGCCTAAGTATGATAAGTAGGATAAGTTCCACACGATGATATATTTTTGTTATATGTTTGCTATCTTGTGTTATCCCATGCTACCCTTGGCTTTCTGACACCAGGACAACACAAGATAACATGTTACCCTAACATAGCAAGTTATCCTGGGTGTGTTACATTAACATATAACATGGAAATCTTTAGGATGACATGTTAGCCTATGTTATCTTTTTTGTTAACCTCGCACCCGAAATTCCAGGATAACGAAAGATAGCACAAGAAAGCAAAACGATAACAAACATATAACATTGTGAGGAACGCATGAGACTTGCGGTACTTACCAGGGCCCTAGGTGCACTTGCTCCGATCACCACCACCGCCATCTCGCAATCTCGCTCCCCCGACCCCATCATCATTCCCACGAGCGATCGCCATCGCTTACGCTCGCCGGCGATCGTCATCGCCACACCATCCCCCTCAACGTCACTCACCGTCGCCCCTCTCGAGCGATCGACGTCGCTACACCCTCCCATCCGCATCCCTCGCCGCCGCCCCGCCCAAGCGATCGACATCGCTAACCCAATTGACGGTCGCCGCTTACCCAAACGATCGGCATCGCTACGCAATCCCCACCCAACATCCATCGTCACCCCCCCCCCCCCCAGCGATCGGCCTCGCTAACCCAATTGGCGGTCGCCGCTTACCCAAACGATCGGCATCGCTACGCAATCCCCACCCAACATCCATCGTCCCCCCCCCCCCCCCCCCCAGCGATCGGCCTCGCTAACCCAATTGGCGGTCGCCGCTTACCCAAACGATCGGCATCGCTACGCCCCCCCCCCCCCCCCCCCCCCCACGCACTCAACGCCCATCGCCCCCCCCCAAAAAAAAAAAGCGATCGACGTCGCTAATCCAAGCGATGGCATTGTTACCCCGCGTGATTGCCATCGCTTACGCAACCGATCAACATCGCTACATCCCCCCCCCCCCCCCCCCCATCCCCCCCCCATCCGCGCTCCGAGCGCGATCGAGCGATGGCATCTAACCCACGCGCTCGACATCAAAGCGATCGTCACCTCTTCCCCTCGCGACGCCTTTTGCCGCGATAGGCCGCGCGGCCACCGCGTCACCGCGGCGGCGGGCGCGGGGCGGCGCGGCGCCGCAAGGCCGCGCGGTCACCGCGTCACCGCGGCGGCGGGCGCGGGGCGGCGCGGTGCCGCAGCGGGGCGGCGGGCGGCCGCGGCGACGGGCGGGCGGGGCGCGGGGCGGCGGGGGCCGCCGCGGCGGGCGCGGCGGGGCCAGCGGCGCCTGGCGCCGCGGCGGGGGCCGCCGCGGCGGGCGCGGCGAGGGCCGGCGGCGGCGGGCGGGCGCAGCCGCGGCAGCGCTGCCAGCGCTGCGGGGCGGCGGCGCGGGGAGGCAGCCTGGTGACAGTTGAGAGCCGGGCGACTACCTGCTGGATGCATGGACGCCGAATGGCTAGCCACTTGGTGCCACCACCAGCTAACCATTCAGCTTCCTGGTGTCCATCAGTCAATCGATCTGCCCCCAACTGCGGTGCAACCTCAGAGGCCGCGCGGCCGCGTCGCCTGCTCGACGTCGGCGCGCGCCGACGCCAGGCTCGCCGCCTCGCTCTGGAACGCGGCCGCGGCTTTGCTGCAGACGTCCGCCGCCGTCTCCGCGCAGCTCTCGGCCCTCCTGGTGTGGTCCGCGATCTGCTTGGCCGCGCCCATGGACAGCGTCGCCGTCGTCGCGCTCACGGACCGCGGCGCCATCGGCGCCGCGGTCTCCTTGAGGATGGTGACCGCGTTGGACGCCGACGACGAAGAGGCCGCAGCAGAGCCCGCAGCCACGACGCCCGCCACCGCCATCATCGTCTCCTTGAGAGACTCCGCAGTCTCGTGGAGGGAGCGGACCTGATTGGCGGCGGCGGCGGGCGGCGGCGCCGAGGGCGCCGACATGGCGCGGAGGCCGCCGCCGCCAGCGACTGCGCCTCGGCGGGCGGCGGCGGCGAGCGAGGTCGGCTCGCCCCTGCGCTTCGGCGAGTGCGGGGCGCGGGCCGCTGGCGGCGGGCTGGCCTCCTCGCGCTTGGCGCGGCTGGCGCGGCGGCGGCGCTTGCGCGACCGCGACCGCGACTCGCGCGACTGCCCGCGACTCGCGGAGGTGGCTGCTGCTGCTGCTGCTGCGCCTGCTGCGTCTGCTGCGCCTGCTTCAGCCTGCTTCCTGGCCTCCCACGCGCGCCACTCGTCGACCTCCTCGGGGTCGAGGGGGGTGGCGGTCGACGTGACCGCCATCTCGGCCCGCTGCCATTGTTCGATGGACACATGGCTCTCAGCGGTCGAGTTCTTCAGGTGCTCCTCGTACCAGGTGTAGCACTCCTGTGGCGTCTGCTTGAATCACTTCTTTGTGCAGCCTGGGGCCGCGCACCCGAGGCGGTACCACTCGCCCTGCGCCGACATGGTGCTTCTGCTGGAGCTGCTGTCGCTGCTGCTGCAGCGGTGCTGCTGCTGCTGCTGCTGATGTCAGTGCTGCCGACGGTGGTGTTGGCAGCTGCTGCTACTGCTGCTGCTGCTGCCGCGGCCGCCGCCGCCGCTGCTGGTGCCGCCCGCCGCCCGCCGCAGGCCGCGACGTCGCCCGCCGCCCGCCGCGGGCCGCGACGCCGCCCGCTGCAGGCCGCGCGCGGGGACAGAGCCAACAACGGCAATGGCATGCTGCGCGTTCGAACCATGCCCACGCATCGGAAGCGGTCGAAATCGCTATCCTATACACGCGCAGCCCACCCCCACGCGATCGGAATCGCCCATGGCGCCCTCCAACGCCCCCCTCAAACCCCTCAGGCCGCGATCAGAATCGCTGTCACCAACTCATTCAGACCACCCTTCCCCCCGAGCGATCGAAATCGCTCGTCGCCAACCATCGCGCGTTCGCTCCGCCCCCCCCCGCCCCCCCCATCAACGATCGGGGTCGTTTTTACACCTGCCAGCCCAACAATTGGACTGCTTCCACCCCCCAGGCACCAGACCCGCTCACTGTCGCTAACGCCGTCGCCGCGTTCGCCGCCGCCGTCGCCGCCGCCGCCGCCGACCATGCGCAGCCGTCTCTGCGCGCGCTCACAAGCGCGAAGTCAAGCGATTATAAGCGACGCGCCGCCGCCGCGACGCTCACGAGCACGGCGCTGCCGCAGCTGACCGCAGCGAAGCGCCGCAGCTGCCGCGAAGCGGGCGCAGCAGCGAGCGCGGCAGCGCAGCGGCTGCCGCGAAGCGCCGCAGCTGCCGAGGTGCAGCGGGCTGCGCCGCTGCTCACAAGTACTGCATATCATGCTGGCGGCTGCCGCTGCTGGCGGCGGTGCTGCTGGCGGCGGTGCGGCTGGCGGTGGCGTTGTCGCAGCCCTTGCCCCTGCCGCTGCCCATGCCCTTGCCGCAGCCCTTGTCCTTGCCCTTGTTCTTGCCACCGCCGCACTTCGCGTTGAAGAACTCGCGATTCCGACCGCCCCGATTGGCCCAGACACCTCTGTTGGCGCGGTACTGCTGCCCCCGCCACGTGTCGGGGCCGCCCTGCTGCGGGCCCGCAGGGCCGCGCTGATCCCACCGCAGGCCCATCGCCGTCGCCGCAGCCGGCTCCGCCTGAAGGTCAATGACCTGCTCGGGCGTGTAGTTGTTGGCCCGCTTCGCGCACGCGCTCGCCCACGCCGCGGCTGCGGCATGCAGTGCTGCAGCAAGGTCAGCAGTTGCTGCTCCTGGACCTGGAGCTGCTGCGGCTGCTGACTGCGCCTGCTGCCTGGTCTGCATTTGCTGCTTCGCCTGCCGCCACGCTGCGACTGCTGCAGCTGCTGCTGGATGTGCGTTGATTGCCGCTTCTCTCGCTTCTGCTGCTGCTGCTGCAGGCGGTGGCGTTGCTGGTGGTGCTGGGCCTAGGCAGGGGGCCTTCGGCAGAGTGCGTGCTGCTGCTCTCGCTTCTGCTGATGGTGGCGCTGGTGCTGATTTTGAGCGCCAAGGCGGTGGTGTTGCTGGTGGCGTTGGTCCTGCCGTCACAGCTGCTGCTGCTGTTGCCGATGCCCTTGGTGGCCGCGGCAGCTGCTGCTGCAGCCGTTGCCGCCATGGCGCGACTGTCGGCGCGCGCGCCCTTGGCGCCGCCTTCTCGAGCGCGGCGGCATCGGTGCCACGACGGCGCTCGCGAGCACGTCGAAGGCGCCCGACACCGAAGCCGCGGCCGCCGATCGGCGCGGGCGCTTCGGCGGCGGCTGCTCGGGCGGCTGCGCGTAGATGCCGACGGGCACGCGCAACGGGTGGCGCTGCTTCGGCAGCGGCGCGCTGTCGCCGCTCTCCGCCGTATAGCCGCTGTAGCTCTGCGGCGGCGGCGGCGACGGCGACGGTGGCACATCCACTGGCGACGCCACCTCCCCTGCGTGGTCATCCTCCGTGGCTGGTGCAACGGCTTCGCTGCCCGCGCCGTCGCGCCTGCCGCCCGCGCCGTCGCGCTCGCCGCCGCGCTGGCTGTCGCGCTCGATCTCGGCGCCAGGGCCGTTCAGCTGCGACGCGAACGCCTGTGCCGCAGACAGGAACTCCTCCGCCATCGCGCGCGAGCGCGGTCGGCGCCGCGCAGAGCCGCGGGCGCCGCGGGTGGCGCGCAGCTGCAGCGGGTGGCACCGCGCAGCGCCAAAACGGCTCGCGATGGCAAACTGATCGTTGCCACGGTCGCGCTCGCCCCCACGCAACCCCGAGCGATCGAAATCGCCACCCGTCCGACCACCCCTCCTTCCCCAACGTTGGCCCCATGGGCCTCCCCCCGTGCGATCGCACCCGCTGCAGTCCATCATTGAACCCGAGCGATCGCAATCGCTATAAACCTAATGCGAAAACTTCATCATCATTGTCATCAGCCCCGATCTGCCTCTCAACCTCCCTCAAGCGGTCGCCACCGCTTCGCCTAGGCGATCACCATCGCTCCTCCTACCCCTCCTCCTCCTCCTCCTCCTCCTCCTCCTCTTCCTCCCCTCGCCCTCCTCATCCCCCTCCTGTGCCCTCCTTCTCACTCCCTCGCCATCCACCTCCTAGCGGTCGAAACCGCTACTCAATCACGCCTTCCACCTTTCGTCATTCATATCGGCAGCATCCCTTTTGCATTTTCCGCACGCGCGCCGCGCCGAAGCACCCCGCCTCCGCGCGCGGCAGCGGCCCCGTGCCGCGCAGATGGCGCGCCAGCACCCCTGCGGCGCGAGCGCAGCGCGGGTGCGACTCACGCGCCGCCCGCGATCGCTTTGGCCACCCACTTCTTGGCCGCCGCGATCGCCTTATCGCTGTCGCCACCGAACTTCGCGAACTTGAGCGCCATCGACTGGCCTGGTCCGCGCTTGCCTGTCCTGCGCAAGACCTGGTCCCTGCTCCACTCCACGGGGAAGGGCGGCTTCCCTGCCTTGTGCGATCCCACCTTCGGCGCCTTCAGCGCCTTCTTCTTCTTCTTCGGCGCAGTCGTCGGCGCCTTCTTCGGCGCCTTCTTCATGGGCGCCTTCTTCATGGGCTTCTTCTTGGCCTTCTGGGAAGGTTGGTTCTATCTATCCCACTGCCCCCCCCCCCCTCCCCCCTTCGTCGCCCACCCCTGTGGTATGAGATGGGTCTGTCATCGCCCGTTGGGGGTGTCACTCTATCTACCGCGCGCAATGCGCCCCCCCCAGTGGCCCTGCGGTGTGGTGGGTGGCCCCGCGCCCCTCACCTTCGCGGCGCCGGCAGCCGCGTCGCCCGCCGCCTCGGCATCTGTCTCCTCGCTGCCGCTGCCGCCGTCGCCCTCGTCCTCGCTCTCCTGGGGCATCTTCGGCTTGCGGCCTTTGAGCTCCTCGAGGAAATTGCCCCGGCCTCCTGCGCTGACAGGCCTGATGCCCGACGCGCTGGCGTGGCAGTGCTCGGAGCGGCGCCGTCATCCTCGAGCGGCAACGGCGACGACGGTTGGCACCGCCTGTGCGGCACTGCCCTGGCGTCGCATTGCCCTGGCGTCGCCAGCGCCAGCGCGATGCCCCGCGCCGAGCCCGACGCAGTCAGCGCCTTAATCAGCGCCTTGCTCTCGCGCATGGGGGGCGCCGTCCGTCAGCACCATGAACTGCGTGGAATCCAACGGAAAAGCCGTCGGGCCCTTCTTGGGGAACGCGCGCGCGCATCTCGGCACGCAACCTGGCGTTGTCCACAGGGGAAGCGGGCAGCGCCGAAACGAAGGCGCCCTCGGATTCCGCCATCTGCGTGCGCAGCTTCCACGGGAACAACTTCTTCTGTGAGTAATTTTTCGCACGCTTGTAGTTGCCCCAAAGGGTCACGGGGCATTGTCAAAGCGCCTTGTCGGCGCCATCTACCTGCAGCGCGACGCAGCAGCCAACCTGGACTGTAGGTTCGTGGAAGGTCATCCACCCGAGCGTCTTGCACGCCTGGGGCACGACCCCCGCGCGGCCCAGAAAGTCGTTGCCCTCGCCCAGTATAGTCTCCCACTGCCTCGCCGTGAGGTAGGCCGCGGTGGCCGTGAAATCCTGTTGGGGGGTGCGAGAGTTGCTCAGCAGCTTCTGGGGCGCAGCTGCGTTGGCAACCAGCGCGCGCGCCGAGGCAGTGGCGAGCGTCGTGACAGCCCGCGGGAGATCACCACGCTGCTTCGCGCCGAATGGCAGCTCCGAAATGGCCTGCGCCAGCTCGGCCGAGTCCTCGGGCGAAATGGAAGACTATGACTGCAGCATGGTCGTCGCCAGCGCCGCCTGGGCGTTGAGCAGCTCTTTCCACGGCTCGCTCCGAGGCTGCAGCTTGGACAAGAATGCGGTGGCGCACCTCCGCTGTTCCAGCAACTCCT
Source organism: Prorocentrum cordatum (assembly GCA_963575745.1). Lineage (NCBI taxonomy): Eukaryota > Dinophyceae > Prorocentrales > Prorocentraceae > Prorocentrum > Prorocentrum cordatum. Next base: position 767,156 of record CAUYUJ010020503.1, on the reverse strand, counting down.
GGGCGTCCGTCATCGCGCGGCGCGCCGCTCCCACGGCGCCAGGTGGCGCCCCGCACGCGGCGCGAAGCGCGCGTCGCGTCGCGCGCGAAGCCACAGCGGCTGTCGCCCTGATTACACGCAGAAGGCGGTAGCCGCATAGCGACCGAGATCGCTCGGCAAACACGCCGAGCCCTCCCACAGTCGGCCCCTCCGACCACTCGAGCGATGACAATCGCTGCCAGTTCCCCCCCTCTTCGCGACTCCCCCTCATTCCTCGTCCTAGATATCGCAATGTCATCCTTATCTTCACTTTGCGCCCTCCTCGCCCCGAGCAATATCGCGACCTGCCCAAGCGATCGCCATCGCTACATGCGCCGTCAAACGGTCGCCACCGCCATCCCTCCATCAACCCGCAAGCTTCCCAAAGCGATCGCCATCGCTGGTTGCCTCCTAAACTATCCTCTCATATTCTCCCTGCAAGCGATCGCAATCGCTACCCTTCATCGCTCCGCCAATGCTTCCCAGCAATCGGTACCGCTATATCCCTCATTGCCGTCCGTCTCCTCCTCCCTCAAGCGATCGCAATCGCTGCGTCGTCCCACTGCCTTCCTGGAGCGATCGCCATCGCTATTTCCCTCATGAGCACCCTCCGCCTTTCCTCCTCTTCCTCCCTCGAGCGATCCCAATCGCCATCGCCCTCGTTGGACTCTCACCCCCTTCCCCCCCGAAGCGCGGTCGCAATCGCAACCCTCCGCTATCCCCACTTCATCCTGCAAGCGACCGCCATCGCTAATCCCATCCTCAACGCATCTCCCCTTGAAACACACAAATGATCACAGTCGCTTCCAGACCGTTCTCCCAATACCTCGCTCAAGCGGTCGACACCGCTATCTCCCCCTCGGCGTTCCTCCCCTCATCCTCTCTCAAGCGATCGCAATCGCCACCCTCCATTGTTCCACAGGAGCGATCGTCATCGCTCGATCAAGCGGTCTCCATCGCTATCGGTCTTGTCTCCTTCCAGCGATCGCAATCGCTACCCTCCATCATCCCACTACCTCCCTCAAGCGATCGCCATCGCTATCTCCACTCCTTCTCATCCCCCCCGTGGCACGCCGCTGCGCACGCCCCGCGGCGAGGCGCGCCTGCCGCGCGGAGGGGCGCGCGCGGGGGAAAGGGGGGGGAGATGTCGGACAGTTGCAAGTTCCGCATAAGTGTCACTAAGTTCCCCTAAGCTACTTAATGCTAAGTACACCTGAGTTACTTAGCTGCACATACTGGGTAGCTTAACTCGGTGCTGAAATGCTGACACATACGTATAAGTTCCCCGAGTATATTTACAACGCGCAGCAAATGCTGACAACACTTGCAACATTCTTAAGTCACTTGCGAAACATCTGCCCGAACACAAGTAACTTCAGCCCAGCCACAAACACCTCCCAACTAGGCTAAGAAGTTCCAGCCTTTAAGTGCGGCGGCCAAGCGGCCCCCGGCGGCGGCTGAGGCCAGACCTCGCCTGGGGCTGCGGCGGCCACTGCCGACGAGGGCGAGGGCGCGGCAGGCTGTGGAGGCGGCCGAACGAAGGGTTTGCTGCCGCAGGGCGGCGGGCCTTGCCTGCGGTAGGTTGGGGGTCCCCCGGCCTTTGGCCCAAACGGCACCCGCCCGCCCTATCGGGGCGCGCCCCCGCTCCGCTGTCACCGCGGACGCGCGGGGGGGTCTGCGCTGCAGCCGCGGGGGGGACACTGTGGCCTGGGAGCGTGGGGGAGCAAACAAACAAGCAAAAATCCAGCGCAGCCTAGGGATTCACGACGCAGAATCGCAGTGGAGTTAGCCACGGGTGAGGAGGGGCGCGGGTCTGGAAATAAATAGTTCGCGCGCGACAAAAAGGATCAAGGTGAAATGCCAGCAGAGGCACCCGCGCTGAATTTAAAGAAGTTCCGACGCAGCACGCGAAAGAGCGCCGCGCTAGAAGTTCGCCAAGAGCGGGGAGGGAAGGGCTGCGGGCCTCCCTACTGGCTGGCGCAATTTCGGCTGCCCAGTGCAAGCAACGGCCCAGGGAGGAGCGCGCGAGGAGGGCGAGACCAGCGGCGCCCGGTCGCCCTGCGGCAGGGTGTGCGGCACAGGCGAGAAGGCGGCGGCGGCGGCGGCTGGGCGCTGCGGCCGGCAGTGCCCCGCGGCTTTAGCTCGACGAGGCGGAGGAGGAGGAGGAGGAGGAGGAGGAGGAGGAGGAGGAGGAGGAGGAGGAGGAGGAGGAGGAGGAGGAGGAGGAGCTCGACGGCGCAGCCTGCGCCAGGAGCAGCGGCTGCAGCGACCAAAAAAGAAGCGCCGAGGGCGGCAGCACGGGGACCCAGCCGCCCTCCGCCCACAAAGTGCTCGGGGACGCACGCTGTAGAGCGGGCAGCCCCGAATGATGGTGGGGTTCAAGCGCCCGCGACTCTCGGAGCGGCCGGGGGGGGGCCCAGGGCGCAACAACGCCAGGATAAAGAGAGAGAGAGAGAGAGAGGCGGCGCCGAGGGCGCCAGCGAGGAAGAGGAACGCAAGCACCCGCGGGGCAGCCGCGTGAGGAGACGAGCGGGGGCCCGCCGTCCGCCCGCGCCCGCCGTGCCGCAACAAAAAAAACGCCCCTGAGTATGCATAGCGGAGCCGCGCGGCCGCAGCGTGGTTGGCATCCCCGCATTTGCTGCCGCGGGAGCGCGGGCAGCATGCTCGCGCGGACTCCTGGCGTTCCCCTCGCCTTCCAGCTCGAAGTCGCTGGGGCGCAGACGACGCAGTCGGCGTGCGCGGGGCGAAACATTCTGCCAGAAGTGGGAGGGGCGACACAGGACGAAACTCTGGCAACGAGGCGCCTGGCGAGATGCGCGTGGCGCTGGCGTAGGCGTAAGCGTTGGTGCTCGCGTGATCGGCCTCCTCGTCCTTTTCCTGGCATTTTCGCCCACTTCTCCTCCTCCTCCTGTTCCTCCTCCTCTCCCTCCTTCTCCTCAGCCTCGGTCCCCCGGAGGGCGCACGTAGGCGGAAGGTTTAGCGTCCGAGCAGTCGTGCGCAGAAACGCTGGTGCTGGCGTGCGACCTTTGGGGCGATGGTGGTGCCTCTGGGGGACCTCGCTGCGGAGCATGCGGCTGCGGCGCTGCCCGCGACGATTCTTGATGGGGCTAGAGCTGTTGTGCAGACGGCGACTTCGGAGGCCGAGGGGCCTGTACCAATTCCCCCCCCCCTCGTTTGCACTTTGCCCTCCGCGCGACCACGTTGGCAAATCTCTCGCACGCTGCGTGGCCTTAGAAGTGGCTCGACCACCGGCCAGCGGCAGTATACACAGGCGGTCGCCCGCCAACTCTGGCACACCGATCACTCCTTTCGTGGCCCCCACTGGAAGCTCCACCAAAAGTTCCAGCGGAAGTGCGCACACGCTGTTCCCTGCCCATGTCGGCACATATCTCGCACGTTTCCTGGAACCATAGGCGCGTCGCAGAAGCCCAAGCAGCAGCGTCCACCAGCGGTCACCTTCTCATCGTGGCACACCCCTGACACGTTAACGGCCCCGTCGAGAGCTTAGCACAAGGCACCAGTGCAATGCGCACATGCGGTCCCCCGTTCATATCCGCATGCCCCTCGCAAGTGTCGTGGCCCTATGGGGTGCTTCACTGGAGACCAGCGAGGCAATATCCACAGAAAATCCCCCGATCGTGTCGGCACACCCCTCGCACGTGCCGTGACCCCAAAGGAAGCACGGGTAGTTCTCAATTGCGGCTCTCTGTGGGTGTCGGCACGTCTCGTGGCCCTAAGCGGATTGGTTCCCCCCTGCCACCAAATGAACAAAGGTGGCCGTCCTTGCCTGCGGCCCCCCGCTCATTTCGGCACAGCCCTGATATGTTTCAAGGCCCCAAAGACAGCTCCACCGACAGTCACCGTGGGAATGTTCGCAGGCAATCTCCCGCCCATTCTGGCGCACACCTTATATGTTTCGTGGTTCCAATGGGGGGCACCACTGAGGACCGAAGTCGATCTTTAGAACTGCGGCGCCCACACTTGACTATGCCTGAGCCCTTCGCCAGGCGTTCCAAATGTGCATCGAATCTTCTTGAACGGTGGGCTGAGCTTTGCTCGCAAGCGCTGGCGCACCAGAGCCAGGGAGGCCACTAATTGGGGCCCAAACGGCGCGAGCTGGGTCCATGCAGCCTCGATTTACCAGCCTGGGGTATGTCTGATTGCAAAACGTTGCGAACTTCGCGGTCTTGCCCTGTACATCCCAAGCAGCGTAAAACAAAACCATACGAAACAGCGCAGCTGGCCAGAGCTGCCCACAAGAATTATCCATATCTGCACCCTGGCGACCGAAGGCCTCGAAGAGCGCCCGGAGGCCCCAGAGAGACCCAAGAAGGCAAGCAACAACTACCACACGCTGACCATAGCCCGCCATGCAAACCGCACGCTGACACTGATAGAAACAAGCTTCCTGACAACAACACCCTGCGACGTACCCAACCTATCTGCACGAAGTGGGACGAGTACTTGGTTCAGTGCAGCATGGCTGCTGGCAACACAGCCACTGTCATAGGTTCTGCAAGCCGTATGCGTTTGAGCCCGCGGCGGCGTGCCGCTCCGCTGACCCCCCAGCAGCTGTCAACAGTGGCGAGGGGGTCGTACGTTGCAGCCCTCCTAGGGACGGCGAGATCTAATCTGAGTCTGCGGCAAGGCGTCACTCCGTGGACCCCCCCGGCGGCCTTAGAAAGCGGCGGTCGTTTTGCAGTTCGGAGCCCTTTTTGGGGATGACAAGGTATAGTTTGAATACTTCGCTGGGCTTCCAGTAGCCTGTGGAAGTTGCAATGGTGTCGCGGATGGCAGCCCTCCCAGTTCGCAGTTCGCATGACCCCAGGGATGGCGAGGCAGGCGGCAGACTGGCAGGCAGGAAAGAGCCAGGAGAGAGGAGAGAGGAGGCGGGCGGAGGAAACGCGACCGCAGCCAAACGCTGTTTGGGGAACGCTGCCCGCTATGTAAGAGCGACCCAATATTTGCCTCGGGTCCGATTGCTCCAGGTAAGTTCGCCGCCGGGCGCGGTATTGCTGGCCAAGTGGGCTCCAAAGGATATTGGCATGCTCCGCGCGCAAGCGGCGGGACACCTCAACTACGTGTGGGTCGTCACCCGGAGTGCCTGGCAACATTTTGATGTGCATTGCCCGCCGAAGTTGCTCCGCGACTACAAAGCGCAAACATGCCGACGACCCGCACAACGCAGAGACAGCGCATGATTGCTGTGAGGAGACATCAGGCAAGCGCGGGAATGCAGAAGAAGAGCTGCGTACAGCGTGACAGCGAGGCACATGTACATAAACGCTGCCATATTGCGATGCAGCCACGTTCTTGAACAGATCGGCTTTCAACTCGTCCAGGGGGCTCCCAAGACGCCCGAAGAGGGCGGCGCCCGAGGGAAAAATCAATTCATGATTCCCAGGGGATAACTTAAGGCGATCGCCTTTTCGAATCCCAAGACGCCCGAGGAACGGTTGCGGGATGGGTTGATGACCGCTAATTACTTCGGAAGAAGAAGACAGATCGAAGGGGTTCGGATATGGAATGAAACATGGAACCGCTCGGGCGGCGTCAAAAGAACTGGCGCATCATGCGAGCAACGCAAATAGGCGCGCTCAACGCGCACAACACGACTATGAAACAAAACCGCGCAATGATAATAACAACGGAACCTGGGGCGACGAACAAAACATTATCCTGGCGAAGGTCCCAACCATATGCAGTTATGGGTACCGTAATTGTGAATATCTGCTTCGGTGAAGCTCCCTATGGGGCCACGAAGCGCTGCACTGGGCGGGGGGGAACGCTGTACTGCTTGGGTGGTGTGCCGAATTGGGTTTCCGGGACGCATGCGGACGGTCCCACTGAGGGCTTCGGTAGAGCTCCCTATGGGGCCACGAAGCGCTCTACTGAGTGAAAATGCCAAACTGGGTTTCCGGGACGCATGCGGACGGTCCCACAGGGGGCTTCGGTGGAGCCCCTTTGCGGCCACGAAACGCTGCACTGCGCGGGTGGAAATGCCAAACTACATCTCCCGGACGCATACGGACGGTGGCATTGGGGCCTTGGGTGAAGCCCCCAATGGGGCCACGAAACGCTGCACTGGGTGCGTGAAAATGCCAAATTGGGCTTCCGGGACGCATGCGGACGGGGGCACTGGGGCCTTCGGTGGAGCTCCCTATGGGGCCACGAAACGCTGTACTGGGCGTGCGGGGCGCATGCGGACGGTAGCGCTGGGACCTTCGGTGGTATGGGGCCACGAAACGCTGTACTGGGCGTGCGGGGCGCATGTGGACGGTAGCACTGGGACCTTCGGTGGTGCTCCCTATGGGGCCACGAAACGCTGTACTGGGTGGGTGACACGCAGAGAGGAGAGGGAGGAGGGCCACGAAACTCTGTACTGGGTGTGCGGGACGCATGCGGATGGTAGCACTGGGACCTTCGGTGGAGCTCCCTATGGAGCCAGGAAGCGCTGTACTGGGTGCGCGGGACGCATGCGGACAGTAGCACTGGGACCTTCGGTGGGGCTCCCTATGGGGCCACGAAACGCTGTACTGGGTGTGCGGGACGCATGCGGACGGTAGCACTGGGACCTTCGGTGGAGCTCCCTATGGAGCCACGAATCGCTGTACTGGGTGTGCGGGACGCATGCGGACGGTAGCACTGGGACCTTCGGTGGGGCTCCCTATGGGGCCCCGAAACGTTGTACTGGGTGTGCGGGACGCATGCGGACGGTAGCACTGGGACCTTCGGTGGGGCTCCCTATGGGGCCACGAAATGCTGTACTGGGTGGGTGAAACGCAGGGAGGGGGAGGAGGGCCACGAAACGCTGTGCTGGGTGTGCGGGACGCGTGCGGACGGTAGCACTGGGACCTTCGGTGGAGCTCCCTATGGGGCCACGAAGCGCTGTGCTGGGTGTGCGGGACGCGTGCGGACGGTAGCACTGGGACCTTCGGTTGGGCTCCTTATGGGCCACGAAACGCTGTACTGGGTGTGCGGGACGCATGCGGACGGTAGCACTGGTGGGGCTGCCTGTGGGGCCACGAAGCTTTGTACTGGGTGGATGAAACGAAGGGAGGAGGGGGAGAAGGGCCACGAAACGCTGTACTGGGTGTGCGGGACGCATGCGGACGGTAGCACTGGGACCGTAGGTGGGGCCCCCTGATATGAGGCCACGAAACGTTGTACTGTGTGGATGAAACGCAAGGAGAAAGGGGAGGAGGAGGGAAGAGTGGGAGGAGGAGGGGGAAGAGGAGAGGAGAAGAGAACGCGGGGCGACGTCTCTTCAAAACGAGGACCCAACACCACAAGATGGTTGGGAAATATCGGATGTCGAAGGGGATCCGTGAACGAATGGGGATCGAAGATTGCGGTAAGGTCGGGGGATGATCGACGAGAAGAATACCACAACTGTAACGTAACAGTTGCGCTGCAGCGGCACGCGACCACAATCGGCCCGAAACGAAACACACAACAACTGACATAACATGTTAAACCAAATGCATGTGGACCCGCCGCTGGGCCGACAGTGGAAAAGGGCGATGCGCAAATGCAACACGGCAGTGAAAGATGGTGCGAGGAAGACGCAGAGGAGCAGGTGACGGGGGTGAGTGGACGGACGGGGGATACTTAGTTCAAGCAGCGTTGCGCCGCTTGTCTCTCGTGGTTAGCATGTCGCGCCGTGCCTTACGATCGTGTTGCGCTTGTGCTTGGCATTTCGTCTTCTGCGTCGCATTCGTGATGTGATTGCACTCATGTCCCCAACCAGCGGCAAGTGCTGCGCCCCGTCGATTTGGACGTGTGTTTGGTTTTGCTCGTTGTCGTGACGTGCCTTTGCCTTGCATGCGTGTCCTGCGACCGAACGTCTTACTTGTACCCGCCTCCGTGCCATAGGCAACGTGTGGAGAGTCATTACAGACTAGTGACTCACCTCTGCACTGGAGAGTCAGTATAGACTAGTGACTCACCTCTGCACCGGGTATTCGAATAACGAATAACTTTCAATAATCAATACGCCCTTTGCCTAAACTTCCGGAACTTCCCGCGTGACCCCCCAGGTTTGCCGCGCGATGTTTCTGCGGCGAGGCCAGAGGGCCACGGATCCCACAAGGGTACGGTTCTGCAGGAGCTAGGGGCGGCCCAGGAAGGCCCCAACACGAGCTCCAGACGGCCCAATGAAGTCTCTGAGACTTGCCAAGGAAGCTCACAAGAGGGCTCCAAGAGACCCAACTCGTTAATTTTCTTTGCAACTTGTTTGCATCTGAAATATGATCTTAGCGCTCTCTCCATGTCGTGCTTCTGGCAGTCCAAGACTGCGCATGATACCCCCACGATCGCCCCACCAAGACGGCGACGGCACAAGAGGCTATCGAGAAAAACCACACCGGACAAAAAATTATCCTGGCGAAGGTCCCAACCATATGCAGTTGTGGGTACCGTAATTGTGAATATCTGCTTCGGTGAAGCTCCCCATGGGGCAACGAAACGCTGCACTGGGCGGGGGGGGGACGATGTACTGTGTGGGTGGTGTGCCGAATTGGGTTTCTGGGACGCATGCGGACGGTCCCACTGAGGGCTTCGGTGGAGCTCCCTATGAGGCCACGAAGCGCTCTACTGAATGAAAATGCCAAATTGGGTTTCCGGGACGCATGCGGACCGTCCAACTGGGGGCTTCGGTGGAGCTCCCTATGGGGCTACGAAGCGCTGCACTGGGTGGGTGAAAATGTCAAATTGGGCTTCCGGGACGCATGCGGACGGGCGCACTGGGGCCTTCGGTGGAGCTCCCTATGGGGCCACGAAACGCTGTACTGGGTGTGCGGGACGCATGCGGACGGTAGCGCTGCGACCTTCGGTGGGCCTCCGTATGGGGCTGCGAAACGCTGTACTGGGAGTGCGGGGCGCATGCGGACGGTAGCACTGGGACCTTCGGTGGGGCTCCCTATGGGGCCACGAAACGCTGTACTGGGTAGGTGAAACGCAAGAAGGAGGGGGAGGAGGGCCACGAAACGCTGTACTGGGTGTGCGGGACGCATGCGGACGGTAGCGCTGGGACCTTCGGTGGGGCTCCCTATGGGGCCACGAAGCGGTGTACTGGGCGTGCGGGGCGCATGCGGTGGGGCTCCCTTATGGGGCCACGAAACGCTGTACTGGGTGGGTGAAACGCAGGGAGAAAGGAGAGGAGGGCCACGAAACGCTGTACTGGGTGTGCGGGACGCATGCGGACGGTAGCACTGGGACCTTCGGTGGAGCTCCCTACGGGGCCACGAAACGCTGTACTGGGTGTGCGGGACGCATGCGGACGGCAGCACTGGGACCTTCGGTGGGGCTCCCTGTGGGGCCACGAAGCGCTGTACTGGGTGGGTGAAACGCAGGGAGAAAGGGGAGGAGGGCCACGAAACGCTGTACTGGGTGTGCGGGACGCATGCGGACGGTAGCACTGGGATCTTCGGTGGAGCTCCCTATGGGGCCACGAAACGCTGTACTGGGTGTGCGGGACGCATGCGGACGGTAGCACTGGGACCTTCGGTGGGGCTCCCTATGGGGCCACGGAGCGTTGTACTGGGTGGGGAGGGGAGGAGGGCCACGAAACGCTGTACTGGGTGTGCGGGACGCATGCGGACGGTGGAGAGGAGGAGGGGGCAGAGGAGGAGGGGAGAACGCGGGGACCGTTTCTTCAAAACTCAGACCCAACACCACAAGATGGTTGTGAAAAAATCACGACTGCCCAGGATACGGAAGGTACTCGTCGTGCCGCCCCCAGCGTTGGTTAACGACGCCGCGGGGATCGTTGCACCTTGAATGAACGATCGGCTGTTTCCGCAACGTTCGTTCGTTGAACGATTGGCCAAATCGCTGGAGGCGCTCAACGTTGAACGCCACCGGCGGCGCACCAAGAAGGGGGGAGAAGGGGCCGCGGGATCCCTTTCCCCCAAGTAATGCCACCCAGGCTCCCAGCATGCCCCACGAACCCCTATGACGCGAGAGAGGCCACGTGGAAGCCCCCAAAAGGTTTCCGAAGAAGCCCCGGGCTCCAAACAAAAACCCTCGAAGAGGCCCCCGAGAGCGACTCCAGATACCCTACTGGGCATCCAAGAGGCGTGTGGCCCACAACCCCGAACCGTGGCGGGATGGGCCAGATGCCTCTTGAAAGGTTGATCGAATTACGTTGCCACGTCGATCCCTCTTCGGTCTCGCGTGAAAACATAGTGTTGACGCGAGCATGGCCCGCACAGCTGTGCAGACCTATCATATCCTGTGAGAGGATGTCACAGCTACGCGGCGACACCAGGCCTCATTCTGGTTGCCCGGCTGCGTTCAGCAGTGCGTTCGGCCTTTCTGGCGGGTCTTCGCTTTGGCCAGGGCCAGTTCGGAGCTCGCGCGCGCGCTGCTCGCGCGCGACCGCACATTTGGGCCCTCGAAGGACTTGATCGGCTCGAAATTCAGCGTGTGCGAGCCCTGGGCCACCAGCCACGACGCTACCGCGGGGCACCTCCTGGGCCAAATGCCTCATCGCAGACGCCTCTTGGACGGCGCGAACTTCACGGAGGAACCGACAATTGCTGACCTAAAGCGTTGTGTGAGCCACATCCAGTGGAACCCTAACGGCTGCTCGAGGTGCGCTGTGTGACGAACCAGTATCTCTGCAGCGGTTGGTTGGTGAACAAATCGATCATAGCCTGTTTGCCTTCGGGGTTGCGCGAGGCCTTCCACGCCTTGAACAATGAACAGCTCAACTTGCTGTTGCTCAAAGGCCACAGCGCTTTGATGCCTGCCGAGCGGACGATGAGGGGATGCCACGTCTTGCAGCAGGCAAACATCATCCTGTGTGCGAAGGTCTCTGCGAAATGCAACGATTTCGGGCGCTCGAGAACAACGAGTCGATGATCGGCGAGTGGGCGCGCGGAGGCGTGGATCGCCAGACCTCCATGGAGCGAGCGCTGCATGCTGGAGTTTCAGCAAGTGGATCGCCACTTGACGGCCCCAAAGAGTTAACCCGAAGGACAGCGCGCGAGGGGAGGAGGAGAATGATGATCGGAAGGAGGAATAAGGCATGCAGATGAGGGCGATCCAGAGATCGGGTATGGGGGGGAGAACAGGAGGTCCCACATGCCTCTGGCCCACGGAGCGCGCGGGGGAATGGACAAGAGAGAGAGGGGGAGGCGGAATGGGAGGAGGGGCTGAGGAGGCAGGAGTGAGAGGGAGGAGGGATGTGGCAGAAAGGAAGATGGACGGAGGAACGACGAGATGGGAGGAGGGAAGGGATGCGGGATGAGGGAGGGAGCGATGTGGGAGGGAAAGGGGGTCTTGAGAGGTGGATGAGGTGGAATATGTCCTCTGCCCTCCACACGCCTTGGTTGCTTCCCTTATCAAGAACGCGACTCGCAAACATACACATCGAATATAACTGAAACTGACTACCCGGTGGACCGACACTTTCAGGGTACGTTGCCATTGCACCGCCGAGCCGTTGTTTATGCTGCTCCACTAAATGACAACAAGAGCACCACGACATACATCCATTCACAGGAAGAGCTATCGCACCAGCCCCTCTCGCTCTCTCTCTCCCTCTCTCTATCCATTCCATGTCAGCGAGTCTCTGCCAGCAACCCCCTCCAACGTCAGGAAGGATCATCACCGCACTGGCCAATACCAATGTCCCCACGCGCATGTTCTTCGTATACTTCGCGATTCCCAGCATCGACTGGGAGCAACGTCTTTGTGCACATTCGGCAACATGTGGTGTGCGTAGACAGCACGCCGGCGCGTGATATTACCTCGAAGCCACGTCAACAATCATATACAAAGACATACACACAACCATGTTACACAGAGGGGGGGGCGACTCATATTGGCCTGGTTTGGCCGCTACCAGGGCAGGAACTCGCGCAGCTTCGCCTCGCCTCGCCTGCACGCGCGTGAGACACGACACGAAGCGAACTGCGATTCCCAGTGAGGCGACTGCGCTTCAACTATATCTCACCCCCATGCCTCACAATAACCAACGGCCCCTTTTGACCCCCAAAGCGCGTGGGTGCACGAGGAGCGCTCCAAGAACAACCATGGTAGGACCTAAGCAACCGCGAACCCCTTCCGAACCATAGATCTTTCTTGTTGAAGGGTCTGGACTGTGGGCCAAATGGTGTTTCAACCAAACGTCCTGCAACACCATGTTGCTCAACAAGTTCGAGCCCACTCCCACGGGGAAGGCCACGGCCACCGGTCCGTGCCCGTTGGCGGCGATGCCCAGGATGATCGAGATGCCGCTCAAGGCGAGGTTGGCAAGGAAGAACGTTCCTTTTGCCTGACCCCTCCAGGTGCCAATGAAGGGTCTGGGGGGCGCCGTCCGAATGAAGAGGGACGGACATACACCTATTCAAGAAATGGCACAATGAGTGGGAGGAAAGAGGCATGAGGGCTGACGGGAGCAGGAGGCGTAGAACTTGCGGCAAGACGTATGACCCTCTCTCGCCAAGTTTTGCGAGGTCGAGGATTTGTCAAAACCATCTGAGTGTACACACGTTGAAGCTCATGAGGTATCGTGCCCTTGCAATGAGGCTCCAAGCGTATGGCCGTACACTTCTTTCACTTGAGCATGGTCTGCTAACCCAACAACAACTGCACAATATGCAACAATATATTCTCACCATCAACTTGTTCAACTTCTGTCAATCACCCGAAAACTGAATGTGAGTGCCAATGCGTCTCAACTGTGCCCGAACGCATCACAACTTCACTCACTGAGGCAAGTGGCCGGTTTCTCAAACTTTGTCGCTCTCTCCTGTATGTGCCAAACGCTATCCATGCATCTCGCCCGCCCCACCAGACCCTTCCGAACCGTTCCCAAAATAACCACCAACCATCTAATAATCGATTGTTACGCTCTCTCACTACATCCTCATCGCTCTCTTACCTTCCAACCCAGACCATTCCGGTCGCGCCCTGGGACAAAACATGCACTCACCATGTGCTTCCGACCGTCTCTGCGATTTGCTCTCGATTACGACCTCAAAAAATGCTTGCTCGAGGCCCTGCCCTTCCACCACGCGGCTGGGTCGAGTCATCGCTTGCACAGCGCGGTGCGCTGGATAAGCTATTACCACTGCAGCCAACGTTGCAAAAGAACCTCCGCATCCGAGAATACCCTTCCATACTGCGTGGTATCGGGGCTGTCACGGAGAGCAAGGGTCTCGTCTGGCAAACATCAAGCGAAGGCACACACTACAACTTGCAGTACTGTGACCAAGCTGTGGGCATTTCAAAAAGCACACGAGCACCTCTCACACATAATGTACAGAACTGGAAACCGAGTGCACAACCTTTCAAGAAGTGGTAGTGTTGCAGCGATCGCGCTCGCTTCATAGATCAAACAACGAGTTCGCAGACTATTGACGAGCGTTTGCCCAATACACATCAGCACAGCAATACATCGTGCAATTATTTGAGCGAGCGCCAAGAGAAACTCTAGCTCACAATTGGGTAATGAATCAACGTGCGCACCAACGCATGAGTTCGTCTGTTTGGTTTATACCCGAAGCGCGCCAAACAAACCCATTAATTGACAAAGGAGCCATGCGGAATCGCTACTACGTTGTAGTCTCTGGTTTTGAAACTCATCGGCTCAGAGCAAGGCTCAGAGCACCAGAAGTGGCTGCCTCCAAAGCCCTAGCTGGCAGAGCAGTCGACTCGACTTCGCACCTGGCGGAAACCAATCTTGCGGAACCTGGCTGCAGCGAGACGTCCATGGCCCAACCCCTAAGGCACCTACGGCAAATTCACGTCGCGATGACGTCCGCGTTGATTTCTGACAGCGCGTGGATCGTTGAACCCATCGCAGCTTCCCGATAACATACATCGTTCGATATCGACGCGAATCTGCCGTATGCTCCTGTTCCGGTAAGTGGAATCACTGACTCCCAACTCGAGAACTCGTAAGCTGCGCTCGGGCAGCCGCAGCGATCAAAACATACGTGAAGCATGCCGCTTCCGGGCGGAAGATCGGACTACCTGCCACGAAAAATCTCACTCTTCTTGATCTTCCACTCGGGTGGGCCGGAGAGGAAGGCCAGGATGAGGGGCGTATCGCCTCGTGGCCCGAGGCAAGTGTGCGGACGAGGAGGGGCCGGGGGACGTGCTGACAGAAGAAGAGAGACCCTTGAAATCTGGATATTTCATGGCTCCGGCCATGACGATGCCCCGTCTATTTGCTGAACGCTCCTCCACCTGGCAGCTCACGACAGCACACCCAGGACTCGGATCTGGACGGGCTCCGACGGGGATGCGCGAAGCGTGTCACTGTGTCCTCCTTTCCTGGGAGATGGTCACGCCGACGGTAAAATGCAACTGTCGGCACCCACAATTATCGGACGACGACAACTATCAAATCAACTTGTCCGTGCTGGGGCGGCTGAAAAGCTTGTACCCCGACGGCGTGGCGCAATGGCGGAACTTTCTCGCCGCACTGGGACACGCGTCCCCGATGGCGGAGCATTGTTATGTGCCGTTCTTCCCCCCGAGACATCAGACCGCATCGCGGCTCCTGACTGCGCCGCAGCAGCGCACCGTGCAACCCTCCCCGCCAGACAGGATGCCGAGCACCACGCAGGCGGCAGAACGTGGGAGCCTGTTCCGCATCTCTCGTGTTATTTTTTTGTTTTTTTCTCTCTCTCTCTCTCTATCTCTCTCTATCTTTCTTTTTTTTTCTTCTCACCCTCACTCTCTCTCTCTCTCTCCCCTTATATATATACATATATGTATCGGAGGTTGGGGGCGTGAACGGAACTGACCCCGACCAGGAAATCGGTTCCAGTTTCGGTTCGTGTCGTGCGTGCGAGGCGGAGCTGCGCGACTTCCTGCACTTGTAGAGGCCCCATGAAACCTAAAAGGTCGCCCGCGCCGCCCCCCCGGCTGGGCGCGGCCCCATCGGGTTCTCCCTCGGGTTGTCCCTGGGGTTGCCCCGATGGTTGTCTCGATGGTTGTCCCGACGGTTGCCCCGAGTGCCGATGGTTTGTCCCGACGGTTGTCCCGATGGTCGTCGTTGTCCCGATGGTTGTGCCCGTGGATAGATAGAAGTATATATAGATATACCTATACGACCACCCTGCGGGTGATAAGGAGGTTGTGGGGGGGTGGGGGGAGGGGGGGGGGGGGTGGCTCATGACGCCAACTGTGATGAACGTGGTGCTGATGGGCGATGATGGTGTGGATGACGTGGCGGCTTTTTCTTTGTTCTTTCGCTTGGGCGACTTGTGTCGTTCGGTTTGCCGCTGCGCGACGCGGCACTCAGCCCACTTCGTCCCAGTCGACGATGGGTGCACTGGCAGTGCCTGGTGCGTGCGTCCGGACCTCTCCTATCCTGGCTTGGGAGTCACGCTGGCACTGCCTGGCGTCGTCGATGAACAACCATGATGGGCAACCATGATGGGCAACCGGCGGGACAATGATGAGCAACCATGATGAGCAACCGGCGGGACAATGATGAGCAACCATGATGAGCAACCATGATGAGCAACCGGCGGGACAATGATGAGCAACCATGATGAGCAACCGGCGGGACACCGATGAGCAACCATGATGAGCAACCAGCGGGACAATGATGAGCAACCATGATGAGCAACCATGATGAGCAACCATGACGAGCAACCGACGGGACAATGCGGGCCACCGCTTGACAACACCGGGGGGGGGGGGAAACATTTGTGTTGGCGGACCCCTAGCGACAGCAGAGTGAATTGCTCTCGCTGGTCCACGCAGCTTCGCCTCGCCCGCACGCACGGCACGAGCACGAACTCGAAACTCGATTTCCCGGTGGGGGGACTCCGTTGCACTGCGATCTCACCCCCCAATCTCCGATATTCGTTTTCCTCAATTTTTGTTGTAAGCCCGGGCGGGGGGAAAACCCGTCCCCCCCCCCAAACCGGACTCCCAGGATCTGGGGCTTTGGGACCCTCCAAACGGGCCTCGAAGCGGCCACCGGGCCTCACATGGCGTTTTGCCAAACCTTCCCAGCACACCTAGGGCGATCAGGGGGGTTATCGGAGACGTCCCAGAGACCCCCAAGACAGCACAAGAGCGCTCCAAGAGTGACCGACGTGACCTCAAGATGGCCCAAGATGCCTCCAGGACGGCCCCAAAGAGGCCTCCAAGAGCACTCCCAGGAAGGCCCCCCGAGGCAAAATTCATTTTTTTTTCTCTAGGTTTTTGGTAAATTTTAGGGTTCTCCTCTTTTCGGCTTCCCGACGCTCCAAGACGGCGGTCTTCTGGGCGTCCGAAGCCGCCTGGGAGGCTCCCAAATCGCCCCACAACCATCCGAAGGGGCTTCCAGGCAGTCCAAGAGAGCCCCAAAACGGCAGAACACGGGTCCAATATGGCCCTCAGAGAGCCCCATGGCGGCCCAAGATGGCCCAAAGGCACCCTCCGAAGAATTCCAAATCGTGTTTCGGTCGTTCAGGGAGACCGCGGTTGGAAGCATTAAGAAAGCCTGAAACAACTTTTGTGAGGCCCCTAGAGGCTCTCCAAGGAGGAGCCTCCGCAAAAAAGAGCTGAGGAGGATGGGGAGAATGCACAGGGCATGGCGAAAGTAAAGAAAAAGAAGCATGGAGGAAGGATAACGAATGACATTATTATAGCGGCGATGCCAGAAAAGGCAACCAAGAGTTATCGCCAGATTGTCGGCTTGACCTTCCTGCTATTCCGCCTGCATACCAAACTTCAAGGACCAAGGTGCATGGCGCGAAGCGCCACTGCAGTCTTGTATATATATACACATATATATATATATCGATAGAGACATTGCTAGATCTACTGATAGGTCGGAGCATATCTAAATACATACATATATATATATGTATATACACAGACAGATATATCGGTATGTGTGTATGTATGTCTGTATATATATAGATATGAAAATCTATATATCGACTGGTATTCGGAATATATGTTTCGATATAGAAGTAGGATGATCGATCGGACAAGTGAAGAAACCAACAACGAACTCAGAACCATTGCAAATCGGCAACATTTCCCTTCCCGCCTCCCAACCTCCTTATCACCCGTAGGGTGGTCCTATCGGTATATGTATTATTTCTCTCTCTCTCTCTTACTCTCTTTGTTTATGTGGTTTGTTCTCTCTCTCTCTCTATATATATATATACCTCTCTCTGTTTCCACGAGGTCCTCGGCCTCCTGGAAGGTACGACTGGCACTGGGGCCTGCATGCGAACGCTGCCACTGAGGCCTTCGGTGGAGCTCCCTATGGGGCCACGAACCCTGTGAGGGGTGCGCCGCAATGAGGGTGGAACTGCATGCGAACGCTGCCACTGGGGCCTTCGGTGAAGCTCCCTATGGGGCCACGAACCCTGTGAGGGGTGCGCCGCAATGAGGGTGGAACTGCATGCGAACGCTGCCACTGGGGCCTTCGGTGGAGCTCCCTGTGGGGCCACGAACCCTGTGAGGGGTGCGCCGAAATGCGGGTGGAACTGCATGCGACGCTGCCACTGGTGCCTTCGGTGGAGCTCCCTCTGGGGCCAGGAACCCTGTGAGGGGTGCGCCGAAATGCGGGTGGAACTGCATGCGAACGCTGCCACTGGGGCCTTCGGTGGAGCTCCCTATGGGGACACGAGCCCTGTGAGGGGTGCGCCGAAATGAGGGTGGAACTGCATGCGAGCGCTGCCACTGGGGCCTTCGGTGGATCTCGCTATGGGGCCAGGAACCCTGTGAGAGGTGCGCCGAACTGATTGTGGAACTGCACGCGAACGCTGCACTGGGGCCTTCGGTTGAGCTCCCTGTGGGGCCACGAACCCTGTGAAGGATTCGCCGAAATGAAGGTGGAACTGCATGCGAACGCTGCCACTGGGGCCTTCGGTGGAGTTCCCTATGGGGCCACGAACCCTGTGAGGCGTGCGCCGAAGTGAGGGTGGAACTGCATGCGAAGGCTGCCACTGGGGCCTTCGGTGGAGCTCCCTATGGGGCCACAATCCCTGTGAGGGGTGTGCCGAAAGAAGGGTGGAACTGCATGCGAACACTGCCACTGGGGCCTTCGGTGGAGCTCCCTATGGGGCCACGAACCCTGTGAGGGGTGCGCGCAATGAGGGTGGAACTGCATGCGAACGCTGCCACTGGGGCCTTCGGTGGAGCTCCCTATGGGGCCACGAAAACCTGTGGGGTGTGCCGAAATGAGGGTGGAACTGCATGCGAACGCTGCCACCGGGCCTTCGGTGGAGCTCCCTATGGGGCCACGAACCTGTGAGGGGTGCGCCGAAATGAGGTGGAACTGCATGCGAACGCTGCCACTGGGGCCTTCGGTGGAGCTCCCTATGGGGCCACGAACCCTGTGAGGGTGCGCCGAAATAAGGGTGGAACTGCATGCGAACGCTGCCACTCGGGCCTTTGGTGGAGCTCCCTATGGGGCCACGAACCCTGTGACGGGTGGGCCGAAATGAGGGTGGAACTGCATGCGAACGCTGCCACTGGGGCCTTCGGTGGAGCTCCCTGTGGGGCCATAACCCTGTGAGGGGTGCGCCGAAATGAGGGTGGAACTGCATGCGAACGCTGCCACTGGGGCCTTCGGTGGAGCTCCCTGTGAGGCCACAACCCCTGCGAGGGGTGCGCCGAAATGAGGGTGGAACTGCATGCGAACGCTGCCACTGGGGCCTTCGGTGGAGCTCTCTATGGGGCCACGAACCCTGCGAGGGGTGCGCCGAAAATGAAGGTGGAACTGCATGCGAACGCTGCCACTGGGGCCTTCGGTGGAGCTCCCTAAAGGGCCACGAACCCTGTGAGGGGTGCGCAGCAATGAGGGTGGAACTGCATGCGAAGGCTGCCACTGGGGCCTTCGGTGGAGTTCCCTATGGGGCCACGAACCCTGTGAGGGGTGTGCCGAAATGAGGGTGGAACTGCATGCGAACGCTGCCATTGGGGCCTTCGGTGGGGCTCCCTATGGGGCCACGAGCCCTGTGACGGGTGTGCCGAAATGAGGCTGGAAGTGCATGGTTCACGCTGCCACTAGGGACTTCGGTGGAGCTCCCTATGGGGCCACGAACCCTGTGAGGGGTGCGCCGAAACGAGGGTGGAAATGCATGCGAACGCTGCCACTGGGGCCTTCGGTGGAGCTCCCTATGGGGCCACAAACCCTGTGAGGGGTGTGCCGAAATGAGGGTGGAACTGCATGCGAACGCTGCCACTGGGGCCTTCGGTGGAGCTCCCTATGGGGCCACAATCCCTGTGAGGGGTGCGCCGAGGGTGGAACTGCATGCGAACGCTGCCACTGGTGCCTTCGGTGGAGCTCCCTATGGGGCCACGAACCCTGTGACGGGTGTGCCGAAATGAGGCTGGAAGTGCATGGTTCACGCTGCCACTGGGGCCTTCGGTGGAGCTCCCTATGGGGCCACGAACCCTGTGACGGGTGTGCCGAAATAAGGGTGGAACTGCATGCGAACGCTGCCACTCGGGCCTTTGGTGGAGCTCCCTATGGGGCCACGAACCCTGTGACGGGTGGGCCGAAATGAGGGTGGAACTGCATGCGAACGCTGCCACTGGGGCCTTCGGTGGAGCTCCCTGTGGGGCCAATAACCCTGTGAGGGGTGCGCCGAGGGTGGAACTGCATGCGAACGCTGCCACTGGTGCCTTCGGTGGAGCTCCCTGTGAGGCCACAACCCCTGCGAGGGGTGCGCCGAAATGAGGGTGGAACTGCATGCGAACGCTGCCACTGGGGCCTTCGGTGGAGCTCCCTATGGGGCCACGAACCCTGCGAGGGGTGCGCCGAAAATGAAGGTGGAACTGCATGCGAACGCTGCCACTGGGGCCTTCGGTGGAGCTCCCTAAAGGGCCACGAACCCTGTGAGGGGTGCGCAGCAATGAGGGTGGAACTGCATGCGAACGCTGCCACTGGGGCCTTCGGTGGAGTTCCCTATGGGGCCACGAACCCTGTGAGGGGTGTGCCGCAATGAGGGTGGAACTGCATGCGAACGCTGCCATTGGGGCCTTCGGTGGAGCTCCCTATGAGGCCACGAGCCCTGTGACGGGTGTGCCGAAATGAGGCTGGAAGTGCATGGTTCACGCTGCCACTAGGGACTTCGGTGGAGCTCCCTATGGGGCCACGAACCCTGTCAGGGGTGCGCCGAAACGAGGGTGGAACTACATGCGAACGCTGCCACTGGTGCCTTCGGAGGACCTCCCTACAGGGCCACGAACACAGTGAGGGGTTCGCCGTCATGAGGGCGGAACTGCATGCGAAGGCTGCCACTGGGGCCTTCGGTGGAGCTCCCTATGGGGCCACGAACCCTGTGAGGGGTGCGCAGCAATCAGGGTGGAACTGCATGCGAACGCTGCCACTGGGGCCTTCGGTGGAGCTCCCTGTGAGGGGTGCGCCGAAATAAGGGTGGAACTGCATGCGAACGCTGCCACTCGGGCCTTCGGTGGAGCTCCCTATGGGGCCACGAACCCTGCGAGGGGTGCGCCGAAAATGAGGGTGGAACTGCATGCGAGCGCTGCCACTGGGGCCTTCGGTGGAGCTCCCTATGGGGCCACGAACCCTGTGAGGGGTGCGCCGCAATGAGGGTGGAACTGCATGCGAACGCTGCCACTAGGGCCTTCGGTGGAGCTCCCTATGGGGACACGAACCCTGTGAGGGGTGTGCCGAAATGAGGGTGGAACTGCATGCGAACGCTGCCACTGGGGCCTTCGGTGGAGCTCCCTATGGGGCCACGAACCCTGTGAGGGATTCGCCGAAACAGAGACATGCACGGGGCAGAGGTAAGGAGAGGGAGGGGGGGCAACGGGAGGAGGAGGAAGGAGGACGCGGGCGCTGTCTTTTCAAAACGAGGACCCAACACCACAGGATGGTTGGGAAAAACATCCTCCTCCCCCTCACTCCTCCTCCTCAGTTCTCCTCCATCCCTCCCTCCCTCCACTCCCCCTCCTCCCTCCCTCCCCTCCCCTCCCCCTCCCCATCCCCTCTCTCTTCCTCCTCCCCCCTGCCTCCTCCCGCCGCCGCGCGGCGGCCGGCTGCCGTCCGCGCCTCGTCTGGGAGATCAGGGGGTCCAGCGCGGCGGCGGCATCCGCGGGACGCTTCGGGGCAGGCCACAGCACACAGCGGGGGTGGCGAGATCTGTCCCCCTCCCCTTCCCTCCCTCCTTGGAGGAGGGATGGAGAAGATGAGGGAGAGAAGAAAGTGAATGAGTATGAGAGGAGGGCATGGGTAGGAAAGGGAGGGTCGAGTGATGAGCAGAAACGTGAGAGGACAGATAAGATGAGGGGGAGGGAGGGATGAGAAGAGACGAGGAGAGGAGGAGAAATGGAGGAGGGAAGAAAGATGTGCGGAGGTAGAGGAAGTGAGAGGATAATGATGAGGGAGAAGGATGACGAAGATGAGGATGGCGGAGGGCGAGGGGAGAGACAACTTGATCTCACGATCCCTGTGGCTTTGGCTGCCCCGAGGCTTCACCATTGGGCCCAACGCATGCTTCGCTAGCTAATTATGCTCCGTATCGCGCAGGATCCACCGCAATGCAACTGAGATTCGCCGCCGTCGTCGTCGTCGTCGTGGTCCTCCTCCTCCTCCTCCTCCTCCTCCTCCTCCTCCTCCGCATGCATCATCCATGACAACTGCACTCGATACATCCTTGATGGATTTCTGGATGCACGTCTGATTTGTAGATACATCCTAGATGCATCTGGATGTACATCGGTTTGTAGATTTGAATCGATTCATCTGATCTGATCCCCGCAAACCGATTGGAGAGAAGTCACCAGTACGTGTCATTTCACGGATACGACTGCGCTTGACAACTGTGGGATCTGGGGCGACCACCAAGGCTAGGAGTCAAGACCGAACGGATGGAAACCGCGGGGGCGTGCCATGCGGGGTGGCCACGAGTAACGGCCACATGCTTTCTTGTTTGTTTGTTTGTTTGTCAGACAGCATGACCACGGGGCAAAAACACTTCTCCCTGCCGTTCCCTCCCCTTCCCCTCCACCGTGTTCTCGCCCTCCTCAGCTTCCTGGGGTGGTGGGTGAGGGGCGCGCGAGGGCACGTGTGCATTGCGATCCTTCAATACGGAGTGTCTGTGGGCTCCTGTTGTCTACCACTGCAAACAGATATGGTATACGACACATTCAAAGCAACGCCGACCTCGAAATGGCAAAAGGCGGCGCGCGTGTCATGATGACAAACCAGAGAGGCGAGGCAGGAACCGGTGCCCCAACTGGAAATGAATGGAAAGGATGAAGGGGAAAGAGGAGGAGGAGGAGGAGGAAAGGATGGAAGCTAAAATAGACGACGAGAAGAAAGAGAAACACCAGTATGATAGGGGGAACGGGGAACGAAGAAAGGGGAAGACGAGGATCCCACGGGAACGGCTAGACGAGAAGGGCAACAGGATGAAGATGAAGAGAACTGAGGAAGAGGGGTCCGCGGAGAATAGAGGTCAGAACAGACCCCTCCCCAGGGAAGAAAATCCCATACAACCGAATCCCTGCAGTCAGCGCGCTTGAGCAGGGAACTTAACTGGACAGGGTAGGACTGACTGGAAGACGCCCACGCGTCTTCCGCTCGCGAGTTCTGTGGGTCAGTTTTTTGTTCGTCCCCCGAGAGAGAGGAGGATGAAGAGGAACACGAGGAGGACCAGTAACGTGGACATGATATCAATGATGACGACGACGAAGGAGGACGACTCACCAAGAGGAACGGTATCGCAGCGGGAAGAGCGGCCACAGCCGTGACCCGTTCTTTTCCACCCCTGCCCGTGCACCAGCATCCGCCGAGCCTGTCCGCGCGTGTGAGACGTTTTTCCGCTTGGGTCGTCGTCGTCGTCGTCGCCGCTCCACCCCTTTCGCTGGGCACTCCTCCTCAAGCGATCCAGCCAGACGCAAATCAAACAACGTCGTAATTGATTCGAAGGGGAGCCCCAGCCCCTTCCCTTGGATCTCTTCCCTGGCAAGATGGGGGGGTAACAGGGGGGGGCTATCGGGGTGGCGTCCCGGGGGGATCCCTTGCCGTCGCTCGGACGTCCATTTCCTGTGCATTTTTCGGTTTTGCGCGTGTTGTTTTTGCTCGATGCTCCAGGATGGTCCTCGATGCACACGTCCGAACGATGCCAAGGTGCAGTGGGGGATGTCCCGGGGGTCGTGACCTTCACCCCAGGGGGTCCCCAACAAAGCCCAACAGACTCCCAACAAAGCCCAAAGAAGTGCTGCAGAGCGTCATTGTCGTCGTCGCCGTCGCCGTAGTCCCCCTTCATGGCTGGGTCGGCGGCACTGGCCGCAAGGCCTTGCCAACAGTGCAAACACCGCAGTCCCCTCACATTCACATCCATTGTTTAGCCGGTGCATCGCGACGAAGGCATAGGGCAGCTGCACGAGGGACCGCGTTCAAACTCAGGCCGCCGGAGGCTGACCGCGTGCCTGTACGTATGCTGTGGGCCCCTGAACAGGAGCCGCCCAACGGACCTGGCGGCCCCGGCCAGTGCCCGCAGGGCGTCGGCACCACCCTGTCCTCCTGGGTCGGCCCATGGGGCGGATGCCGCCAGCCTCGAGTCCGACGTGGCCGTGCGGGTCGTGCAGCCCTGAACGATCGCGGATTTCTGATAGTGCAGGTCGGTCGACATCGGCCGAACGCCGCCGGCGTCGCCGCCGCAGCTGGCGGCGTCGGCGTCGTCGTGGTCGTTTTCGTCGTCTTCGTCGTCGTTTTCGTCGTTGTCTTCGTCGTCGTCGTCGTACTCCTCCTCCTCCTCCTCATCCCGCCCTTACTCTCTCTCTCTCTCTCTCTCTCTCTCTCTCTCCCTCCCTCCCTCCCTCCCTCCCTTCTTCAGTGAAGGGGAATGACAGGCGGAGAGTGGCTCGAGGGGAGAAGCACTGCTTTCGAATCGGCGATACATCGCCGACAGATCGGCGATAGGCCCCAGATACCGAAACCGCACGCTCCGGGGCGGGAGCGGGGAGCCGAGGCCCCGATCGGCAACGACTGGGCGTAGTGGGGTCGAGAGGGAGGGCAGCGTCATCACGAAGAGGAAGAGCAAGCCGATGAGCAGCACGGGGCGGGCCCTCCCCCCCTCCTCGCTACCCCCCCCTCGCTGTGCAAAGGCCGCCTTTTCGCAGCCGGCGCGCCGTCGAGCCCACCCTTTTCGAGGTGCTCCGCGCGGGCTGCACCCGGGTCGAGGGGAGGAGGGAGGCTGAGGGCTGATGAGGAGAACGGAGGGAGGGAGGTAGGCAGGACGGTAAGCAGGAGCAGGGATGGGCATGTGATGGGTGGGCGGGGGACGGGGAAGGCGGAGGATGAGGATGAATAAAGTGCGAGTGTAGGAAAACCGTCAAGGACAAAGGGGCAGGACAGAAAGGGAGGAATTGGACCATGATGTCGATGCCCGTGACCGTAATCACCATCATGTTCAATGTCTGCCCCTCTCGGCCGACGGTGGACGGGGTCAAAATTCACTTTGCCAGATGACCCGACTCGCGGGGCGGTGCGAAGGTGCTGCCGGCCCCGTTGTCCCGGGATTGATGCACCAATATTTGGGGACCTCACTTGGGGAACAACATATCGACATCCAGCCCGCCTTACAGCGACAATGTGCGCATATATTTGATAAAGCCAACGGGTGGCCGAGGTCCCCGGAAGTCTCTGGGGGTGATGACCAGAAAGTGAAGGAGGTCTTCGGTGCTCTTCAGAAGTTGGAGCACTTTTCCACCCTGGAGGAAATCCGCTGGCACCCTTGTGGGGCCACCAGGCTGTAAGACAAAGTGTGCTGCTCCCTGCACCAGTTGCAGTTTCAAGTCTCCAATGTTACAGTCCTGCTTTCTGCTTCCTACTGTAACTTGTTGAAACCCGCGCGAGGTGGGGAGCCCCAAACCACCCGGTTACCACGCCAAGATCGCGTTGTCTGAATTCCCGGGGGGGCGTGGGACACGTGAGCATACGTGACGTTCGCGCCCACGAGGCCATCATCCCTCGTAAATTATGCAATGCTCGCGGCCCCGTCCAAATTACAGAATTTGTGCGTCCCCGAGGCAACAACCCCTCGTACAGTACACAATACCCGCGTCCCCGAAGCCAGAAACCCATATTCGCATTGCCGAGGCCAAGAGTGTTCCAAAGCGCCGAAAATGGTTCCAAGACGGCCCAAGAGGGCCCAAAGAGGCCCCAAGAACGCTCCAAGAGGCCTCCCGTGAGAGCCCCAAAAGGCTGAAATCTTATGTTTTACGGAGGCTCTCGCATTTTCGGCTTTCCGACGCTCCAAGACGGCGCAAGAAGCTCCCAAGACTGCCCCAAGACAGCCCAAGACCCCTCCAAGAGGTGCCAGGGCATGGAGAGATAGGCTGCGCAATCAGAGCCCTCAGAGCCCACCTCCTCCGAATGCTGCTCCTCCTCATCCTCCTCTTCCTCCTCACCCTCCTCCTCTTCATTCTCCTCTTCCTCCTCCTCCTTCCCCTTCCTCCGCCTTTTGTTCGTCTTTTTGTTCCTCCTCTGCTTCCTCTTCTTTTTCCTCCTCCTCCTGCTCTTCCTCTTCCTCCTCGCATTCCTCGTCCTACCCCCTCTCCTCGTCGTCATCCCCGTTATTTCCCTCCTCCTCCTGCTCCTGCTCCGTCCCTGTTCCTTATAACTGATTCCTCTCTGTCGTGCCCAAGGGCCGGTCGAAGGGCGGGCCGGGCGTTTCGTCTGAGATTTCCTTAGCTTGGATGATCCTGAAGCTTTAGAGCTGATAACTGTTTCACACATTGACAATGGGCCGCTTCAAACACATGGCTCTCGCCATAGCGCCGCGCACACTCGTCTTAAAACATTGCCGCACACGTCCGCTTCAACGAATGACAGTAATCCCACCAGCCCTTTGGGCGTGAGTGGTTTAGCGAGCTCTCTCTGTTCTCAACCCCCCTTCTTCCCCTTCGGGGAGGGGTTTACCCCTCCCCCTACCCCCTCCCCCTGGACCTGGAGAGGGGGTCCGGCGGGTCGTCAGGGGGGTCAATTTCGACTCCTGGGAGGGCTAAAAATCGACACCCCTCACGAGAATTCTGCCCCCGACGGGGGGACGCCGAAAAAACCCTCTCCTCTTCTGTGAAGCCAAAATCATTGATTTTACTACGGTTTCGGCCCCATTTTGGCCTTCTGAGGGGGCAGCGCTCCTCTTCCTTGTTCTCAAAACCATTGATTTTACGAAGGTTTTGGGCTCATTTTGTTCTTCTCAGGGGGTAGCGCTCATTTGCGCTTCTGAGGAGGTCGCAAGAGGCCCCAAGATGGCCCCAAGATGCCCCCAGGAGGCTCCCAAGAGGCCTCCAAGAGGCCCCCAAGAGGCCCCCAAGAGGCCCTCAGAGGCTCCCAACAGGCCCCCAAGAGGCCCCCAAGAGGCCCCAAGAGGCCCCAAGAGGCCCCCAAGAGGCCCCCAAGAGGCCCCCAAGAGGCCCCCAAGAGGCCCCAAGAGGCTCCAAGAGGCCCCCAAGAGGCCCCACGAGGAGCCCGAACGACTCACACCAGGACGAGGGGCCCGAACGACTCACACCACGAAGAGCCCGAACGACTCACACCACAAGGAGGGGCCCGAACGACTCATACCAGGACGAGGCGCCCGAACGACTCACACCACGAGGAGCCCGAACGACTCACACCACGACGCGGGCCCCGAACGACTCACACCACGAGGAGCCCGAACGAGTCACACCAGGAGGAGGGGCCCGAACGACTCACACCAGGATGAGGGGCCCGAACAACTCACACCACGAGAAGCCCGAACGACTCACACCAGGACGAAGAGCCCGAACGACTCACACCACGAAGAGCCCGAACGACTCACACCAGGAAGAAGGGCCCGAACGACTCACACCAGGACGAGAAACCCCAAACGACTCAAATCACGAGGAGCGCTTTCTCTCCCTCCTCCTCCGCCTCGTCCTTCTCCCGCTCCCCCCACAAGGAGGATGTACAAGGAGGCGGGAGGAAGGAGGAACAGGGGAGATATGCGGGGCTAAGCGGACACACGCCTGAAAAACACGACTGTCGGCATGCTTCGCAAGAGTTGCTGCTGTGAGATGGGCTGGTGGGGATACGCGAAGCGTAAAGAATTTCACATATTGAGGGCTGGCCGTTCTCAAAATGTAGCTCTCGCCTTTAGCGCCGCGCGCATTTGTTTCAGCACTTTGCAATCTCTTCACGGATTGAGGGCTGCTCACTTTCAAACTGTGGCCTTACCGCCGCGCGCATGCGTTAAACAATTGCAAGCGTCTCACGGATGCCCATGGGTGACCAGCCAGAAATGGCGTTCTGGAGCGATCTACGATTGTCACAGCGCAGCAGTTACAATGAGTCGCGGTGTCGAAGTCCCAAGCGCGATTCGGGATCGTCAAACCGCAACAGAAGGGTCGGCGCTGGAATCCTGGAAATTGAAATCGGGCACGCTTCACGATCTTCAACGGAGCTCTTTTTTCAGTGGGAGTGAGCCCGTGTGTGTGTGTGTGTGTGTGTGTGTGTGTGTGTGTGCGCCAGGGGGAGCTTGGAGGATGGCTTCGAACAACGATGATGACTCTTGGGTTTGCGTTGGTCCTCGTCCTCCTCTTCCTCCTCTTCCTCCTCCGCCGTCCTCATCCTCTTCCCCCTCCTCCTCTGCCCTCCTGTTCTCCGTTTCCTCCGCCATGCCCAAAAGGCCTCCGCGCTTTCGGTACCGTTTCCAGGGGACACCCTCGTCAAGGATGCCCTCCAACATGCAGCGTTTGAGCCTGGTCCCGTCTCCTTCCTTCATGAATCCTCTCGCGCAACATCTCGGAGCTCTTTCATCCTGTCTTTACCCTCCCCCTATCCTGCCTCCTCCCTGTTCGCCGCGCTCTCGCTCGAGGCATGCCCACAGTTGATTCAGCATGGCTCCACCCGATGAGCGCTTTCAAGTTACCAAAGAATCGTGCTTGCGCCTCGTCGCTGTCTACCTCCTCGGGTGGACCAGGGGCGCCCAGACTTCTCATTCAGCACAATACGACAGCATACGTGGAATCAAATGGTGCGCTTGCGCCCGACCCCTCCTCGCAACGCTCTCTTGCCTCTCACAGCCCAGAGTCTCGAGGATGTCTCGGGCGAGTCGCGCCAAACCACCTCTGGCGCTGCATTTCGGAGCTCAGTTGCGAGGATGCTTCAAGCGAGGCGCGCCACACCACCTGTGGCGTACATTTTCTGGCAGCCCAGCGCTGCGAGGATGTTTCAGGCAAGACGGGCTGGACCATCTCGCGCACATCTTCAAGGCACCCACAAACGCGAAAATGTCTCAGGCGAGACGCGCCAGACCACCTCGCGCGCAACACCTCGAAACCACAAACCGCGAAGATGTCTCAGGCGACACGGGCTGAACCACCTTGCGTGCGACAGCTGGAAGCCCAGGGTTGCAAGGCTGTCTCAGGCGGCGCCCAGACCCTGCCAGAGCACAACTCGACAACAGATGTGGCATCACATGGCTCGGTTGCGTCTGGCTCATCCTCCCTCTCGGAACCCATACTTGCGAGGATGTCCCATGCGAAACGGGCCATACCACCTCGCCCACAACATCTTGGATTTCCTATCTGCGAGGCTGTCTCAAGCGAAGCGGGCAACATCCCCACAGCTTGAGATTGCAAACATGCCTTAGGCGAAACGAGCTGAACCGCCTCTCGCGCAGCATCTCGGAGGCTGTTAATCCTGTCTTTTTCCTGCCCCTGTCCTGCCTCCTCCTTGCTCGCCGCGCTCCGTTCGAAGCATCTCCACGATTTGCTCCATCATGCCCCCCCCTCGTTAGCGTTTGCCATTTACGAAAAAATCGCGTTCGCGTCTCGGCGCTGGCAACCTCCTCCGTCGTTCCAGGGGCGCTCAGGCCTCCCCCCATCGCACAATTCGACAACATAGCTGTAATCAAATGGTGCGTTTGCGTCTGACCCCACCTCGCTCCTCGTTTGCGTTTGGCCCCTCCCCGCTTCTCTTTGCTCACTCTTGGAGCCCAGAGTTTCCAGGATGTCTCAAACGAGACGGGGATTGAGGGCAAACGCACAACTATCCACGCGCGAGCGTCGAAAATGGCCGATGGGGGATGTTCGAGGGCCGTAAGCTATGATTCCTGGCCTGCGCCCGCGGGGGCCCGAATTGAATTCAAGACTTGGGCGCTTCAGTTCACGCGCGGCGAGGATTCAGTACGAACTTTTGGTTCAACTTATGACCAGGCCCGAAGCAGCAATACTTTCAAATTCTATGCCCACTCTTTCGCGCAAGCAAGCCGTGTTTTCATCTTCGCACACTGGATCGGCGCGTGATTCCTGGGCGCCGCTGGCCACGGGGGCCCGCCCTCCTCCATGACCCCCGGCTGGAGATTGCGCCCCCTTGAATCCCGGGCGCTACTCGTCGCGGGGGCCCGCCCTCCCTCGCGGCCCCCCGCCACGGGTGCCACCGAGGCCGCAGCCTGAGAACGGCGGCCCTTGTTTCCTGGGCGCCGCTCGCTGGTGGGACAAACCCTTCCCGCGGCCCCAACCCGAGAATGGTTTCCATTGATTCCTGCCTCCCGCTCGCCAACCGACTCCGCTCGCGCGGCGTTCTATGCAAGGCGAATGGCTAAGAACATGCGACAGGTTCAGCGTTAGCTGGGAAATCCAATCGGGCATCACCACGGGTTCACTTTCGTTTCCATACCAACAATACGACTTTTCTAATCTAAGCAATGCGATATGCTCGACGCGCAAGCATGCAGGTGACTACGGCCACCCGCGCGCATTTGCGCGCGCGGGGCAGTCTGTCTTGCCAGCCGATTAATACACAAGGTCGCCAATGTATACTTGGAAATCCGATCGGCCAACGTTCAGGAATCCACCTTCGCCCCCACATCAGCATGGCACTCTTTTTAATTCTGAACCATGCAGAGTGTTTTGCGCGCGCGAACGAATGAACATGGTCACCCGCGCGCCCGGCCGCGCGAGGCGTTCTCGTCAAACAAAATGTGCACACGAGAGGGTTCATGTTAGCTTGGCTATCCCATGGGCCGTCGCTAAGGGTTCACCTGGTTCGCATCCCAGCATGGCGACACTCCTACTCTGCACAACACAAAGTGATCGCGCGCGTGAAGCGTTCAGACTTGTCCACAATCGAGTGCACACGAAAACCAGGTTGACTTGGTCATCTAATCGGCCACCGCTAAGGTCCACTTGCGGTTCCAAGCCAACATTGCAACTTGTCTACTCGTCACACTCGACGCGCGCAAGCGAGCGGGTGAAAAAAATCACCCGCGCGCGCGCTCGGGGTGTTCTGCCTTGCCAACATTAAAACGCACACCAACGA
This sequence comes from Prorocentrum cordatum, assembly GCA_963575745.1. NCBI lineage: Eukaryota > Dinophyceae > Prorocentrales > Prorocentraceae > Prorocentrum > Prorocentrum cordatum. The sequence goes on along the minus strand of CAUYUJ010020503.1, from coordinate 736,894 downwards.
AGCTTTGTTCACATGGGAAATCCAGATGGCCATCGCTAAGGAATCAATGAGATTGCCAGGCCACTGCGGCGAGAATCTCTAGACATTACACAATACGCTGCGCGCGCGCAAGCGGATGAGCATGGCCAGGCGCACGCGTTCGCGCGCCGATAAGTGCGAGCACTCAAGGGGAGCCGCGTGAAATAGGGGAACAAAGCGGTCACCCTGAAGGGTTCACTTGGGTGCCCAAGTCATGATGGCGCCGTTTCCTATACTTTACAACATCAATCGCGCGCGCTCGCAGGCGGGTGACAATGATTACCCGCGATCGCTCGCGCGCCCGGGGCGTTCTGTCTCGTCTTCAGACTGCTCGCAAGATAAGCCGTATTGAACATCGAATAGGCCGCCGCTAAGGGCCTACATGAGTTCCCAAGCCAGCAGGGAGACTTCTCCATTCGTCCAAATGCTGGTTTTACTGCGCGCGCTCGCAAGCGGATAACCAGTGGCACCCCCGCGCGTGCCCGCGCGGGGCTTTCTGCATTCCTCGCGATAGAAGGCGTGCGCGAGAAACTGCGATCACGTCGAGATCCAATCGGTCACCGCAAAGAGTTTACTTGAGTTCCCAAGCCAACGCTGTGCCTTATCTGCTCGGAATACTATAGCATGTTCGGCGCGCGCAATGGGGTGGCCGCGAGCGCAATAAACTGCACGCGAAAGAAACATGGCTGGCCTTCAAACTTGGATATCTAGCGGGTCGCCGCCAAGGTCCCGCTCGAGTTCACAAGTCGGCGTGGCGACTTTCCATGCCAAAACAATGCTGAATGCTCTGCGCGCGTGCAGGTGGGGGGTGGCCGCGGCCGCCCGCGCGCGGGACTTTTTCCATTGCCCACAGTAGAGATCATGCAGAAGGATCCGGTTGATTAGGTAGAAATCCAATATCGGCCCCACCTGGGAGTCCATTGCATGAACGACGCCGCGGCCCAAAATTTCGGTCGGATCAGGGGCCGCGGGCAGGTGCTCGCGGGTCGCCGGCTGCGCGGTCAAAAATTAGAAATTGGGCCAGAACTGCGGATTGCTTGGGTTCGGGGCGGCGGCGAAAACGCGTCAATATTTGCAGCGGCGCTTTCGCTCCACGACGCCGCGGGCCTCCTTGCCGCCCTTGCGCGGGCGCGCCGACCCCGCCAAGCTCCGAGACAAACGGTCGCGATATATCTGTCGAGCGTACTTCTGCCGGACGACCGCCCGAGCCTGGCAAGGCATCGACGCGCCCGGCCACCGCCGCAGAGGGCGCAGACTTCTTCAACAGAGGCCCGGGGCAACCCTGGGGGGCGCGGGCGGGCCCCGGGAATGCCCGATGCGGCCCGCGAGACATGGGGCATTCGAAGAGCGCGCTGCGCCGCAAAGGCAACGCCGATTGATGGGCGGGCGCGCGCCCCGCCGACGCAAGCCGCAGGCGCCCGAAAGAAGCGCTCGCACAAACGCACATGCGCATCTATAAATGTATACACATATATATATATATATATATATATATATATATACACATATATATAGTTTCATCTTCCTATATTTTTGTAAGCCCGGGCGGGGGGAAAACCCATCACCCCCCAACAAAAAAAACGGACTCCCGGGACCTGGGGCTTTGGGGCCCTCCAGACGGGCCTCGAAGCGGCCCCCGGGCCTCACGTGGCGCTTTGCCAAGCCTTCCCAAAACGCCTAGGGCGATCAGGGGGGTCATCGGAGACGTCCCAGAGACCCCCAAGACAGCACAAGAGCGCTCCAAGAGTGACCGACGCGACCTCAAGATGGCCCAAGAGACCTCCAGGACGGCCCCAAAGAGGCCTCCAAGAGGCACTCCCAAGAAGGCCCCCCGAGGCACAAATCATTGATTTTCTATTGGTTTTTGGGAATTTTAGGGTTCTCCTCTCTTCGGCTTCCCGACGCTCCGAGACGGCGGTCTTCTGGGCGTCCGAAGCCGCCTGGGCGGCCCCCACAATCGCCCCACAACCATCCGAAAGGGTTCCAGGCAATCAAAGAGAGCCCCAAAACAGCACAACACGGGTCAAAGATGGCCCTCAGAGAGCCCCATGGCGGCCCAAGATGGCCCAAAGACACCCTCCGAATAATTCCAGCTCGTGTTTCGGTCGTTCAGGGAGACGGCGGTTGGAGGCAGGGTGGCTAGCCCCCGGAGGCCCCCAGAATACGCCCAGGAAGCCTCAAACAACTTTTGTGAGGCCCCTAGAGGCTCTCCAAGGAGGAGCCTCCGCAAAAAAGAGCTGAGGAGGATGGGGAGAATGCGCAGGGCATGGCGAATAAAATAAAAAGAAGCATGGAGGAAGGATAACGAATAACATCATTATAGCGGCAATGCCAGAAAAAGGCAATCAGGAGTTCTCGCTAAATTGTCGCCTTGACCTTGCTGCCATTCCGCCTGCGTACCAAACTTCAAGGACCAAAGTGCATGGCGCGAAGCGCCGCTGCAATCTTGTGTGTGTATGTATGTATGTATGTATGTATGTATGTATGTATGTATGTATGTATGTATGTATGTATGTATGTATGTATATATATATATATATATATATATATATATATATATATATATTCCTCTTCCTATATGTTTGTAAGCCCGGGCGGGGGGAAAACCCATCCCCCCCCAAAAAAAACGGACTCCCGGGACCTGGGGCTTTGGGGCCCTCCGGACGGGGCTCGAAGCGGCCACCGGGCCTCGCATGGCGTTTCGCCGAGCCTTCCCAGCGCACTTAGGGCGATCAGGGGGTCATCGGAGACGCCCCAGAGACCCCCAAGACAGCGCAAGAGCGCTCCAAGAGTGACCGACGCGACCTCAAGATGGCCCAAGAGACCTCCAGGACGGCCCCAAAGAGGCCTCCAAGAGGTATTCCCAAGAAGGCCCCCCGAGGCAACAAATCATTGATTCTCTATTTGTTTTTGGTGAATTCTAGGGTTCTCCTCTTTTCGGCTTCCCGACGCTGGGCGTCCGAAGCCGCCTGGGAGGCCCCCAAGTCGCCCCGCAACCATCCGAAAGGGCTTCCAGGCAGTCCAAGAGAGCCCCCAAACAGCACAACACGGGTCCAGGATGGCCCTCAGAGAGCCCCATGGCGGCCCAAGATGGCCCAAAAACACCCTCCGAAGAATTCCAGCTCGTGTTTCGGTCGTTCAGGGAGACGGCGGTTGGAGGCAGGGTGGCCCGAGGAAGCCCCCAAGGGCCCCCCGAATACGCCCAGGAGGCCTCCAGAAAGCCTTAAGACAGCCTCGAACAACTTTTGTGAGGCCCCTAGAGGCTCTCCAAGGAGGAGCCTCCGCAAAAAAAGAGCTGAGGAGGATGGGGAGAATGCGCAGGGCATGGCGAACATAAGGAACAATAAACATGGAGGAAGGATAACGAATAACATCATTATAGCGGCAATGCCAGAAAAGGCAATCAGGAGTTATCGCTAAATTGTCGCCTTGACCTTGCTGCCATTCCGCCTGCATGCCAAACTTCAAGGACCAAGGTGCATGACGCGAAGCGCCACTGCAATCTTGTATATATATATATATATATGTATATATGTATGTATATATATATATATGTATATAAATGTAGGTGTATACACATATATGTATATATACACATACACACTTGTATATACACTTATATATACATAGACAGATGGCTGCACGCGCATGCACGCGCGCGTGCGATCCTCAAGTTGCCCGCCGCGGGGCCGCCGAGGATTCCGTGGCGGCCCCCAGGGCTCCTCGCCCAGGGTTCCGAATGGGCCGCTAGGAGGCGTCGACTTGGCGTCGGCCCCAGCTTCGCGCTTCGTCGCCTCGCCGCCCCCCCCGTCGGATTTTCTCGCCGCCCCCCCCTCGGGCGGCCATTCAGCGATGACCTCGCGGCGCGCGCGGGGCGCCGAATCGCGCGCGCGGCGCCTTCAGCTGATTGGGCGGCATGGCGTCCTCGGGCGCGCCGCGCCACCCCCCTCCATGCCCCCCGAAGTCTCCAGGATGGGGGGCTCGGAGAGGACGTCCGGAATCGCGGCGCCAGGCGGCGCGCGCGCGCGATGGCGGAGAGGGCGGGCGCGGGGGATTAGGCCCCAATGCCCCCAGCGCGCCCCCCTCCCATCCCGCCCCGCCCCCTTCGGTTTCATGGTGACATCCCCCCGGCGCGCCCCGCGTTGGGCTCTCGTTCTGAATGGGGCAACGCCCGCGCGACGTTTCCATTCTCCCCCTGCCCCTCCACCCCCGCCCCCCATCCGCCTCTCCCCCCGCCCCCCCCTCTGCCGCTCCCTGAACTCGTCTGCTCGCCTTTGGCGGGCTGCGAGCTGGGCGGCGGCCGCCGCGACCGCGGGCCCCTTCGGGCCCGGCTGGGCGGCGCGCCGCGCGGATCAGAAGCAGCCCCCGCCGCGCCCTGGCGGGGGGGGGCGGCGAACTTCGACGCCGCCGACGTCGGGCGAGCCCCCGGGGCGCGCAGCGGGGCGGCGCCCCGCGCGGATCAACGCGGTGCCCCGCCGCTCCATGGGCGGCTGCGACCTGAGAAGCTGCCGCCGCGCACCTTGCCCTGGGGGCCCAGCGGGGCGGCGACCCCCGCGGATCAGAACGGGGCCTCGCCGCCCCCCGGGGTTGTCGAGCCCGCGCCGACCCTTCCCGCTCGCCGCCCCACGCGCGCGCCTTTGCCGCGCAGCGCCAGATGATCTTGACGCCCCCATCGCGGAGGAACCAATTGCGGGCGCGGCGCGGGCCCGAGGTGGAGCCCGTGCCAAGACGGGGCCTAGCGCCATCCGCAGTTCGCCCGCGCGCGCAAGCCCAAACGCCAGCCCCGGGCCAGACGTCTCCTGGGGCCCCCGCAGATCTGCGGAGCTCCGGATCTCTGGAAATCGCCAATCATTGGCGCCCCTGGTTTGGCGGGCGCGCGCGCTGGCCGCCCGCGCGCGCGACCGGCGTCGCGGGCCAGAGATCGGCGAGGTCTCGCGGTCAAGGTCGTCGAATACTTGGCGGTCGCATTGGCGAAGGAAGAAGAGTAACTCCTCTCCCGGGCGCGCGCTTGGCAGTGACATCTCGTCGGCGCCCGTCGCGTCTGCCTCGCGAGGGCAACGCCGCTCTTGGCGCGCCCTCCGACCCTCGCAATCGTCGCCGACTATTTGCCGAGCATGCCCGAGCTCGGCTTGGCGCGGCGCGCGCCTCCCCTTCGCGTGGCCGCGCCTGAAACCCTCGAACGTGGCGTCGATCACCTCCTGCGCGATCGCCGCGAGCTTGGCGGCCGCGCCCCCGCCGCGCTCGGCCCTTTGGCGACGACGGCCTAGACGAGCGCTCTCGGCAGAAGCCAGTGGAACATGTCACGGAAGGCGCCCTCGTTGACCCATTGGTGGATATTGCCCCGGTGTTCATGCCTGCTCGTTTGGCGCAGCGTTTTCCTATTTGGGAGCTCTGGTCGGCGCCCTCGGAGTCGAAGCTGCGCGACGTCGACGACTTCATTGCTGGCGGGCATAATGGCAGCGTCGATCCGCGCACTCAGATTCTGGCCACCATCGATGCGCTCGCTTCAGTCTTCCGCGCCGCGGCGGGAGCCCGTCCAGAGCGCGCCCTGGTCGGCTTGCCCGGCGACTTGGCAGCGGCGCCCCTAATGTGCGCACGGCGGACACTGCCCAGGTTTATCCTTGCACTGTTGCTTGTTTGGGGGCGATTTGCAATTGGCCGTTTTCGGCACCGCCGTGGCGCAGCTGTTCGGGGGCACGGTTCTGGCGTGGCGCGCTCGCGTCACCGCTCACCTGTGCGCCATCTATGTCGCGCGCTGCGTCTCTGGCGCGCTCGCAGCATAATCCACAGACGCGGCGCATTCTGCGCGCGCCCCATGGCGCAAGTTCGCCGACCTGGGTGGTTGGCCGGTCGAAGACGCATAGAGCCCGCCGCCAGCGCGGGCCTGTGCGCTATTGGCGATTGCCTTGGCCTCGAGCCGCTGCCGCAACACCCCGCCATGATCCGCATCGCGCGGCGGCAACATGAACGCGTGCGCGGCCAACTTCGTTCTTTGTTTGTGGATGCCAGAAGCTTTCACCGTGGCCGCGCCTCGCCCGCGGTCGGCCGGCTGGGTTCTACCCCCACGCAGCAATGTGGCCGCGTTGGGCGCTCCATGGTCCGAGCGCTCCGACGGCGGCAGTACGAATGCAACCGATTCTGTCTCTATCCTCAGATGCGAGCGCCCATTCTCAGGCGGTTGGAGGGTGGAGTTCCTGGAGCACGGTTCTGCCAGAGAAACCCCGCGCTGTTTGCAAGCTCGGAGCCCCGTCGTCTCCTACTCGGACGGAGAGGGCGCAGGCGCAGGTGTTGGCATTGTTCCTTGAGACAGTCGGGGCGGCACCCTACTTGGTGGCTATACCCAGGTCCCGTTGGATGTCTGCCGGCAGTGTGACAGCAGGCGCGCCAGCTGAAGGAGCGCGACGGTGTCTTCGCCATCGCGGGCCAGCACGACGGGCCGGAGCACCAGGTCGAGAACGACATCCTCAAAGAGACCGACAAGACCGAATGTCTCGCATCCTGGGCTAGATTCCATTACTTTCCTGATCGGCTGCGCGGGTCCCCATGGACCCATTTCTTGGACAGCGTCGCTAGCTTCGCCAGCCTTGTTGGGGGGTCATCGGCCCTGTCTGGTGGGTGGGTCGCAAGATGGTTCGGCCAAGTCGAATCTGCCAGCAGTGAATCCAAAGGACAGCCTGTTCCGCGGGGGTGTTGCCAATCCGTGGGTCCTGTGTCGGGCTTGGCATCCGAGTGATTGGGGGCAGGATCACGACGCCCACCCCGCAATGCATATACCCCGATATGATATTGCTTGTTCTCGCGACGTAAAACGTGCCGCGGGGCTCCAGGTTGCCAGTTGGGACATCGACGGAAGTTTCTCCGTCGAGCTTCAGACGCTTCGTGGGGGCTGCCCTCGCGAGAGCCAATCATTCCCGCCGCTTGCACGCTGCCATGGAGGCCACCGTCGCCAGCGAGAGCGCTTGCGCTTGTCAGCGCAGGCGAGACAAGCAAACGCAAAGACCCAAATTTGCGCTGGTCTGTTTCTGCGCGGACCAGAAGACACATTCAACAACTGCCTGAAAACGCCGCATGCATCCGCCCGAATTCATATCTGCACCCGCCCGGCGATCGATTTACTCACCCCCCCGAGTGCGGCACATGTACCAAGCAAACAGCCTGCCATGGTCCGCGACGTCACGGAGCGCACAGAGGTGTGGGAAATGATCAACGCCACGCTGTGGTCCCGCGGCGGCAAACTACCCGCGGAGGAGCATTGGCAACGCCTGTCCAATAGTCTGCAGCTTCGCCGCCGTCGTTGCAACCGCCGTGGAAACCGAGCGCTTGGGTAGTGCAGTCCCGACTTGTCTAGCTGCTCTGGGGGCGGGAACTGTGCTCAGGGGTGGCTTCAGCACCGCTCGACGATGCGTTGTCGGCCGAACCTGCAGGGTAGGCCCTTCCTCTTTCTGTGCGCCTCAATATTGGTTCAGCCAGGACGCATCTCAAAACACCTTCGGGCCAACCCACCCCACCTGAGCCAATTTTCCGCTCGCACGGACGCATCCCTCCCACCCCCCCGCTTCTTCTCATCCGCGGTCGGTCGGTCGGAAGCTGAGCCTCCCCTTCTTTCCCTCCTCCTCCTCCTCCTCCTCCTCCTCCTCCTCCTCCTCCTCCTCCCGTGGGAAGCACGGGGGGGAGGGGGAGAGGAAACGGGAGGTCGTCGCCGCCCCCGGCTCCCCGCCCTGCTGCGCCTCCGCCGCCTCATGGGCTCACGCGAAGCCCCTCGAGGCCCACGCCGCGCCGCCTGCGGGGGGGGGGGCGCCAGATTCGCCCACAACATTTCGTATGTCCACATCGTAGAGGCATGTGACGTATGTGTGCCTGCTTTCAACATCGGGGAGAACGTTGATTGTTTTTTTGGTTTGCGCGTATCTGAAACAGTATGCGAGTGTCTTGAATCGGTCGCAATGGCAACAAACCTGCTCCTCCTCCTGTTTCCTCCTCCTCCCCCTCCTCCTCCTCCTCCTCCGCCTCACTCCTCCCCCGCCTCACTCCTTCTCTCCTGATCCGTACTCTCCGCTCACTTTTTGCCAACTTCCTCGTCCCAACGCCCCTCCTGCCTCCGTCCCTTCTCCGCCCGCCTCCGTCCTCCATCCTCGCTCGTCCCTCTCCTCCGTACTGCTGCTCGTGTCCCACGAAGAGAAAGAGAGAATAAGAGAGAGAAAGAGAGAGAGAGAGAGAGAGAGAAGGAGAGAGCAGATAGGGAAGTGGGCGGGAAAAGGATGGGGGAGCGAGCGGGGATGAAGGAAAAGACGGGGCCCAGTCGTGGGCACGAGCCCCCCGCCCCACCCCAGAAAGGAACACCATCGATAAGAAGATATCGCGGCGATCCGCCCTCGTGTCCTCCTCAAGTACTCCTTCCTCACCCTCATGCCTCCTTCCTGCACCAGCCGTTCCCTCTTCTCTCCTCCACGCCTACCCTTGGTCCTCGTCCTCCTCCCCCTCTTCGTTCATGTATCACGCTCCTCTTTCTCTGCATCATGTTCCTCCCTCCTCCTCCTCGTTGTTATCCTGATTGCCTTTTTCCTCTAATTATCTTATCCATCTTCAACCTTCTCATCCGTTCTTCCTTTCTTCCACCACCTCATCTCCTCCTCCTCCTCTGAAGAAGAAGAACATCGGGTGAGATGATGAGGAAACAGAAAGGCGGAGGAGAGGGATGACGTGGAAGAAGGTTGACGACGAGGCGCAGAAGAAACGGGAAGAGGAGGAGGGATAGAGGACTGGGCAAGCGGAGAAGGAGGTGGCTAGGCAAGCGAAGTGCGCTCGCGCCACATCACATCTTACCCTCCTTTTGTATCCCTTCCCACTGGGTTGACTCCCTTGTATTCGCAAAGTCGGGTGTCGGATTGGGCCTTCATCGCAGACTTGCACGCGCAATGCATGGTGGGGAACTGAGAGCAGACGACGCGCCGAGAGGTCGGGCGACGCCCTCGGCGGAGAAAAAGACCATTTGCATGAAACGCACCCTGCATGAAACAGGCGCGAGGGAGGAACAGACGAGAACACCTGCGACCCAAGAGTGTTCGTTCACAGAACATGGTTGCCAATGTGGACCCCAAACAGTAGAAGGATGCACTGTAGATGTGGAAGCCATGTGGTGCTCTCTACGTCATGTGAGCTATGTGGAGTAAACGCTCAAACGACCGAACAAAGGCCGAGGCGCCTTCATGCGCCCTCTGCCTTCATGCTATCTGGTGCTAGCTGTGTGGTGCACGGTAGGTGGTGTAAGCAATGGCGCCTGCTATGTGTAAGCTCTGCCGTGCAGGTACCAGATATGCGGTGCAAGCCATGTGGTAAAAGCTGTGGTGTGAGTTATTCGCTGCAGTACATGTGGTGTAAGCTATCTGGTGCTAGCTAAGTGGTGCACGGTAGCTGGTGTAAGCAATTGCGCTTGCTATGTGTAAGCCCTGCCGTGCAGGTACCAGACATGCGGTGCAAGCCATGTGGCAAAAGCTGTGGTGTGAGTTATTCACTGCAGTATATGTGGTGTGAGCTCTCTGGTGGTAGCTGTGTGGTGCACGGTAGGTGTAAGCAATTGCGCCTGCTACGTGTAAGCTCTGCCGTGCAGGTACTAGATATGCGGTGCAAGCCATGTGGTAAAGGCTGTGGTGAGAGTTATTCGCTGCAATATATGTGGTGTAAGCTATCTGGTGCTAGCTGCGTGGTGCACGGTAGGTGGTGTAAGCAATTGCGCCTGCTATGTGTAAGCTCTGCCGTGCAGGTACCAGATATGCGGTGCAAGCCATGTGGTAAAAGCTGTGGTGTGAGTTATTCGCTGCAGTATACGTGGTGTAAACTATCTGGTGCTAGCTAAGTGGTGCACGGTAGCTGGTGTAAGCAATGGCGCCTGCTATGTGTAAGCTCGGCCGTGCAGGTACCAGATATGCGGTGCAAGCCATGTGGTAAAGCTGTGGTGTGAGTTATTCGCTGCAGTATACGTGGTGTAAACTATCTGGTGCTAGCTAAGTGGTGCACGGTAGCTGGTGTAAGCAATGGCGCCTGCTATGTGTAAGCTCGGCCGTGCAGGTACCAGATATGCGGTGCAAGCCATGTGGTAAACGCTGTGGTGTGAGTTTTCGCTGCAATATATGTGGTGTAAGCTATCTGGTGCTAGCTGTGTGGTGCACGGTAGCTGGTGTAAGCAATTGCGCCTGCTATGTGTAAGCTCTGCCGTGCAGGTACCAGATATGCGGTGCAAGCCATGTGGTAAAAGCTGTGGTGTGAGTTATTCGCTGCAGTATATGTGGTGTAAGCTATCTGGTGCTAGCTGTGTGGTGCACGGTAGCTGGTGTAAGCAATGGCGCCTGCTATGTGTAAGCTCTGCCGTGCAGGTACCAGATATGCGGTGCAAGCCATGTGGTAAAAGCTGTGGTGTGAGTTATTCGCTGCAGTATATGTTGTGTAAGCTATGGGGTGCAAACTATGCAATTTGAGATGTGGTCAAGCTAGGTGGTGCTGTGGCTCACGGGTGGGCACCAAGCGAAACCTTGGCGGACCCGCCCTGCGCGCGAGGGCCCACGGGCGGGCAACACGCAAAACCTGGGCTGATCCATCCAGCTCCTCGGGAGGAGCCGCACGCACCCAGACTGTCAGAATCCTGCGTAAAGCAGCAGCACGCTTTAGAGGCGGGAGCACGCTGGCACACTGTCAGGGGACAGGGGGAGAGGATACGGATACGTGACTATTGAGCAGTGCATTGTTGTAGGCGGGAGGAGGGGGGGGAAGGTGGGAGGGAAGGATGGTTGAAGGCATGAGGGAGGGAGGTAGGGAGTGAGGACAGGTGGTAAGATGGTGAGGGAGAGGTTGAGGGGAAGGAAGGAGCGAGAAAGTACGGGGAGAAACCGACTCCGCCCCTCGTTCTCATCATCATGCTGCCTCCCTATCATCTCATGGTCCCTCCCAATGCTCCTCATTGAACTCCTTCCCAGACTTCCGACGGCATGAATTTTCTGATCCGCGAGCCCCATGGTCACTTTGTAGTTCTGGATGTATTATTGACAACCCCACGGCCAAGGGAACGGAACACATGACAAAATAAACTGTCAGATTGAACAACATGTTTCGTCCGAAATTCTGGTCCCTCCTCCGTCTGGGGTCCAACACCCAAGACCCACATCAGGACCCATCCTGGGGCGCGTTCCAGCCAGGATCTCGCGGCGGATCACGCCGTGGCGACGAGGAGGCCTAGAACAAAATCCAAAAACCTTGATCACAAACATGCGACGTATCATGTTCTAGATCCGCGGCCCCAACGGTCCCAACAGCTTCCCTACTGCCCATTCGTGCGCCCAGGATTCATATTTGATGGCCCCGAGTCACGAAGACGGCCCCCGCAAGCCGAAATACATCAAAGACGCCCAGGATGGAAAGCACCAATCCTGGATGTCTGGGATCCTTGAACCGTAAACATCCTCCTCCCTGACCTCGTACCCCCCCCTCCTTCGCGTGACTCTGGAGCGCTTAGGGCGAAGGCCCCCCCCCCTCCCCGGCCCGCTCGCCACCCCTGGGAAGCCACCGCCTGGTTATGCGATTAACCAAGCCGATCCTGGCCACGCGCATCCTGGGTCCAGGACCGGCGTAGGCACCCTCATGGCTCGTCCAGGAGGACAGATACACCCATCGAATCTGTTACCGGCGGGGAAGAGAACGGGAGCGAAACAAAGACAGAAACACCGCTCCTTCTCTTTTGACGGAAAACGGGAATGGAGAACAAGCGCGAAAACCCGACGGACAAACCTCGATTCCGTTGCGGTTGGCTGCTGGCGCCAGCCGGGGCGGACAATTTCTGCCCTTCGCAAAGAGACCGACAAGCACACCGTTTTTCAGCCCAGGCTCGGCTTGCCAGGATCGGCGCAGGTGCATTTTGCGCCCTGCAGCCCCCGGCGCCGCCGACGGACAGGCTGTCGTTCGAGGACGAGTGGGACAGCGGCGCCGCGACCTGCGCCGCGGGGCGGCGCCCCCCCCTTTCCCTCAGGAGGAAAACTCTGCCAGCACATGAGAATAGAAAGGCGGTCTTAGGAAAACCTGTCCCTGCCAAGATCCGTGCTGGCCCCGCAATTCCCGCCGTCCACCTCTTCATTGCTTCACGCCGAGGGAAATCTGGACGGGAAGATTTGGGCAAATTTGGGCCTCTGGAATCCAACTCCGGGGATCCTCGCTGGTTTCCAGAACGGTTAAAAAAAAACAACACCAACACGGGATGACATAAACCAATCCCGAGGAAACAATTGACACATCCGGGGTCCACGTTGCGAAAGAGACGACGTCGGAGATCTGGGCCTTCTTCCTCCCTCTTTGACCTCTTTCGTTCCCCTCCCTCCATGAGAAAAACAAGCCGATCATTCGGAGATCCACGACGATTTTTTGGATCGACGCCAGACCTTCCAACGTGCGCGGGGCGCGACAGAGGCGGCTGTGGAAACGCAGCCTGGGGGATCAAGAAATACAGTTTTGTCTTCCTACCCAAATAGCGTGAGCCCCCAAAGGCCGACAACATCAGGCGACAACGCTCTAGATACTGGAGCGCCTGGTTTTTCCAGCCAGCGCGGCATATCTCTGGCAAGCGCCGCCGGCTAACCACGGGCGGTTCTCAATGCAATGAGCAGGCCCTCGCGGCCAAAATGTGGAATTGAACCTCCACCAAACCTGCACAATCCAGATCAGGGTGTGCGGGGGAAGCGGCCGGGAGCTTGAAGCCAGATGACTACGGCGGGGCAAAGGGCAGCAGCAGCAACAACAAAAACAGAACATCGCACAAATTCGAAAGAACACGTTGCTGCACTTACGAGCCACGAAGTGCAGCAAGTTACTTGTTCTCTGTAGCTGTCCTATTTGGCCACGCTGCTCAAAAACTGCCGAAGCCAATCGATCTTAGGAAAACGAATCAAAAACAATTCGCGCCTACCGAAATAGCGTGACCTCCCCAAACGCCGACAAAATCAGGCGACAACGCTCTAGATACGGCAGCGTTCATCTGGTCGTTCCAATCAACTCTGCATCGTTCTGGCAAGCGCCGCGGGCTAACCACGGGTGGTTCTCAATGCAATGAGCCGACCCTAACGGCCAGAACGTGAAATTAAATCCGCACAAAAGCCGCGCAATCGATTTCAGGCCCCATCCCCATGTGCAAATGCCCTCTAGGGGGCGGGTTGGGTATGACAAAATACGCTACCGAGGATGCCCACATACTTATACGATGTTTGGACTAACGATAAATGAAGTGACACATGCGAGAATGATGCTGGTGACCGTTGCCCCACCGATGCTGTTCGTGATGCCGGTTGAGGGGACAGGAGGTCACCGAGGGCCTGTTTCCAGGGCGGCAACAGGCACCTCGGTCACGCAGAACACGGAACGCGGTCTTCGTAGAAAAGCGTCCACCAATGCCCAACTCGCAAACAACAGAAAATCCCTCGGACGGAGAGTATCCAAGAGCGTTCTTCGATTGAGAATATCTGAGCGAGGGCCGCGCCCCGCGGCCCAGCAGATCCAGCGACGCCGGGTTCGGGGCGTCAGGCAGGTCGTAGATCAGCGCGCGGCGCAGCGCGTTCAGGGCGCGCCCCAGCTCCCGGGCCACCCCAGCGCCGCTCGAGACCTCCGACCCCGAGACCCAGAAGCCTCGGCGCGACGCGAACGTCGGCCCCGTCGCGAAGACCGCCATGCCATCGTCGAGTCGGGCATCGCCTGGGGCCCGCGGAACGGCCAGTCGCCCTGATCGACGGATGCCATCTTCGCAAGCGCCCTCCCCGGGGCCGCGCGAGGGGGCCCGGGCGAGCGCGTGCCGAAGGCCCCCTCCGAGAGAACGGCTGGGAGCGGCGCGGCGCTCGCGCGGCCGCGGCCCCGCCGCGGGGCGGTCCCCCCGCAGCGAAGAGGGGCCCGAAGACCGCGGCCGTGCGGAGAAAGGCGGCGGCGCAGCGGCGGCGCAGCATCGAGGCAGCTGGAGGAAAAAAGGACCTGGGATAAAGGGGGGCGGTCGGATGGAAGGGGGAATGGGGGGCGGCAGAAGAGGAGAACCGCGCGGTCGCGGACAGCGCCCGCCTCAACAAGTCGCTGCGCGGCGCTGAAACCCGCGCCGCGAGCGAACTGAGCAGCGAGGCGGCGGCGCGGCGCTCCGCCGCCTGCTGTTGCGCGGCCAACCGAAAAGAAGCTGCAGCGCTACGCTGCGCCGTGCAACTGGGCGACCATGGCGAGTGAAAACCGGATGGCCAATGACGTTGCCCAGCCGCTCACAAAACCGCATTGAACGACAGGGAGGCAACGCAGACCCCTCCCTAGGCGCGACAAACAAGGGCGTTGCCACGGCAATGGGTTAACAGCAGACAGGCACACGCCCGCGGGAAAAGACAGGCCCGCGCGTCGAAACAAGGATACAGCCGCACAGCGCAGCACGTAACGCAACAGGACTGCGAAGCCGAAGCACAAGCGTCGGAAATATGTGAAACTCCATCGCGAAATACGCTCAATACGCAGCCCGTTGCGATGCGAGGGCTCCAGGTGCGGGCATTAATCAATAAGCCGAAGGTGCCGTGACCAATGCGAGTCGCACGCCAATGCTTCGCTGCAGACACGCCTCTGAGGCGGCGGGCCCTCTGCCCGGCAACAATCCCAGCCAAATCTCGGCCGCCGCCCGGCAGAATCCCAGCCAAATCCCGGCCGCCGCCCAGCCGCCGCTCCACCCAAAAAAACTAGCACCCCGGAAAAAAAACACGCCACCAGAAAAATCCCAGCCGAATCCTGGCCGCGGCCCAGCCGCCGCCCAACCGAATCCCAACCACGGGGTGGAATGTTGTTTCGTCCGCTTTTGTTGCGTCCACTTGTGTTTCGTCTGCTTCTGTTTCGTCCACTTTTGTTTCGTCCGCTTTTGTTTCGTCTTCTTCTGTTTCGACCGACTTCTGTTTCGTCTGCTTTTGTTTCATCCGGTTTTGTTTCGTCCGCTTTTGTTTTGTTCGCCTCTGTTTCGTCCGCTTCTGTTTCGTCCGCTTCGGTTGCGCCCGCCCTTGCTTTGCGTGGTTCGCGTGGAAGCTGGGGGGGTGAAAACTGGATGAATCCCACCAGCCCTCTGGGCGCAGGTGGTCTAGGGCGCTTCCTTTTCCAACCTCCTTCCTTTCCCTGTTTGGGAGGTTCACCTCCCCTCTCCGTGCGTTTGGACGGGGGGGGGGCCAGACCCATAGCAGCGTCCAAGATGGCCCAAGATGGCTCCAAGAGGGCCTCAGAGAGCGCAAGATGGCCTCCAAGATGGCCCAAGATAGCGGTAGATGGGTCAAGATAGCCTCCGACACACGTCCAAGAGGCCTCAAGACGGCCCCAAGACGGTTTCAAGTGCTGTCCGAGGCCTCCGAGGACCCCCCAAGAGGCCAAACTCTGTCAAAACCCAATGTTGTTTGCCTTCTCGTTTGTTCGCCTTCGATGGGCTCTTGAGGCCTAAGATGGCCCCAAGACGGTCCAAGATAGCCCCAAGAGGGGTCCAAAAGGGCCCCAAGACGGCCCCAAGAGCGGGTCAAGAGGGCCCCGGGACGGCACTTTTGAGCCTCCGATGGGGGGGTCCGAATGAAGGACCCCCTTCTCTTTTAGCGAAAGGGTCCAAGACGGCCCCAAGAGGCCCCTCAGGCATCCCAAAAGAGCCCCAAGAAGGCCCCCAGACCCCCCAAAAGCCCCCCAAAGAGCCCCAAGAGGACCCCAAGACGCCCCAAAAGAGCGGCAACAAGGCTCTAAGAGGACCTCAAGAGAGCCCCAAGGAAGAGCCCCAGGAGGCCCCAAGAGGGGCCCAAGATAATCCCAAGAGAGCCCCAAAATGCCTCCAAGTTTCGGAACGCACGCGAGCTTAAGACACAAACCAGCCAGTACGAGTCATCGAAACACCCCTTCACCCCTCATCGAAGCACCATCGTAGCTTGCACGGATTTCCATCTTAAACTTCAATGCTGGAAGATATTTGCTGACGGCTGCGCGACTGCATGCGTCCTGCCGCCCCTGATTCACCAACTCCCCTGCTGATCGTTTCTGGATGGGTTACTGGGGATACGCGAAGCGTCAACAATTTGAACCGGGAGAACATAAAACCAAATGAATTCAAACCTGGTGAATCAAAACCGGATGAATGTGAACCAGACGAATTAAAGCTGGTTGAATTCAAGCGGGCCAACTAGAACCGAATGAATTCAAAACGGGCGAATGAACACCGGAATAAGTCTAACGGACGAATTAAACCCTGATGAATCTTAAACTGGCAAATCGAAACCGCATATGTTTGAACCGAGCGACTTAGAACCGGATGAATTCAATAAGCAGGCGAATTAAAACAATCTGGATTTAAGTTGGCGCGCATGACGAGCGTTCTGAGCAATTGCGTTGCTTACCACTTGTTCTCGCTCTCTTTGGTCAAATGGTTGTCGCGATACACCATGCGCGGCACTAGGGCACCACGAGACAGAACTATTTCTACTTGCCGCTTGCTGCTTGGAGCAATCATTCCTAGGCCTGGTTTGCCGGGCGATCCCCGGCAACAGGTGATCGCCGGTAATCGGTAAGCCTCGAAGAGCCAGTTACCAGCAAGCCCAGGTACGAATGTGTTTTAGCATCGTTATTGTTTTGCTTGTCCCCCCCCCTCTGCGAGGCCGCCCTTGTCCGGATACAATTCCCGAGCCCCCTCCTCCCTTCTTTTCCTCTGCTGCCCCCCCCCCTTCCCCTTCCTCCCTACCCCTCGTCCTCCTCCTCCATCCCCCTCGTCCGCCTCCCCCTCCTCCTCCTTAACCTTCTCTTTTTCCCCCTTCTCCTAATCCTTATCCCCATTCCCCCTCCTCCTCCGCCTCCTCCTCCTGCTCCTCCTCTTCTTCTGTTTCTGCTTCTGATTATGCTCATGATTATTATTATTTTTCTTCCTCCTCCTCCTCCTCATCATCCTCTTCCTCTTCCTCCTCCTCCTACTCTTCCTCCTCCTCTTCCTCCTCCTCCTCGTGCCTCCTCGTCCTCCTCCTCCTCGTCCATTTCCCCTTCGGCGCCGGGCCCGGGCAATGTCACGGCCGTCGCTCCCGCTGGAGCGGCTGCGCATTCGGCCCCTGGGTCGTGGTCTGCTTGTCTCGATCCTGGTTGGTTTTCTCGTTTTCTCGTTGTCTCGGCTCCTGGGTCGTGGTCTCGTTTTCTCGGACCCTGGTTGGATTTCTCGTTTCTCGTTTCCTCGGACATTGGGTCGTGGCCTCGTCTTCTCGAACCCTGGTTGGTTTTCTCATTTTCTCGTTATCTCGGCGCCTGGGTCGTGGTCTCGTTTTCTCTGACCCTGGTTGGATTTCTCGTTTCCTCGGCCCCTGGGTCGTGGTCTCGTTTTCTCGGACACTGATTCGTTTTCTCGTTTCTGGTTTCCTCGGACCTTGGGTCGTGGTATCGTTTTCTCGGGCCCTGGTTGGCTTTCTCGTTTTCTCGTTATCTCGGCCCCTGGGTCGTGGTCTCGTCTTCTCGGACCCTGGTTAGTTTTCTCGTTTTCTCGTTGTCTTGGCCCCTGGGCCGTGGTCTCGTTTTCTCGGACCCTGGTTCGATTTCATGTTTTCTCATGTTCTTTGCCCCCAGGTCGTGGTCTCGTCTTCTCGGACCCTGGTTCGGTTTCTCGTGTTCTCGTTTCCTCGGCCCCTGGGTCGTGGTCTCGCTTTCTCGGGCCCTGGTTCCTTTTCTCGTGTTCTAACCCCTGGGTCGTGGTATCGTTTTCTCTGACCCTGGTTCGTGTCCTCGTTTTTCTGCCCCTGGGTCTTGGTCTCTTTCTATCGGACCCTCATTCGTTTTTGAGTTTCCTAGGCCCCTGGGTCGTGGCTCCTTTGCTCGGACCCTGCCGCCCAGGACAGCGTTTCGTGGCCCCATAGGGAGCTCCACCGAAAGCTCCAGTGGCAGGGCCCGCATGCGTCAACGCCACCCAGGGCAGCGTTTCGTGGCCCCATGGGGAACTCCACCGAAGGCCCCAGTGGCAGGGACCGCATGCGTCAACGCCACCCAGGACAGCGGTTCGTGGCCCCATAGGGAGCTCCACCGAAGGCTCCAGTGGCAGGGTCCGCATGCGTAAACGCCACCCATGTAGGCACACCTCTCACACGGTTCGTGGCCCCATATGGAGCTTCACCGAAGGCCCCAGTGGCAAAGTTCGCATGCGTCACCGCCACCGAGGACAACGTTTCGTGGGCCCACAGGGAGCTCCACCGAAGGCCGCAGTGGCACCGTTTGCATGCGTCTCCCCCGCCCAAGACAGCACTTTGTGGCCCCATAGGGAGCTCCACCGAAGGCCCCCGTTGCACCGTTCGCATGCGCCTCCCCCATCCAGCCCCATAGGGAACTCCACCGAAAGCGGTACCCACAATGCTGCACTCGCAGCTGCATATGGGTGGGTCCTTCGTCAGGCTAGTTTTCTGTGCTGTCCGCCTTGCTCTCGGAGGCTTTGCAGATCTCAAGAGCAGAAGGATGAGGAGGGAGGAAAGACGGGAAGAGGACGGACCGGGGGTGATCTCTGCCGCGCGCCAGGGGGTGGGGTCCAGCGCCGATCCAAGAAATCCGCTCGAACCTTAGACCAACTGCCCATGGCCCAAGCAGTTGCGGAGACGAGTGATGGGGGCGGGGGGGGGCGGGGCGGTCGCTGGCGATCTGCGAGCCTCGATCGCAAACTTGGAAAAAACGCTCGCAGGCGGGCCCGATGCTTCTACACACTGCGCAACGAGCCTGCAACATGCGCGATTTCTGTTCGTCAAAACAGCGTCGGTGAGTCACGGGTGCGTCGCGGGCGGGTCGCGGGCGAGCCGCGAGCGAAGCCGACGACACCAACATCTCCACGAACGACAATCCGCACTGCGAAACCCCAAAACAACTACGCACCCATGGACAATGTAAGACAACTCGGACCGGTTACTCTGATGTTTACGCCGCTTCTTCTCTTCTGCTTCGAGAAGAGGGGGAGATAGAGTTAGAGACAGAGAGAGAGAGAATGAGGGACGAGAGCAAGGGCGGAGGGAGGGATAAAGGAGGGAATGTGCCTACACAGAGCGGGCGGGCGAGAATGCTCCTTCTGTTGTCTGTAAAGGATTTCGACTTTTTTCTAAAGCCGACCTACCTACCCCCTCTCGTCGCACGCGTCGTTCGAAAACCGCCCTCCTCTCAGGAGCAGCTGATTTTAATAGTTTCCGGGCGAGTCTGCGTACAGAACACAAAACGGAGCCGAAAGCATGCCCCTCTGAGGGGGGTCAAACAACCTCCCCGAGGGAAATCAAAATCGGCCCCCAAAGAAACCCCCAAGAGGTCCCAACGAGGCCCTCAAGAGGCACCCAGGAGGTATCCAAGACGCCCCGAGAGGCTCTGAAGACCGCCAAGAGACCCCCAAAACGTCCCAAAAAGCCTCCAAGAGGCGACCCAAGAGCAGCCGGGAGGCCTCCAAGACGCACCAAGAGGCCTCCAAGAGCCCCAGAGACTCCGAAAAGCATCCAAGACGCCCCTGGCTCATTCAGACTCCCCGAGCTCCCCAAATTATGCCACGTTCCCCCGAGAACGGCACCTCCACCGGGCATCGTTCCTTGAGGGGCTGGTGGGGATGCACAAAGCGTTGAGAATTCAATCTCCCTCCTGCCGCGCTGTTGCACTATCGCGGTGGCGGGGCTTGCCGAAGGCAACTGGCCGAATATGGCAGGTTCGTGTCGTGCCGACCCCAGTATTGATTTCTGACGCCGCGGGGATCGTTCAACCTTGAACGATCGGTCGATTCCGAAACGTCAGATCGTTCAATTGACCGATTCCGGGTCGCCCGCGGCGCTCAACGTTGAACACTCGTGGCGGAGTCGCCGCCTGTCGACACGACGCGAACCCACCGTAGTCAGTGACCCTCTACCTGGCATTCCCTGACCCCCTGCCCAAGGAGCGGCGATGGGCATCGCGCGGCAAGGTGCCTCCGTTGGGGTTGTGCTGCGGCTGCTCAGGCGGGTGGCCTTTCGGGGGGGATCTTCCGTTCCACCTCCTGCTTCTCCTCGTTCTTCTCCTCTTCCGTCTTCCCCTTCCCCCTGTCCTGCCCCTCCTCTTCCGCGCTCTCCCTCTCTCCCTCCTTGTCGCGCGGGCGAATGCGAAACTGGAGCTGCCTGGCCAAAGGCAGCCTAGAAGGACGCAGCGGCGCAGCAACCGACCGAACCGAACCGAACCGAGCAAACGCAACCAACTGCCACGCAACCGAACCGACCGCACCCGAGGACACCATGAACACAAGCTGTCGCAGGACCGCGCGGAATTACAACATCGGTGCTGGGCCCTCCTCCCGTGGAGCGCGTCAGGTGCGGCGTTGGGGGCGCAGCCAGGCTTGTCCAGCGCCGATCAAAGAAATCCGATCGGTCTTCTGGAAATCACCAACCCTCTGGGCGTAGGTGGTCTAACGAGTTCCTGCTCTCCTCGTTCGAAACCCCTATTCCCTTCCCATTCCCCCCCGAGAATTTCTTTGGGCGGTCGCGGCGGGTTAGAGCGTCCAAGATGGTACAATATGGCTCCAACGCGGCCTCCGATGCTCCAAGATGGCTCAAAACGGCGTCCGACATGCCTCCAAGAGGCCCCGAGAGGGCGTCGGAACCCCCTCAGGGTCTCCCCAAGATGCCCCCATCATTCCAGAACCTGGGGAACATCGGTTATGGCTGTATCCTCGTCCGTTCGCCTGCGACGCGCAGTTGAAGCCTCAAGATGACGCAATAGAAGGCCCGAGCTGGGCCCAACGGGCCCCCAGACGGTTACAAGAGCGCCCGACGGCGCCACAAGAGGCGAGTTTGAGGGCTTCAGAAAGCGGACCTAGATAGACGACCCTCCCGTGTTGATCGATGGACATCGATGGTTTCCAAGATGCCCCAGGGGGCCTTCCATAGCTCCCAGGAGACCCCCGAAAGAGCCCGCAGATGGCGCCAAAAGGGTCACGAGAACTCTCCTCAAGAGACCTCCAAGAGGACCCCGAGACCCCCCACAGGAGCCCCAGGAGGCCCTCCAAGGCAAACCCTCTGCTACTAGAGATCTCTCTGCTCATCCTGGTTGACCCCTTCTTTCCCCCAAACAGCGCGTGCACGTATGTGTTAGACATTGATTCCTAAGAAACTGGGCCTGTGCGTCGCTCCGGCGGCGACGTGGTCGCCGTCGCCGCCCCGTCGCCGGTCATCGTCTGGCGTCGGCGCAGCGTTAGACCTGCGCATCCGCCGATCTATGTTGGCCGGCTAGGAGAACTTGTAGTCGTGCTCGACCGTGACCAGTGGGGCTCGAGGATTATTTGGCAGATACTTCGCATTCCATATGGAACCCATTGGACTCCTTCGGAAAACCATAGGATGCCGATGGAAATCCATAAGATTCCCGAGGACACACATAACATTCCTTGAATAATCCACCAGGTTCGTTCCTCAAGACAATACCTAGGATGCCATAGGACATCCATAGACATCCGCAGGAAATCCACTATATTCCTTAGAACACCCATAGGATCCCTCAGGGAATCCATTCGATGCCTTAGGAAATCCGAAGGCTTCCTTAGTACATCAATATAACTCATTCGGAAATCGATGTGCTTCCTTCTGAAAAGGCATCGGATTCCTTAGGAAATCCATCGGATTCCTTCGGGAATCGATTGGAATCCAGAAGGCGTCCATAGGATTCCTTAAACAGGGAAGCCCATTTGATTTCTGTAGAAAAACAATCCGAATCCTTAAGCGGGCCATCGGATTCCCTAGGACATCCATACGCTTCCTTAAGACAGCCATGCGATTCCTTAGGACATCCATCGGATTCCTTCGGACACCCATCGGATTCCTTCCTGGCAATATCTAAGCTTCCAACGGAAATCCGTTGAAGAAGGATGAGGATGAGAAGGAGGAGGAGGACCCCCAGGACCATTCTCCCCAACCCCAAGAAACGTCCTGTCAGGACCGTGTGGTTATCTATGTGCGAAGACTACCTTCATCAAGCATTTTCAATGGCGCGTGTGTTGGAAGGAGCCCATCGCGGCTCATTTGCGGTAGTGCAAAAAGCAGAAAAAGGATGGAGAAGTTTCGGCGCGGCGCGCAAGGTGCAAGAGGAATCTGATGCCTTTTGACACCGGCAAAATACTTTAGGACATCCGTGGGAATCTTCGGGCAGCCATTGGATTACTAAAGACACACCCTAAAGCCCCTTACCAAAGCAATCGCCTTCTCTATGGAACCCGTACGATTCCATGGGAACCCACGGGAACCCTTAGAACACACATAGGATGCCGTTGGACATCTATCATAATCCTTAGGAAATGAATCGGAATCATCAGGACAAACATCGGATTACTGATGATTCCAAAGGTTCCTTGAGCAATATATGGGATTCCTGCGGACATCCATCGGATTCCTTCGGACATACAAATCTATGGGACTCCTTAGGACATGCGTAAGAAATCTGAAGTCACCCATCGGGTCCCTTAGGCAATCCATCGGCTTCGTTAGAGAATCTCTAGGCTCCCTTGGGCAATCCATGCGGCTCCATGAAAAACCATTGGGTTCCTCAGGGCATCTATATGAATCCTGAGGGAATCCATCGGGATCCTCGGGGAATCCATGATATTGAAAAAAAACCCGCAAACCCGCCATCGGATTGCTTCGGAAATCCATCGGGCTTCTTAGACAACCAATGGATTAGCTTAGGGCATTAGGGCATACATAAGAACTTTTTGGACATCCATCAGATTCATTGGGCGATCAAGGAGAATCCTTGGGACATCGATGGGGCTCCTTAAGAAATCCCGAGGACTCCTTAGGACATCCGTGAGATTCCGGAAAGGGTTCTTAAGACACCCATGGGACTCCTTCGGTGATCCATGAGATCCCTTGGGAAACCCACCGGGTTGCTAAGGCAATCCATCGGCTTCCTGAGGACACCAATCGGACACATGAAAACATCCATGCGTCCGTGGGACATCCATGAGCATTTCTAGGGCAACCATGACATTTCATAGGAAATCCGTACGTCATTTTGGTATACATGGGTTTCCTGCGGAGCTCCATAGGACTCCTCAGGCAATCCATCGGGTTCTTGTATCTATAGCCATCATTCGGATCCTGGGGGGAATCCATGAGATTCCTTGGGGCATCGATGGGATTCCTGAAGAAACCCATCGGAGTCCCAACGACTTCTATAGGGATCCTTGCGGACATCCGTAAGAGACCTACGGAATTACAAAACAGCCAATATGCGATGCATTGAAATCTTCAAGCATCCATAGAATTGAAATACAATTCAGTACGGTTCCTCAGGATTGCCAAATGATTCCTTATGGCAGCCATGGAATCCCAAGCTGACCAATCCTCGGATCCAAGATCCGGGATGCTCGGAGATGCTCGGATCCAAGATCGGAGATGCTCGATCCGAGGGTCGAGCGTCGTCAGTGGAGCAAACGGTGCTTCTCGGCGAGAGGGGAGGCGCTCGAAACGAAATTCGTTCGGGGAAGACCTCTCGAAAAATTGCGCGAGGCGCTCGCCTCGCCAGGCCTCGCGCGACCGCCGCTCGCCGCCGCGGGCGTGCTGCGTGCTCGACTCATTGGCCCCCGGCTCGCCCCCGGCCTCGCCCTCGCTCTTCGCGGCCGCGCGCTTCTTCTGCAGCTGCTCGAACTCATTGGCGACCTCGACGATGGCTGGGAAATGCGGCGCGTGTCCGCGGTGCGCTTGATGTGGATGCGCCGCTTGGCCACGCGCTCGGTCGTTATGCTGCGCTTGACGATGTAGCACTCCGTGGCGTAATTAACAGATTGCTTGACACTGTCGTCGATCTTCTCGTAGTGCCCTCCCCGCTGCTGGAATCCCCGTCGACGATCGGCTCGAAGGAACTGTTGAAAAGGCAGGGCCGGCCCGTGGAGCGCCGGGAGTTTCTCGGTCATCTCGCCGAGGCTCGGGCGGGCCCGATCGGCGTGGCACCCGCGGGGGGGTCATCTCCAGCACGTCCCCGCCGAGCTCGACGCCCCCTGTCTGCGCGAACTCGAACGTCTTCTCGCGAAAGCCGGGCGCGAGCCAGGAGAGATGTCGCGCCAGTGCTCGGCGTGATCGACGTGCGTCTTGTGGAATGAGGCGACCGCCAGCTCGGCGCGCCTCTTGTCACCTGCTCGATGAGCTCGGAAATCCCGAGCGGCCAGTAGCGGTCGGTACGCGACGCTTGACTTGAGCTCGCAAGCCTCAAACAGCATCGGAGGGGGGGGGGGGCTCGGAGAGGAGAGGGCCCCGTGGAGATACCTGTGGGGCCGCGAATTGTGCGAGGAGCGTGCTCGGCAATGCGCAGCCCCAGCGACGCGCGCGGCAATGCGCAGCCCCATCGACGCGCTCGGCAACCAACGCGCAGCCCCATCGACGCGCTTGCGCGCCGACGGAAACCGTTGGAAATCCGTCGGGTTTCTCCTGACCTCCATCGGCCACCTTGGGACATCCATGGGATGCAAAAAGGAAATCCACGAGGTTTCTCCAGGGTGTACACCTTCATATGGCTATATCCATATATATATATATATATGTATATATATACATATATATATATGTATATACACAAGACTGCAGTGGCGCTTCGCGCCATGCACCTTGGTCCTTGAAGCTTGGTTCGCAGGCGGAATGGCAGGAAGGTCAAGCCGACAATTTAGCGATAACTTCTGGTTGCCTTTTCTAGCATCGCCGCTACAATGATGTTATTCGTTATCCTTCCTCCATGCTTATTGTTCCTTCTTTTCGCCATGCCCTGCGCATTCTTCCCATGCTCCGCAGCTCTTTTTTGCGGAGGCTCCTCCTTGGAGCGCCTCTAGGGGCCTCGCAAAAGTTGTTTCGGGTTTCCTTAAGGCGTTCTGGAGGCCTCCTGGGCGCATTCTGGGGGCCTCCGGGGGCTTCCTCGGGCTACCCTGCCTCCAACCGCGGTCTCCCTGAACGACCGAATCACGATTTGGAATTCTACGGAGGGTGTCTTTGGGCCATCTTGGGCCGCCATGGGGCTCTCTAGGGGCCATCTTGGACCCGTGTTGTGCCGTTTTGGGGCTCTCTTGGACTGCCTGGAAGCCCTTTCGGATGGTTGTGGTGCGATTTTGGAGCCTCCCAGGCGGCTTCGGACGCCCAGAAGACCGCCGTCTTGGAGCGTCGGGCAGCGAAAAGAGGAGAACTCTAAAATTTACCAAAAACCAACAAAACAATCAATGATTTTTGCCTCGGGGGGCCTTTTTGGGAGTGCTCTTGGAGGCCTCTTTGGGGCTGCCCTGGAGGCCTCTTGGGCCATCTTGAGGTCACGTCGGTCGCTCTTGGAGCGCTCTTGTGCTGTCTTGGGGGTCTCTGGGGCGTCTCCGATGACCCCCCTGATCGCCCTAGGTGTACTGGGAAGGCTTGGCACAACGCCCTGCGAGGCCCGCCGGAGGCCGCTTCGAAGCCCGTCTGGAGGCCCCCAAAGCCCCAGATCCCGGGAGTCCGCTTTTTTTTTGGGGGGGGGTGATGGGTTTCCCCCCCGCCCGGGCTTATAGAAATATAGGAAGAGGAATATATACACCCTGAAAAATGTCAATGGGCATCCTTGAAAATCCATCGGGTTCCTCGGGGCGCCCATGGGATTCCGTAGCAATATGCACCGGATTCCTTAAGGGTTCATATTCTTTCGGGCATGCGCAGGAATCGTTAGGACATCCATGAGACCCCTGAGGCCATTTGTAAACATCTCCAAGACATCCACGGGAAATCCTCGGCGACCCTAAAAGGCAATCGACAGGGGGGGGGGCGGGATCCGTTTTCCAAACAAGCTGCAATTCGGTACCTCAGGTTTTTTATGTGTAAACTTTATTTTGCATTCAGTCATTTTCAATCGCGCGCGCGATGCAACAATTCACGGTGTTCATTCGTGATTTGCCTGGTTACCATGAACATCGCGGGGGCAACGACGAATCAGGCTGGGCGCACGAATAGGAGGAGTAATCTCTTCCTTTGGTATCCCATGGGCTTTGCATGCAACGTATAATAAGCCATTGGGGTCCTTAGAGCATCCGAATGATGACTTCAGACATCCATCGGATTCCTTGGGACATCCATGCGATTCCTTTAGCCATCCATGAGATTCCTCGGGACATCCACCGGGTTCCTGGGGAAACCCGGAGGATTCCTTATTTTACCCATCGGACTCCTTGGGAGATCTATAGAATTCCTTGGGCCGCCGATGGGATTCCGGCATCCACTGGGGCCACCAGGACATCCCTAGGACTCCTTGGAACAGTCATTGGGTTCTGGGAGAAATCCAAGGGAGCCCTTAAGACACCCAAATGATTCCTTCAACGATCTAAGAAACAATCCGGAGGACATCCACAGGATCCCTCTGGCAATCCAAACGCTTCCTTCTGCATCTAATGGACCCCCCAGGCAATCCCAGGAGGATTCCTTAGTGCATCCAGAAACTTCCTTAGTCCATCTATAGGAGCCCCAAGGAAATCCAGGGGATCCCCTTGGTCAGCCATAGGATTATTTAGGCAATTTACGACCCCGTCAGGGATCTATTGGATTCCATCGGAGGCCCAGTGGGCCCCCGCGGACATCCATCGGATTCGCGATGAAATCCATGGGCGCCCTTCGGAAATCGATTGGGTTCTCTGGGGGATCCATTGGGTTCTTTTTTGGAAGTCCATTGGTTCCTGCCGACGTGTATATATATATATATATACATATATATATATATATATATATATATAGAGAGAGAGAGAGAGAGAGAGAGAGCGAGAAAAAAGAGAGAGAGAGAGAGAGACATACTATACCCCGGGTAATCCATAGTTTCCCACCAGAAATCCATAATATACATTTGGAACTCCATGGGGTTCCTCGGAGGGTCAATCGGATCTTAGGACATCTATTGGACACCTTCAGTAATCAATCGGCTTCGCGCCGCGATATGTGAGCCCTCGAGAAACCATTGGATTTCGGAGGAAATCCATGGGATCCCTTGGGACGTCTATAAGATGCCCGAGGACATCCGGCGGGCCCCTTCGGAAATCGATGAAGCGCCACGCGTCGCCCGCCGGATTTCCCCTTCGGAAAACCAAGGGACCCTGGGGGGAAACCCATCGGAATCTGAAAGACATCCATGGGACACCATAGGACAACCACGCTATTCGACAGGAACTCCATCGGATTCTGTGGTCAATCCTGATGACCCGTTTGAAATGGTTAGGTATTCGGATGTCCATGGCCCTGGAGGGACCCGATGGATTCTGTTGAAAACGCAGAAACATGCGTTAACACCTGAACCCAATCGGCAACCGTTCAAGGTTCACTGTAGCTTCCAAGCGAACGCTGCACATTTTCCACTGTGGACAATGCAAATTTAGCAGCGCGGGTGAACGGGTAACACGCGCGCGGGCGTGTCACCCGAAATCACGTTGGTCACTGTTAAGGGTTCACATTCGTTCCCACACCAACATGGAGACTTGCCCGTGGCGGACAATACACGACTCGCCACGCGCGCGTTCGCGCGCGCGCGTGGCGATATCTGCATTGCCCACAACGGAGAAGTCTCTATGTTGGCCTTGGGACTATTCTTAATGCTGACCGATTCGATTATGATCTTAACATGCGCGTTTCGGATGGCATCCATCTAAGAAGAATCCACGCGTTGGCCTTGACACGAATGTGGGCCCTCAGCGGTGAAAGATTGCAATTTGAAGCCGACATGCGTTATGTCTTTTTTTGTATGGAGAAAAACAGCGCTTTCAAAGCAATCCGTACGATCCCTTACGACATGCCATATGGATGTCCTAAGGATGCCGATTCATGTGGTTAGCTAAAGGAACCCGATGGATGTCCATAGGAATCATATAAAATGCACCAAGAATCCGGGGGACTGCCGAAGGAGATCCCGTGGATGTCCGAAGGACCACTGTAGATTGTTCAAGGAACCAAATGGATTTCCGAATGGCTCCTGTGGATCTACTGGGAACTCCTGTGAGTTCCCTAAGGAGTCTCATTGGTTTTCTCCATATGCGAAAAGATTCTCAAGATACCATATGGATGTCCTATGAAAAAAAAATATTGTCTGAGGACTCTTACGGATGTCCCAAGGGACCCGATGGGTGTCCCAAGAGTTCTATCCAAAGGAATCCCATGATCTCTCAGGAACCCGATGGATGTCCTGCGGGATCCTAAGCATTTCCTAAGGCATCCGATGATGGATTGCATCAAGGAACCTATGGCTGTCCCAAGGAATCCTATGGATTTCCGCAGGAGTCCGATAGGTCTACTAAGGGCCCCAACGGAGTTCCAAAGGATTCCCAAGGATGTCATGCGGAATCCTATGGATGTCCTACGGGATCCGATGGATGTCCTAAGGCATGCTATGGATGCCCGCAAGAATCCAAACGATTGCCCAACGAATCCTATGGGTATCCCAAGGGGTCTTGTAAATGTCGTAAGGAGTACTATGGATTTCCTGAGGGTCCCCATGGATTTCCGAATGAAGCCTACGGATTGCTTAAGGCTTACTGTGATCCCGTAAGGAATCCAATGACTGTCTCAAGGGAT
This sequence comes from Prorocentrum cordatum, assembly GCA_963575745.1. Taxonomy (NCBI): domain Eukaryota; class Dinophyceae; order Prorocentrales; family Prorocentraceae; genus Prorocentrum; species Prorocentrum cordatum. The sequence continues at coordinate 708,329 of CAUYUJ010020503.1, read as the reverse complement.
CCTATGGAAGTCCTAAGGAGTCATATGGATGTCCTAAGGAATACGATGGATGTCCTAAGGGGTCCGATGGCTTTACCACGGATTCCTATATATTTTCTCCAGCATCCGATGGGTTACCTCAAGAATCGCATGGTTTGCCGGAGAACCCTTATGGATTTCTTAAGGGATTCGATGCATTTTGTTTTTCTCAGGGCTATTATATATGTCCGATGGATGCCGACGGAGGAATCCTACGGACGCCCAATGGACGCCCGAAGGAATCCTACGGAGATCCCCGAGAATCCGATGAAGGCCCTAAGGAACCCAATGGATTTCCTGAGGGCTCATATGTATATATACACATATACATACCTACCTACCTACCTACCTACCGACTTACCTACATACATACATACATACATACATACATACATACATACATACATGTTGCCGGGGGAAGCATATGGATCTCCAAATTACGCTACCGAGGAACCCCACATACTTATATTATGGCTGGAGTGATGATAGCCTCCTCCTCCTCGTCTTCCTCGTTCTCTCCCCCTCGCCATTGATATACTCTTTCGCACCCCCTACGGTGTCGAGAAAGGGCCGGCTCGGATAGCGGCTCGGACGACAAGCTCGGATAGCGGCCGCGCTCAAGGACCACCCCCTGCGCACCCCCTGCGGTGTCGGGAAATGCCACTCCTGCTATGCCCTGGACGACCAGTTCGGATAGCGGCCGTGCTCAGGGACCATCTCCTGCGCACCCCCTACGGTGTCGGGAAATGCCACTCCTGCTATGCCCTGGACGACCGGCTCGGATAGCGGCCGCGCTCAGGGACCACCTCCTGCGCACCCCCTACGGTGTCGGGAAATGCCACTCCTGCTATGCCCTGGACGACCGGCTCGGATAGCGGCCGCGCTCAGGGACCACCCCCTGCGCACCCCCTGCGGTGTCGGGAAATGCCACTCCTGCTATGCCCTGGACGACCGGCTCGGATAGCGGCCGCGCTCAGGGAACCACCCCCTGCGCACCCCCTACGGCGTCGGGAAATGCCACTCCTGCTATGCCCTGGACGACCAGCTCGGATAGCGGCCGCGCTCAGGGACCACCCCCTGCGCACCCCCTACGGTGTCGGGAAATGCCACTCCTGCTATGCCCTGGACGACCGGCTCGGATAACGGCCGCTCTCAGGGACCACCCCCTGCGCACCCCGTACGGTGTCGGGAAATGCCACTCCTGCTATGCCCTGGACGACCGGCTTGGATAGCGGCCGCGCTCAGGGACCACCTCCTGCGCACCCCCTACGGTGTCGGCCCTGCGTGCTCTGCTGTGCCGAGCTGTGCTGTGCTGTGCCGAGCTGTGCTGAGCTGTGCTGTGCCGAACTGAGCTGAGCTGTGCTGTGCTGTGCTGTGCTGTGCTGAGCTGCGCTGAGCTGTGGTGAGCTGTGCTGCTCTTCTGTGCTGGGCTGTGCTGTGCTGTGCCGAGCTGAGCTGTGCTGTGCTGTGCTGAACTGAGCTGTGCTGTGCTGAGCTGAGCCGTGCCCAGCAGTGCTGTGCAGTACTGTGCAGGTGTGCTGTGGGAGGTGTGTGCGGGTGGGAGGTGTGTGCGGGTGTGAGACGCGGGTGCGCCGCGGCAGGGAAGAAAACCATAACCCCACTAAGCATGTGGGGAAACATATTCCTACATAGTTCTTCAGGAACCCAACGGGTTCCCTGAAGCAATCTATCCAATTCCTTCGGAAACCCACGAGATGCCGCAGGAAGGGCGAAGGACTCCTCACGCGTTCCATAAAGTCGCCGTATGGCTTCGTCGGGAATTCATAAGATTTCTTGGGACATCCATAGGATTCCTTCGGACATCCTTCGGACATCCATCGGACTTCCATGGGGCCGCCTAAGACATCCATAGGATTCCGGAGGGCATGAATCGGAATCCCCAGGAATCCTCGCTACTCAACATGAGAAGAACACAACTCCGATTCGCAACTTTCCCCCGAGTGAATAAAGTCTGGCCGTGCCGCCTCTCTTCCCTGACCAAACCTGCGCTGGCCCGCGATGGTAACCTCTCAGTGCTAAAGGGGGGGGGTATTTCATCCGGGGGCAATGGTAATGTGCACCTTGCAATGGCCCCGCTCAACGCATGGGGCGGCAAGCGCGCGCTCGCGTCGACGCGCGCGCGCGCGCGCCTGTTCCGCGTGGATGTCAAAATCGGATACCCCGAAAACAGATGGCAATATATTTTTGCAACGTGAAGCCCTCCCAAACAATGCGGGCGCGATCACGCGAGTTCTTTTCAAACGCAATGAACTTTCCCAACGTTCACAGGCCGCGCGGGCCTCTTGCGCGCGCGTGTCGAAATCATTCGGACTCCCTCGCGCAAGCGCGAGCGCGCGCGGGGTGGCGCGATGCCTGTCGAGTAGGGAAACGCGGGCCACTCGCGCCCGTCGGCCGCGCTTGCATGTTGAAGTATTTCCCCGCCCGACAGGTTGGGGTCGTTCGATTTCAAGAACAGGCTCCCCAGCCAACCCCGCGCGCGCCGCGGCCGCCAGACCCAAGTTGCCCCGAGAGTCCCCGAGAATCCCTGGGACCCCCGCCTCGCGCCCTCGACAAACGCGACTGCTCGCCGCGGCCGCCGGACCCCAAGTTGCCCCGACAGTCCCCGATAGCCCCTGGGACTCCCGCCTCCGGACCAAATTGCCCCAGCCGCAGCCGCAGCCGCCGGACCAAGTTGCCCCGGGAGCCCCCGAGCCTCTGGGAGCCCCGCCTCGCGCCTTCGACAAACACGAAAAAAACACAGCAATGCACGACATCGCGCGACAGAACATAAGATAGCAATACCATGACAAGCACAGCGTAATATAACAACACGAAGCGCAGCATGGCATGACATTGCAGGACATAACACGACATAGCACACCGAAACATAACATGACTGGGCATAACATAGCACGCACTGGCGGACCACATCATATCATGGCGCAGCGTTCCTAACATGTCATAACACACCAACAGAGCAGAGCGACGAACACGACAGAACACAACATATTAACCTACAGTGCAACATAATAAAAGACACGATCATGACATGACATGGCGGAGCATCATATGACAGTAGCCTTGCAACCATAGCATTGCATAACAACACATAACATGCCCTATCATACCATGACATAATCGCACAACGTAGTCGACACAACACTATAACATAACATAGCATGGCAGACAAATGACAAAACAATGGGTAGCATGAGGCAACATAACGCAACGTAACATGACAGAGGAAACATGCCAGAACATACCATAGCAAATCATGACACACTACAGCGCACTCTACCATCACGAAACATGACATTGCAACACAGCGCAAGACATAACATGACATAACACACCATAACGTAACAATACCGAGCCTAACATAACACATATTGGCGGAACATATCCTATCACGACACAACGCTCATAACATGACATGACACGGCAACATAGCATAGCGACGAACACGAGATACCACAACACGCCACAATATACTATAACATAACAGAACGCGATCATGACATAACATTAGCAATATCATTACAAACCAGACCATGACATATCATCACAGAAAATACCATATCATGGCATGCACAATCTACTATACTGAATACGACATAGTAGAACATATCATGAACTATCTCGACAAAACACTGTATACCATGAGCGAACAGGGCACAACACAACGCCACCAAACAAACCAGACAATAACCTCACATGACAGAGAACCACATAACATCATATAACAAACCAAACGAATACACAAGCACTGAAGTGCCCGCGCGTCTTCGCGGCCTGGGAGACGCGCCGGGAAGATCCCCGGCGGTCAGCGCCACCGCAGCCACGTCGGTCGCGCCAGACAAGCAGTCCGCTACGCGCGCGAGCCTGCGCGCGCTAGCGCGGCCGTAGCAACGCTCCAGCCAACGCCGAACAGGCGTCGCAACCGCCGCCGCGTGGGTTGATCGCGCCAAGTTGCGGGGGGTGGGTGGGGTGATTGCGCGAACAGTGGGGTTGGCAATTCTCGGTTTGGCAAAACGAAGTCCCTCGCAAAGACGACGCCGCATGGATTGCGCAACGCAGGTCGCGCAACGTAAATCTTCTCCTTCGCACAAAAAAAACACCCCACCTTCCCCCGGCGAGGCCGGGCTCGCCGCCCCCGGGGCACTGCAATTAACGCGCGACTCTGTCCCATCCATAATCCCACCAGCCCTCTGGGCGTCGGTGGTTTAGAGCGTTTCCTCTTCCACCCCTCCTTCTTCCCCTTCGGGGAGGGGTTTACCCCTCCCCCTACCCCCTCCCCACTGACCTGGACAGGGGGGGGCGCGGGTAGTCAGAGCGTCCAAGATCGACTCCTGGGAGGGCTAAAATTCGACACCCCTCACGAGGATCGTGGCTCCTGAGGGGGGGACTGAAATTAGGGACCCCCCCTTCGTTGAGCGATCTCCTCCAAGATGGCTCCGAGGCCCCCCAAGAGGCCCCCAGGAGGCCCCCAGGAGGCCCCCAAGAGACCCCCAAGAGGCCCCAAGAGACCCCCCAGAGGCGCCCCAGAAGCGCCCAGGAGGCCCCAAGAAGCGCCCAGGAGGCCCCCAAAGGCCCCAAGATGGCCCCAAGAGGCCCCAAGAGGCCCCCAGGAGGCCCCAAAGAGGATCCCGAACGGCCCACAGAGGCCCCCCCGAGGCACCCAAGACGCCGAAAAACCCCCCAGGACGACCCTCTACTCGCCTGGGCGTCGTTTCTGGACGGGCTGGTTGGGATACGCGAAGCGTCTAGAATTTCAAATGCAATGCAGGTTTCCCCGGCCACGCCGGCGCCCGCGCCCCCGCGTCGCCCCTGCCGAATTATGCGACGCGCGCTCGTTTCTGACAGCTCATCATTTTTTCATAATCCTTTGCAACAAACGGAAAATAATCTACGCGCGCGCGTGGTCGCGCGCGCGTCGAAATCCTGAAATCAGCGGGCCGCTCAAGGTCCCGCGCGGAGTTCAAAATGAGGTAGGTCACCGACGGCGTGGGGGTTTTGAAGCGCGACGGTCAAAACAATGGCGCGCGCTGTGGCGAGTTCTGATTCTCGCGCGCGCGCGTCGAAGCGAGTACGCTCCTGCGCGCCTGCAGGGCGGCGGCGGCGGCGGCGGCGGCGGCGGCGGTAGCGGTGGTGGTGGTGGTGGTGGTGGGGGGGGGATGCGCGATGCTTGTCGCGCAGTGCCGCGCGGGCCACTCGCGCTCGTCGGCAGGGGACGCGCATCGAATTCCCGCGAGAACCTTCGTCGCAGACGCGTGCGCGCCATCGTCGTGGTCGGCGCCCGCAAAGTCATTGGCCTCGCCGTCGTCACCGACATCGTCGCAGCTATCATCACCGCCATCGTCATCGCGCCCGCCGCTGTCGACGCCGCCGCGATGGCGCGCGCGCCCGCAGCGACGCGCCCGCGCGTCGGCGCGGCCCGCGAGGCGCGCCCAGCAACGCCTGACGGTCAACGCCGCCATGGCCGCGTCGGTCGCACCACACTAGCTGGCCGCTCTGCGACCGAACCTGCGGGCGCTGGCGCCGCCGTGTCGATGTTCGTTTCCGCCGCTGTCGACGTCGTCGCGATGGCGCCCCGCTCGAGCCACCCATGCGCAGCGGAGCTCCCCCGCGCCAGCGCGGCCTATGGGATGGGCCGGTAAGTCGCCGCCATCGGCTAGGGCCACCGCGGCCGCGTCGGTCGCGCCAGACAAGCAGGCCGCTCTGCGCGCGAGCCCGCGCGCGCTAGCGCCGCCGTAGCGGTGCGCCAGCCAGCGCCGAGCAGCTGTCGCAATCGCAGCTGCAAGCGCTTTTCGCGCGAAGTCGCAAGTGGACGGGTGGGGCCATTGCGCGAGCAGTAGAGCTGACAACTTCAAATTCGGCGGGGTGAATTCAGATTGCAGAAAAAATCGGATCGACCACCAGCCCCCTGTATGATCGCTCCCCCGCCGGGCGTGGAAAATTCGAATGCGGTCCTGCCTCATCGCTCGATATAAATACGAACTCCGATCGTCCCAATCAAGCCGGTATCTACCCCAGCCGTCGCCATCCCCTGAGCGGAAACAATATGCGCGCGCACGCGTTTATAACAAGGCATCTCTGTTCAAGGGGTGTCTGTCGGCGTCGCCATGATGCCGCGCCCACCCAAGTCACCGACTCGCACTGAAGTGCCCGCAGGGGGCCCAACGGCCAGCGCCGCCGCGGCCGCGTCGGTCGCGCCAAACTAGCTGGCCGCTGTGCGCGCGAGCGTGCGAGGCCGCAAAGATGCAACAGCCAACGCCAAGCACTCATCGCACTCGCCGCCGCATGGGCTTTGCAAACCAACATGCGGGTGGGTGGGGTGGGGTGGGATGTTTGCAAGAGCGTGGTATAAACATGGATAGCCGACATCACCACACATAAACCCGACATCACCACATGGATAGCATAATGTGAACCGCACCACGTAGATTGCACCAGTTCGACTGCACCACATACAATGTACAACAACATGAACTGCACCACATATATTGCACAACGTTGCCCCTACCACATACGACTGCACCAAATATTTTGCACCGAATATTTTGCAAATCATCTATAGCACCACGCATATTGCATAACATAGGCAGCGCACCACATAGACTGCTGGAAGCACGCAGTCCACGCTGGCTAACATTTTACTCCAAGCATACCTCACGCAAGTTTAAATTCCCCGTCAACTGTCATGGGCAAGATTTCTGAACGGGCTGGTTGGGGTACGCGAAGCATGACACATGGTTGCTTGTGCTGCTTGTAATTGTTCGATCCGGTCAGGTCGAAAATCTCGCTTGCTCATCTTCCACCGATTGCATTGTCTGTTGAGCTTGGAACCATCGGATCGAGGGGGCCAAGGGCGTCGTCACGAGGATTGCGACTTCGACAGCGACCCGCACTGCAGGGCCGAGGCGCCCACAAGCACGCAGACATTTTGACATAACAAATTATTGAGATTACTCCGCGCGCCGCGGGCGGCTCCAGGATGATATCGTCATGACACGGACGTCCGGGGGAGGACGGAGTCCCCTTGAGCAAAATACCTTTTGATGAATGCGATGCGATGCGGGGTCAGACCCAGCGGACGCAGGCCCGCAAAAACTGCAGCCACAACGCCCCGTCAAAAGAACTGAAACGAGGAAATGCGCTAACCGACTTGGCAGGGTGTGAGTTCCATCGACCTCCCGAGTTCCTGTGCTGAACGCCCACCGCACGCGCTGCCGCCGTGCCGACGCGGCACGGGCCTCGTCCTGCCCCCCCCGCCCCCAGAGGCCTGCGTCGTGGTGCTCAGGGCGTCGCCGGCGGGGCCCCGCGTGTGCCTGCGCTGCGCGGCCTGCTCCTCCCGACTCCTCTTCCCTTCCTCCTCCCCTCCTCCTCCCCACTCCTCCCCCATGCCGCACCTGCCGCACCCAGTGTACACGGTGCGCACGGCGCACCCGGCGCGCGTTGCGCACTTGGCGTGCGTTGCTCACGTCTCGCATGCGGCGCACCTGGAGTGCCGAAATGGGGCGCGGCCGCCATGCAACCCCTGCCACTGGGGCACTCGGTGGAGCTCCCTATGGAGCCAGGAAGCGTCTGAGGGGTGGGCCGACATGGACCCATGCGGAGGGCGGAGACAAGAAGATGAGGGGCGGGAAGGCCAGAACGGCCACCACCCGCACTCAGGGCGTCAACGTTCGCAAGTAGGAAACCGAATCGGCTGTGGCATCTGGCACCCGAGATCTCCGAGGTGTGAGACAAACTTGTTTCCACGAAGCTCCCGCGTTGCATCACGCCCTCGGCGCGCTGTCTTCCGCATTCGGGCACTCGGAGGGAGGGGGGATATTTTCCCTCTGAGTTAGTTTTTCGTGAATGATTGCGCTGGTGTGAGCCTGACTGTTATGTTCATGCCAAGGTCCCCACCAATACCTCGGCTCCTTCTTCTTCTCTTCCTCCTCCTCGGTCTCCTCATCATCCTTCGTCCTCCTCCCCTTCTCTTCCATGTTCCGCCTACCCCCCCTCTCCCTCCTCCTCCCCGTTCCTCACTTCCCTTTCATCCCTGCTTCATCTTCATCCTTACTTCCTCCATCCAGCCTCCTCGTTGCTCGTGGCACGCATGAATCCCGAAATCAAGCAACTGCGGAGGGAGGGGCGGCACCAATGACGAAGACACCAAAGCTCTCAAGACTCACGTGCCGTTGTGAAGAACTCCATGCCATGACATTCATCGAGCAGGACTGACACACGCAAATTACAGTGGCAGCTGGTGGTCCTGGCTCTCAGAGATGGGATGGGACGCGCCCCTACGCGGAGGGCGCTCGAGTCGAGGGACCCACTGGCACCTCGAGCGCTCTGCCCGCGGCGCCCGCGCAGAACACGACAGAATGCCAGCGCATGCCAACCGCATTCGTGAATCTGTCAGTCGCGTTTGTCGGCATGGCGGGGGCACCCAGGAGAAGAAGGTGGGCCGAGACGGAGGGATGAAAGAAGAATACGTGGGAAAGGCCCTATACTCAGAATCCCCTGGCGGTCCACTTCACTCGCGTGCCCGAGAACGCAATACTGATGGCCCTCTGGTCCCAAAACCAGCCCCCCTGGAGGCCAGAATGAAGGTAACAAGAATACCCAGGATTGCAAAGGAAGAGCGCTCCAGATTTCTGGGAGCCTCGGAACGCTTCCTCCACGCCGAGCGCCTAGAGAAAACCGCACGTTCCTGGGCGGGGTGGGCTGTCGGGCCCCTATCTGCGATGCATGGGAGTCTGGAGTCCGGCGCTCCCCACCGAGCCAACGACCGGTGGCGGCTGCGCGGGGCGGCGCAGCGCCGTGTCCGCAGCACCGCCATGGGCTGGCCGCTGCCGCGGCCCCGGCGGTGCCCGACCGCCTGCGAAGGGCTGGCCGCCCGTCCGAGGCGGCGTCGCGGGGTCAGTCAGCCTCGAATCGGGAAATCGGACTGGATCTGAGTGTGCGTCGGATTGGGCAGTATTGGCACGGAGTCGGGATCGGTTGCGCCACGATGCTCAACGGCGCCATGCATACATTGGGCAGCATTGGACCGCCCGAGCAAGGGAACCGAATCGAATCGAGCTGGCTGGCCTCAAAGCGGACCGATCGGATCGAGATGGGCCCTGCCTCGTCGTCGCCCAAGAGGGGTTTGGGAGAGAGTCGGCCAGCTGCACGCCCAGCTGCGAAGGCCCCGATGGCCGAAGGCCGAGATGAAAAGCAACCCGCCGCCGTAGTCGCCGCCATCGCCGCCGCAGAGGGTCGTAGAGGCGCAAATGCATCAGGGGGGTGAGCATAAAGCATAATGAAGGGGAGGGGGGAGAGGAGGGGGAGAAAAGGAGGGGAGGGAGAGGAGGGGGAGTGATTCGCGCAGTCTGCGGCGCGCTGGGGGGCGGGAGGAGGAGGGAGGAGGAGGAGGAGGAGGAGGAGGAGGAGGAAGAAGAGGAGGAGGAGGAGGAGGAGGAGGAGGAGGGAAGGAGGGGGGGTTATTTGCGCAGTATGCGGCGCGCAGAGGGGTTGGAGGAGGAGGAGGAGGAGGAGGAAGAGGTGGAGGAGGAGGAAGAGGAGGGGGATTGTCGTGTATACCTGATGCCCTTGAAGGTAGTCATAACCAAGCCGCACAAACAAAGCAACGACAACACAACATCAAATGAACACGAACACGAAGAAGGGAGAAAGAATTCGCCCGCCCAACGGGCCAAAGGCGTGCTGAGATCTCCGGTAACTGGTTAACAATATTTCTAATTCGCGCGCGAGGGGCGGTCCCTGGGGGTCCCCAGGCGAAAAAAAACCCGGGCAAGTCCCGGGATGGTCGGGTCAGAGATGCCGGACCGGGCAATGTTTCGACACCCCTCACGAAGATCGTGGCCTCCGAGGGGGGGGCGAAATCGACCACCCCCCTCCTGCCCCAAGAGGCCCCCGAGAGCCCCCCAAGAGGCCCTGGGGGCCCCCAAGACGCCGCCAAGGAGCCCCAAGAGACTCCCAAGAGGTCCCCAAGAGGCCCCCAAGAGGCCCTAAAGAGGGCTCCCGGGCCGGCGGAATGAGCGAAGCGATTAAAGATCGTGGAAATACGGAATACGACGAAGAACTATGGGGAGACGGATAGGGTGTCCTCCGTGAGACCTAATAGCCGTGCGATTGTGGTAAGCGAAGGGCAAATGGGTGACGGCGATCCCCCTCTATGGTTGGCGGTGCCAAGGGCCCCGTACGCATGACACCAGGCACTCCCATGAACTCGATGCCCAAAAGTGGTTCTGGGTGGGCTATTCAGAAACAACCGACAGCCTGAACACAAATGGCCACAAAAAGGCAGAAACACAAGATACACGTTCGCTTTGGCACGAAGGGGCGTATCCTCGATGAACCTTCATAGCGGTGCGATAGCGGTGAAAAAGGTAAGGAGCGAGGCCACGGCGATTCCATATTTATGGGTGGCGGCGCTGGGGGCCCAACGTGCTTGGCGCCTGCCACTCCCCAAAAACAGGATGCCCCGTCTTTGTGCGATGGGATTCATTCGTCAATGAAGCGAATGGGGAGGAATATAAGAGCCAGGAAGTTAAAGGTTGATGCTGCCCCCCCCCCGTCCCGGACGCAGCTAGCGTCGGAGGGCCTGGCACCCTTCTCGCCTCGTCCGTACTTCCATTTGTGTATACCACCGCCATCAACGCGCGCCGCTCGCACACGCACAGAGAAGAGGCCGAGAGGAACGGTTTCGAAGCCCTGTCCTCCACGGTCGGGGGACCCATCCTTCCCGGACCCCCGCCCGCGGCGGATGGTGCGGGGGTCCTCGTAGAGGCGGAAGGGGCCCCCCCGCCGTGGCGGGACCCGCCGGAGGGGCTTTGAGACCATCCCGAAGACACGCGGGGAGGTGGCTCCAGGGCCTCTCCCCGGCCCTCCCCACTCCCACCAAGAGGGCCCTCGCCCACCGAGGAAGCCGCTGGGTTCCAGGGGGGGCGCAGGGTCGAGAGGGGGGTCGCCCTCAGGCACGGGAAGGTTTGAACCACCTGCGCAACCGCGCCTCGGTGCGCGGTGGGTGCCGCCTCCTGGACCGCTCGCGGGTTGCCGCCTCCTTGCCGGCGCCCTCTCCCATCGGGGCGCTGCTGCAACTGCCCCCGCTCCGTCTGCGCGACGTCGTCCGCGGCGCGCTGAGCGGGGCTGTGCCCGCGGCGCGGTCGCCCTCTCCTCGGCGGTTGGCTCGCCGTGTCCTCTGGTGGCCGGCGTCGCCACGTAGGGCACGTTTGCCTCAAGGCCGCGGCCGCAGTGCGGAGCCCGAGATGCTCGTCGAAATCAATTTTCTTCACGCTGCCGGGGTCGCCCGCCTCCTGGCCCCCCTCGCGCGATAGCCATTCCAGGCTCGGCGCCGCCTTGAGCGGGCCCGTCCTCCTCGAGCTCGGCGAAGAGGACCGCCTACGTCCGCTCGCTCGGCGTGGAAATGGGCGCGACCTTGGCGCCCCCAGGTCATTCGTCGGCCCCGTCATCTCGTGGTTCGCCCTCAGGCGGAACTCCCCGAATCTCGAGAACGGAGTTTTGCCGGGGAGCGTCTCGAGGAGCCCCCGCGCCGCCAAACTCCCGTTCGGCTAGTCCGCCTTGCCCGCGCCCAAAGTGGAGGGGGGTCTTCCCCCGCAGCTGTCTGCGCGCGCCTCGGCTGCTGCCGCCCAGTGGTGTTTCCCACCCCCCTCCTCTCTGCGCGGCGCACTCCCCGCTCTCCAGCGCGCGCCCCCTCCCCTTCCCGGTGCGCACCCGCGCTGGGCGCGCGCGCGCCCAGCGAGCGCACCTCTCGCGCACCTCCCGGTGCGCGTTCCCATCCCCGGCGCGCCCCCGCCCCCCCCTCTGGCGCGAACCCCTGTCCCTGTGTGGTGCGCGCCCCCGCCTGGTGCGCAACCCCTCCCTGGCGCGCGCGCTCCGCCCTTCCCTCGTGCAAATTTTCTGGTGCCGGCCTTGGTCACATAACCGCGCCGGCGCCGCGCAGCCCCAGCACCGTGCGTGCGCAAATGCAGCACGGCTTTCCCACCGTACTGGCCCTGCTGGCATCGCCAGTCACTACCGGGCGCAACTAACCATGCCCGTGCCGCGTGCTCCTGATACCGCGCCGTACACACAGCGCCGTACCGTGGACATGATGGATGTGGGTATCTCCACCGAGGGCGATCGTTAAGTGCGCCACAGCTCCCAGACGCTCGTCCTTGAGGACTCGGCACCGCCAGACCATCCCTGTGCTTCGCGAGCTTCACCTGTATCTATGGCGTGCTCAATGGATTCGGTGATCGGGTCTGCTGCGACGGCGAAGCTGTTTCTTGTGCTTGTTCCTCAGATGGACATCCGGCCTTCGGGATATCGGTCCTTGGCTATATCCAGACATTCGTATCGCTGTGTTGCTTGCGTCTGTGTCACCAGAATCACATGTAGCGGCACAGTATCCAATGGGCCCAGGACTCAATGGATGTCCTCGGGCACTCGCCGCCCATGGCCTTGGCAGCGTTCTCGGGTGCGACGACCGAGCTGATTCTCTGGAGCCATAGAGTATCATTTTCTCGCATCGTGCTATTCGTTTGAACTGGCACGTGGCAGGGCTGGTCGAAAAAAACGTGGCCACTCACGAAGTTGCGCGTGCCGTCGGCGTCCTTGACCACAGGCGTCAACTTCATCCTGGCGCTGATCTCGAAGGGCGCGTGTCCCCTGGCAATTTGCCGGCCTGGCGACCTTGTTCCCGTGCAAGAAGGTCGTGCGGGACGCTGCCGCGCTCTCGACCTCCCTCCGCGGTCCTCCGCCTGGCGGCCTGGCTCCCTCCTGGAACGTCATGCGGAACGTTGCCACTCTGCGGCCCTCCACTTCGACCCCATTCTGCCTCCCTCGAGAGCGACGGCATGGCGGGCGCCAGACAGGATTGTTTTTCGCTCCACCGCAGCAAGGCCTCAAAGGAAGAAACCCAAGGGCCAGCTGCAACGCCTATACATTATCCCGAAACTGCCGAACGCCTGAGCCCAAATGGCCACAAGCGTCGGGCAGGGAAAAGAATGCACATTCGCGGGGAAACACGGGGGCGGCAAACACTGGGGAGAAGGAAGAAGAGGTGAAGGAATACGCGGGGGAAAATGGCGAAACCGTGGAGGATGAAAAGGACGGCAAAAGACAACCTGATGGGGATGAGGAAATTGAAGGAAGATCCGGAAGGACACGTCGAAACAAAAAAGACAATTACTGTCACGCGCGCGCATTCGATGAAAGGGTGGGGCCGGGTGCGCTAGACTGCGTGGGGCAGCGGGGATCTCGACCGCAATGTGGGGGAATGATGGAAACACTCTTAACAAGGAGTGCCAGTACAGGGTGTAACAGGACAGGTGTGAAGTGGAAGGGGTGGAGGGCTAGGGAAATGTTCGGCAACGGCGAGGTCCTCAAAGGAACGTGCCCAAACTCGTTTCCCAGAGGGCACCTGTGTGTGCTCACGCCCACTTTCTATGGTCGCCCCTATATTCACACTGTGTCCACCTATGTTCACCATGCGTCCAGACCCATCCGCCAGCATGAAGTGGTTCTGGTCACCTCCAGCCCCGACCGGTAGTGGAGTGGTGGGGAATTTTCCACACATGATGTTTGTGCAAAGGCCAGCCCAATGCCAACTGGGACGAAACGCGTCCGACGCACTGTGTCTTACCGAACGCCGAAGCCAAGTGAATTCGGGCCACATTCCATGAACTGAAACATGGAATCCTGAGGGCACAGTTTTATACCAGGTATGGACAATTCTACTATTATTGCAAACCTCCCCCCCATCACCCCTATACCCGGTTCTAAACACTTGGGTTTTGGACGTGCATCGCGTCCGTCCTCCACTTCAGGGGTCGCAGACACTGCGTCTTCGAACCGATGTAAGCACTGTGCAACCTCATACTTTGCTGGGGGCTTGGCACGCATAGGCTAACCTCCTTGGGCAAGCGAACGAACGGCACTATTGTGTAACTGTGCAGATCACCCGTGGCTACACTCCTCCGAAGACACATCGCCGCAACGCGTTCTAAGCGTTCCTTACACCGGGCCCCGACGCCCTTCGGATCGGTGGAGAAAAAGGGGTCAGTCAGTGGGTGGGTAATGGATCGGATGGCGTGGCTGGTTTTTACGGGCGTCACTCGGCGTCGAAGGCGGCACTGGCTGCATCGATAAAAGGCGCCCACCAGCGGTGCCGAAACTAAATGCGCGCAACAAATATGAGCCCCCTCTGCGGCTTCCAAAAAATCAGATGTCTTGTTTTGTTCCATCACGGTACCCCCGATATCACGATCCTTTCCCGGGGCCAGCCTTCCATCATGAGCTATTGTTCGACCCCCGAAAGCCGATAACCGCGCGCATTTTTTCCGTCGGCGGCGAGGCAAAATTGGCCGAATCGCCGCACAAACTACACGGGGGCACCGAAAAACGAATTGCGCCACCATGCTGGAGTAAGGAAGGGACGGGGCGGGCGGCCGCCGGGGGGGCGGGGAGGAAAAGGCCGCTCCGAGGAAGAAGAGTTCTCACCTGACTGTGCTGGCGCGGCCACCCCCGTCAGCGGGGACCGTGGCAACTGCCAGGCCGCGGCGCCGGGGCACCCGCAGACGAAGCCCAGTGCGGGTAAAGCAAAGTCACGCTGCAATTACGTTGCCGAAGTAGTACACGAGGTGCTAGGTCGACAGAGCGCGAGCCGCCGGCCGCCCAGGTAGGAGGCGCGTGACAAGATACGCCAAGTACATGTGCGGTCCAGGTTTGGACCGCAGCCAACAAAATGCTCGGCCCGTGGAGGTGGACAGGCGGCAAAACCAAACCCGGGTGCCCGACCATGTGAAGAAGTGTCGCGCTACGGCAGCCACGCGAGCGTTTTGGCGGCGCGCTCAGGGATGGATGGAGAAGGAACGCGTTGGGACGGGGGGGAGAGGGCGGGGGAGGAGAGTCCCGCCTGTGGGGTGATCCCCGCAGGCTGGGCGGCCGCGCTGGCGCCAGCGCCGGCGGCCAGAAGCCAGCCTGCCCGCGCACTGTCTGCTGCGGACGCCTGTGCTGCCCAGAAGGCAGGCCCAGGTTGCTGCGCCACACATAGGGGCGCCAGCCAAAGGGAGAGACAGGACGTCCGAGTAAAAAAACTGCGGCAAAGGCCGTAGGGATGCGCTGCCGGGATGGGCAGCGCAGGCCAAAGGCGGGGGTACCTAATCGGTGCACAGGAAGCGAAGAGTCAGTTGAGGCTGGGATGCCGCTGGCTGCCGGGGTGCACCCAGTGCGGCCACATCGCTAGGCCTGTCAAAACTGGGCCGAGGCCAGGGGGCCCACGCTGCCGGGGAGGACAGGATGGACCAAGCCAAGGGGGCACCTAATCGGTGCAGGCGCAATCGAAAGGAGGCTGCGCGCTGCCAGGGCGCGCTGCCAGGGCGGGCAGCATGCGGCCAGTGGACGGGCGGAAAGGAAACAGAGGCAAGGCCAGAGCGTGGAACGGTGCCACACGCCGCCGGGGTAGTTGGCGCGTGGCAGCTAGGTCCGCCAGGTGGCGCAGAGGTCGATGGAGCCGGTGGCGAGCTGGTGCTGGGACACCAGGCGCCTAGCCACGCGCACTGGGGCTGGTCAAGAGCGGCGCAACGGGAGACACGTGTCTGCGGTCCGGCAGAAGGCACGGCTGGGTCATGGCGCTGCCGCGTATCATAAGGATTCGCACTATTGCGGACCGGGCGTTGGGTCTCAGAGGAATGGCAAGCCGGCAAGCCTGTGGTGTCAGGAAGGCGCTGCCTGGATTGGTCGTTGTTGGGCCAGGTGGGGTCTGCGCGCCTCTGGCCTTTCCCGACCGTGTCTTGACCTTTCCTCTTGCCCTTTTTCCCGCTGCAGTTCCTTGCGCCGCAAACACGAGAGCAACACACACACAAACCCTTTGTCCTCATTTCTTCAAGACGTCAAATGTATGGGTTTCATCTCCCGTTTCGTCCGACCCGAATTCTGCAACCGCCCGATTGGCACGCGCAAAATCGCTACGGAAAAGATGGGTCAGATGCCCAACGCCAAACGTCGTCCAAAACCGAAAGCGGCCTCTGTATCAAGTGGACAACGCCCGAGGCGGCACCGACAACGATCCTTGCTCACAACTTGCAAAATCAGCTCCCGGTCCTCCTCACCACTCTTACCGCAGAATGCCCGCTTCGATCGTACCGACCCGACCGCTCTGTTCCCTTTTCACTGTCGTGCTGGCCGTTACCGCTCGAGGTGCCCCTGGGAGGGGGGACGATAATCAGGGGGGAACCAGCTCAGGGGGAGAAACATCGAGCTGGAATCAGCGATGCATCGCCAATAGATCGGCGTCAATCCCTCGATTTCGACACCGCACGCTCCCGGGCAAGGGTGGGCTACCGGGCCGCATATCGGCGATCATGGGGGTCGATGCGTCCCCCCGTGGGCGAACGAGCCTCGTCGTCTGGTCTCTGGGTCATAACTTAAGTCTCTGATGGCCGTTCGGGACGATCCTGGCACCCCTGGACGCCTGTTGGCGAGGCGCGGTTGCTAAAGGGCATCCCCTAGGTGGGAAAACCTTTGGAAACCCTCGAAAACGCGAACAACCCAGAACCCATGCCCTGGTCGAGGAGGTCAGCCCGCCCCCTGTCGCTGCTTGGGCGTTGCTGAATGGGGGGGGGCGATGATCGGGGGGCGAAGAAACGCACACCTTTTTGTCACGCCAACGCTGATCGACGTCCATTGCGCAACGCCCAGGGGCGACGACGTGGGCGAACAGCTCGGGGGGGGGCAATTCGTGTATCCAAAAACGCCGATGATCCGTGCTTTCGGCGAGGCTCCTGGGCAAATGCGTGTGATATGCGCCCCTGGGCTGCTCGCCCCCCTCCGCCGGCGGCCGGCCGCGCCCGCGCGGCCTCTGGCCGCGGCCCGTCCGAAGCCGAAGCGGCGCCGGGCGAGCCCGCGGGCGCCGAGCCCGCGGGGGGCGGGCTCGCGCTCTCCTGGGCGCGGTGGGGTGCGCCGGAGGAGGGAGGGGGGGGGGGGACGGGGAAGAGGGAGGCTGGCGTACCAGGGCCCGCGGCATGTGCGGGGACGAGGGGAGGCCAGGGAACGCACTGAAAGAGAAAGAAGAAGACGAGTAAAATGCACAGAGCATCGAGGACAATAAAAACGAATACAAATGAGCACAATCCTAATAACACTACGAACCAAAATACCACTAATACCGCTGCAAGCACTAGTAATCAAACATGACTACAATAAAGAATTACTCATCCAAATAATAGCAACACTACTCATGGTCATAGTAACAGTACTAGTTATTATATTAATGAGAATAACAATAAGCATAACAATGATACGAATATATACCAAGAGCCTAACCATACTAGTCGTAATACTTACCATATGGTTACTGCGAAGGACAATATCATTCCAATGCTGTGCTTAACAAATATTGACAAGAGAATACCTAGCAGAAGTAATCCATAATAGTACGAGGAAAGAGGCGGCACCAGGCCATGAGACCTGGAACATGCCACGGCCCTGGCCACGTCATCTCCCCAATGTTCACCCCCACTGTCGGTCGGCAACGAAGTCGGTTGGCGGCTAGGTCAAGATCGTCGACGCCCGCCCAAGAAAGCGCGCCCAATCCAAGGAGGCAGCGATCATGGCAGCAGGGAGGGTGGCCGAACTCGGGGGCCCAAAGGGCACCCATGCATGTTCAACCTATGTTCTCCCATGTGTTCACCAAGTGTCCGCTAGGCTCAAAACAAACGATTATTCCATATTTCTTGGAGGTGGTGAACATACACAGCTCGCATACGCCCAGCCTGGAGTGAGGGTTCTGGACCCCGTGGCCCCGACCAGCTGGCCCACGGCAGGGCTCTCCCACAGAGAATCGTTGCACAAAGGCCGCCCTGGGGCCAACTGGTACGAGGTGCGTCCGACGCCCTGAATGCCCTCGGTAACGCCGGGACCTGGTGACTTCGGGCCAGGAATCGCAAGCGCTGTGCTGGGAACTGCGCTTGCGTCGGCGATTATCCACGGATATTATGCACACGAGCGTGTCTACCCTGGGATTGCGCACGTCGCCCGTCTGAACATCATCAGATCACGATCCCCCCGAATTAATTTCAGGCGCCCCCCCAGAAAAACAATATACAAGGATGGCGCCGCATCCTCGCATAGCCTGAATAAGCGTGCGATGGCGGCAAAAAGGGGGCGGGGGCGAATGTGATGCTTCTGCGGGTGGCGGAACCCGGGGCTCAGGGCGGTGGGTGGGTTGTTCACAATCGGCCGAACGCCCGAACCGAAATGGCCACAGACCTCAGGCAGAAAGATAGAATGCATTTTCGTGTTGGCACACGGGGGCGCATCCCCGAATAGGCAGACTAAAGGTGCGATGGCGGTTAAATAATGGCCAGGGTTGACTGTGATGCCTCTTTCACGGGTGGCGGAAGCGGGGGCCCCGTGCGCCGGGGCCTAGCAACTCCCAGCAACTTGATGCCCCCTTTCTACGGCGGGAACGGGTCACCACAAAGGAGGAGCGGAGACCCGCAGGTGCGGGGGGGGGTCCAGGCCCCCCCCGCCTGACGCTGCTGGCGTCATGGCCCGCGCCCACGCCTCGCTCATTTCGCCCCGTCTCTGAGGCGCCGCCAGCCCACCCTGCCGCGCCGAGCCCGTGCGCGAGGGGGCAGGGGCGCGGTCTCGAAACCCTGTGCGCCCTCCATAGGGCCCTCCGCGATCGGGGGCGCTCCTCTCGCCCTGGGCCCCCCCGCCGCCGCGGCGGGAAGAAATAGGGGTCCAGGGGCGAAGCGGGGGGCTCCGCCCGCGGCGGCGCCCGCCTCAAGGTGGGGGTTCAAAAGGGCGGGGCCTCAAGACTGTCCTGCAAGCTCGACGTAAATTCTCGTTGGTGGGCCCCCGCCCCGAATGGTCGCACGGGGCCTTCGCTGCGTAGGGTTTGCCAAGGTTGTCCGTCGACCCCGCCATCTCGAGGTTCGCCGTCTCGCAGATCCCCCAGGGCTTCGAGGGCCCATTCGCGCGAGGGATCGTGCCGAGAAGCCCCGGCGCCGCAGTGGCTATCTGCCTTGGCCGGTGCCCAAGGGAGCTGTTCCTTCTCTACGTCCAGCGCGCGACAACGAGCTCCTCGCGCGCCGCAGTTTGGCGGCGCCCACCAGCCGCCTACTCTGCGGCGGCCCCCCCCCGCTTGCGCGGCGGGGCGGGAGTGCTCGCCGCTCTCGGCTTTGTGCGCGATGGGCGCTTCTAGTCCGCGCGCGCATGCCCGTCGCTTGCTGATCCGCGCCAGCGCGATCCTCTCCCAGGCAAGGACCTAGCCCGACGCTATCTCGCCCACGTGGAGCGCCCCGCGCCCGACCGCCCCCCGACGCCAGGCAGCTGCCCAAGCCGCCCTCGCGGAGCAGTCATAATGGGGGCCGATCCAGTCCACCTCCAGGCCGCCCTGCAGCTTGACCCTCTGCGTCGGGAAGCCGAAGACGCCGAGTGGAACGACCGTGGCGGCTGTTGCCAAACCCCCGCGTCGCCACGCCCCGATCGCCTCTGGGTCTTCGGCGCAAGTGATCTGTTCCACGGGCCAATCGCCACCCGACAGGCAGGAGACCGCTCGCAGCCTGGCCCGGAACAGCCAGACCCGCCATCATGAGGCGCTGGCAGCGCCGGGGGTGTCCACGGTGGCGCAGTGGATCTCGCCTTCGAACTGGCAGGCCGGCGCGCCTCGCCCGCCCGCGCGGATCTTGACGGGCGGGCGCGCGCCCGCGACGTCGGTGACGAGCGGGAATTGACCTCGTGCTAGTCGTCGCGATAGCTATCAAAATCTTGTCTCGGGAAGCTGTGCGGGTTGGAGCTGATGGATGGCACGACAATGCTTCTCGCGGTGCGGTCGGGGGGATCGATTCTTGGACCTGGTGCGAAGCAATGCAATGCAATGACCGCGCGGTGCACTCGGGGGGGGGGGGGTGCCTGTTGAGCGCGGGCGGCAAACCTCGCGCAGAGCTTGCGCGACGGCAGGGAGAAGTAGAAGGAGTTGTCCGAGAATTGTGCGCACTGTGGAATCGCGCGAATCTCAGCAAGAAGCATAAACGACGGATATTGGTATCGTGTGTATTTTCTAAACTACTGAGTGGTCAGAAATCCCGCGTGCCCCTGCAGGCGGACGCGGACAGGCTCGAAAGCTTCCAAACGCAATGCCTGCGAAGGGTGCACAAATGATGGCCGGCGCGCGCGTCCAGGGTCAGCAGCGAGGTGGTCGGGCGAACTGCCCAGACTCGGCGGATATCCGATGACCTCCGTGAGTGCAACTTCGGTTTCATGGGGCATGGGCCCAGGAGAGCAATGAGAGCCTCCGAAAAGCAATGGTTTTCCAAAGTGGCCCCTGTCACGCAGGGCGCGAGGGCGCCCTCGCTTGCAGGGGCATCGCGCTTGCAAATCACGCGCGCTGGAAGTGGCCGCCGGCAGTTCTGAAGCGCTCGAACATATACTTCAAGACGCTGCGAAATGGAAGTCGGCAGTTGAAGAATATGGTGGCAGCGTGCGATTCGCCTTCCCCCCCCCCTCGCCCCCTGGCGCGCCGCGCAGCTATCCCTCGCATTGCGTTGGAGCAGCGGGCGCAGCGATGGCCCCCCGAGGCACTGCGCTGCACGGCGCATGCAGGTTCGAGCGTGTTTCAGCCAGATCTTGCCAATGCGCCGCAGGGCGCGGCTTCCGCGCGCGCGTGCACGTCCGTGCGCGGGTCTCTGCATCCATGGTCGACTCTCGCGTCGGACCCGGCGGTCCGCGGCGACCTCGGGCGCGGCGCGATGCGCGAGCCCCTTCTTGCCGCTCGCGCCCCCCTGGGGCCGCGAGCGCAGCTATGGCGCAGTTGTCGTGGGGGCGGTTGTGCATCTGCTCCTCGGACGCCCATGTCACCCCGCCCGCTTTCACCTCGTCAGCGAGGTGTTCTCGGAGCCGGTGGCTGCGTTCTTCCAAACTGCCGTTGTCGGCTGTTCCTGGGGCGGCCCAGTTGGGCGCGCCCCCCAGTCGAAGCGCCACTTCGCGGGCGCTATCCGCGTCGGGCCTTCTCGTTCAGGATGCCCGCTGCGACACCCGCCTGTAAATCCCTCGCCCATTTTGCGTTGGGCCCCCGTTCCTCGCGTAGAAGCGCCGCCGGGAGGCGGGGGCGGGCGGGCCGCCCCTCTGCTCCCAGCAGGCCTTCGAGAATCCCCCCAGCCACCTCGTGAACCAACCCCCCGCGAAGTCGAACGGCTCGCTCGGGTCGTCGCCGGCCGGCCGCCCCTGCGCCGCCAACTCGAACGGGGCGCGTTCTGCGGCGCCCCGTCCGCCCATGGCTGCCGCGATTTGTTAGTTCGAACGTGTCCTCGGCTCGGTCCAGTTCGGGGTCCCCTGCGAATCTGGGCCCCAGCGGCCAAGCGATGGAAGGCCCGCGCCGTCCTGAAGGCCACTCGGGCCCAAGATGCACATGCAGCAGCGCGGGCCTCGCGCTCCCGCGCGTCTGTCAAGCCGCCGCGCGCTGCGCCGATGGCGCCCGCGCGGCAGTCGGGGCGCAGGTCGCGCCCGAGGGCGGCGCTGTCGAGCTCCGAAAGCGCCCCGAGCAGATCCGGCCCCGCCGGGGGCCCATTCGCGAAACACCTTGCGGCGGCCTCCGCGCCGTCGCGCTCGGCGGGGAAGGGTTTGCCCCGTTCGCTGGCCGGGATCTCGCCGCTCCCCTTCCCCGATGTTGATGTCGCCCTTGTCGAGCGGGCTTCTTTCTATGAGGGGGGGGGGCCTGTTCGGCCCCTGCCCTTTCGCCCTCGTCCTCGCCCTGTTTCTCGAGCGCGTCTGGTGAGCAGCTCCAGGCAGAATTCCCTCTCGCTCGGCCATCTTGCCGATGACTTCTGCCGCCCGTCGACCTGCTGCGGGGGCTAGGCCGCAGCGCCCGCGGTCTTGAACGCGGTGTCGCCCCGCTTGCGCCCCAGTGATTCGAACCTCGCGGGCGGAGGCAACATCGGCCCCAGGTGCGCGCCAGTCGCGGAGCCGCGGGTCGGCTGTCAGTCCCGGATACCGACCGATGAGGAGCGTCGGCTTCGGGCACGACGCGCGTGAGCTGCTCTGGCGGAGGGCTGCTGCGTCGGCGCCGTCGAGGTCGAGGTTCTCGTCAACGATTGGCAGCTGCCGCGTGCCGGCGGGGCGCCCGCCGCGGAGGTCGCCCCTCGGGGTGGCGCCGAATCCGCGGGCCCCCCCAGGAGGCCCGCCGCTTGCCCGCTGCTTGTCAGCTGGGCCCTCAGGGCGCGGAGGGTGAAGTCTGCGAGTTGGTTGGGTACCTGGCACTTCAGCTCCTCTCGGCCCGCCAACCAGAGAGCTCCCAACGGCGCTGCTCTGATCGCGCAGGGCGCGGGCCCCGGCTGGGCGGCGGCGAGACCGCGAGCACGTCCCGCTCGTCTGCTGCCGGCCTCCTGAAAGTATCGTCCTGAAGCGCTTCGTTGGACAGGTCGGCGTCGTCTGACCCGGCCGGGCCCGCCTCTTCCAAGTGCGCGGGCATGCCAGGGCGGCGCGCGAAGGCAACGACGTCCGCCCGTCGTTTGTGCCCCGCGAAAGGGTAGACCATCTTCAGCTGCAAGGTGCACCCTGCGGCCCGCATCGTGGATCTGGAAACGGATGTCTGCCCAGTTACAACTTGTTCCTAGTTAGACTATAATCGGGATCTAAGTTGAATCAGCTGGATCTGGGGTCTGGCCCATCCGAATTCGATTCGGCCTAGATTGCCACAAGGATCTAATTGGAATCAGTTGGATCTGGGGTAGGAAAGTCCTCCGTCCCTTCTTCTCGTTTCCTCCACCTCCTCTTCCTTGCCGTTCTCCACTTCCCTGATGCAGAACCAAACAACAATAATCCACTGTGCTTGGTGTCCTCGGTGCCACGAAGCGCTGCGCATGTTGGTTTGTTTTTGTTCCTGGTTTTGGATGTTCGGGTGCCCCCTGCGGCCTCTCCCCCAGCGCCTCGCCCTTTTCCCCAAGCCCATTCCCCCCCCCTTGCCCATTCCTGTTTGCAAAGCAAGAGCGCCAGGGGTGCGCAGGGTGTGCGCCAGAACGTCGCAGGGGACGCGACAGGGGACGCGCCAGGGGACGCCCCACGGACTGGCGGGGTTGGACTGCGATGTACTCTGCGACAAGCGCTTCGCTCGAGACATCCTCAAGCAATCCTCATGTCAAGCATCCGCCTCGGCGACCTGGACACGTGGAAACAAGCGTCTCGCTCGACTCATCCTCAACACAACTTCATGGTAGACATCCGCCTGGGCGACCTGGACATGTGAAAGCAAGCGTCTTGCTCGAGACGTTCTCATCATCTCCTCATGCTAGACATCTGCTTGGCAACCTGGACGCGTGACAACAAGCGCTTCGCTCAAGACATCCTGCCCAAATCCTCATGTTCGAAATCCACCTGGGCAACCTGTACACGTGACAATCAGCGTTTCGCTCAACACATCCTCAACACACCTTCATGCTAGACATCCGCCTGGGCGACCTGTACACGTGACAACAAGCGTCTCGCTCGAGAAGCTCTCATCACCTCCTCATGCTAGACATCCGCAGGGGCGACCGGGACACGTGAAAACAAGCGTTTCGCTCGAGACGTTCTCGACACCTCATCATGCTAGACATCCGCCTGGGCGACCTGGACACGTGGAAACAAGAGGCGCGCTCGAGACATCCTCAACAAATCCTCATGCTAGACATCCGCCTGGGCGACCTGGACGTGTGAAACCAAGCGTCTCGCTCGAAACACCCTCAACAAATCCTCATTCTAGACATCTGCCCAAGCAACCTGGGCGCGTGAAACCAAGCGTGTCGCTCGAGACGTCCTCAAGACCTGGGCACATAAAACAAGCATTTCACCTGAGACATCCTCTGAATGCTGGTCCCCAGGAGAGGAACCATCTTTCATACAAAACAAGCGTTTCGCTCGAGACATCCTCAACACAGTCTGCAACACAAGCGTTTCGCCCAAGACTTCCGCAACAAACGAGCATGTTTACTTTACCATGTGTTTTTATCGATCGGGATTCCCCAAACCAGCGTTTCGCTAGAGACATCCTCAATTTTTGAATTCGCTGGCCGTCTTCGACCCTGTTGTTTATCCCAAAATAAATTCGCCGGCCTCCTTCATGTCAAGTCAAGGTCGAGGGTCAATCTCTGAAAGAAAACCCTGGGCCCCCGCACTTTCTAGGAAAACCTCCTTGGGGAGGCCCATCGGAGTCAATATTTATGTAAACTCGCCAGGCATCGACTAATTCTAACAAGGGGCCAGCGACATGGCCTCCCTCAGTCACGCTTGACGGGGCTGCCTGCCTGATGCAGGACGGCCCAGAACGACGAAATCGTTGACACAGCAACGGTGATTTAATGATTCTTGGCCACGTAGGGTCGTTGTGTCCCACCCCCTAGACCACTACACGTCGGTCGGAAGAAGTAGGTGAACACGTGAAGTAGGAAGGCGGATGAAGCAGATTGGGCTCAGGCCCTCCCAGAAAACAACAAAGCACAGCAACGTATATCGGCTCTTGAAGTAGGACGGCGCTTGAAGCAGATTGGGATCTGGGAATGCAGAAGTACTCCAGATTTCGTGGTAGAAGGGAGGGGGTCACAACCCTCCCAGACGAGAAGTTTTAGATCCCCCCAGACCATCCATGAAAGGGCGGCCCTTTGCCCAGACCCCCTCCGAAAACTCCAAGACAGCTCGAATCAGACCCCCCCCCACATGTGACCCACCCCCCTTTGTTATGGAACATGGAATACCTACTTTCAACAACCGGCGTGTAGCGTGCGCTCGGCCCTGGATGCCTTTGCGCGCGCGCGTCGCGGGCGGCAGCAGCGGGCGCGCCCTCCTCGCGCTCCTCGCGAATCTGCTCGAAGAGCTGGGTGAATGCCTCTCGGGCGCGGCGGGTGACTCAGCTCGCCTCCTCCTTTGTCCTCCTCCTCCTCCTCCTCCTCCTCCTCCTCCTCCTCCTCCCCCGTGCCTCCATGCCTGCAAGGAGCGTCCCCCCCATCCCCCCTCCCCGAGAGGGAGGCACGCCCGTGATTCCACTTCCACCTCCCAACTTCCCTCCCTCATCCTTGTCCTTCCAGACCCCCGCAATCCTCCTCCGCCTTCGGCGACGGTGACGAGACCGACGAGACCGACTGACGACGACGACGACGACGAGACCGACTGACGACGACGACGACGACGAGACCGACTGGCGACGACGAAGACGACGGCGACGACGACGACCCCCGCGGCAGGCCCGCGCCCACCTGCGTGAACAGCGGGTTCCTCCGCCCGCGGGGCGACGCCCCCGCCGGAGGCGCGCGCGCTCGCGCCGAGCAGGGGGGCGGGGCGCCCAGGGGAGGGGGCAGGCGAGTGAGTCCGCCGCTGGCCAGAGTCCGCCTCGGCCTGTCATGCTCGTGTCCACGCTTGCCGAGCAGCCCCCGGTGGCCGAGCGCGTTCAAGTCAGCTCGGCCTGAGCCCTGCCGCTGCAGACTTGCTCGGCGACGGCTTGGGCAACCGAGTCGAGAAATAAGATTCGCCCTTGCGTACTCGTGATTCTTCAACACAGTGGGGAGAGGACGCGGCGCTCGTGGGGAGGAGAGAAGCCCCGACCAGACCAAAAAGTGGGAATCGCGAAGACCTCGTTGGGCAGCGGGGGGATGCGAGGACGCGGCGCTTGTGAGAAGGGGGCCCGAGGTAAGTCAACATCGACTCGGGGCATCGGGTCGAATCCGTATGTGCGTCGAATCAAACCGCATCCAGGATGCACAACAATGCCATGCGAGTATCGGGCGGCATCAACATCGACTACATAGTAACGAGAAATCGAATCGAACCGGCCGAAATCTGCATTGAAATGGATCGATCGGAAACATTGGAAAAGAAATACAGAAACACGAACCCGGAAACACGTATAGAAATTTGCGGGACGTTCAATCAACTTGACCTCAGAATCCGACTCAGCTCCGAAAACAACGACACGACACGGGGCAGGGGCTCACGGACGCGCCGCAGGATGTGCCAGGGGCGCAATAGGGGATGCGCCAGGGGGCATGCCAGGGGACGCATCAGGGGACGTGCCGTAGACGTGTCAAGGACCTGCCACGGGACGTGCCAAGGCTAGTGCCATGGGGCGGCCGGAAGACATCATGCCAAGGGACGTTGCAAGGGGCGCGCCACGGAACAGGCAAGGAAAACGCATGGGGACGAGCCAGGAAGCGCGACAGAGGACGAGCCAGGAAACGTGCAACGCCGAGTGGCGTGCTACGGGGCGTCCCAGGGCACGTCACGTCAGAACGTCGCAAGGGACGCGCCAGGGGACGCGCCAGCGCGCCAGGGGGCCATCATCATCAACATCATCATCATCATCGGGACACCATCATCATCGTCACCATTATCATCACCATCATCATCATCATCATCACCATCGGGACACCATCATCATCATCAACTGCATCATCACCATAATCGGGCCACCATCATCAAAGTCAGCATCATCACCTCATCATCATCCTCATCATCATCATCGGGACACCATCATCACCATCATCACCACCGTCATCATCAACAGCATCACCAACCTCATCATCATCATCGGGGCACCATCATCATCTTCATCATCACCATCATCTCATCATCATTATATCATCAACATCATCATGATAATCAGCATCAACATCATCAGAACACCATCATCATCAGCAACATCATCATCATCATCATCATCATCATCATCATCGGGGCACCATCATCATCACCACCATCACCACCATCACCATCATCATCATCATCGTCAACATCGTCAACATCATCATCATCATCATCATCATCATCATCATCTTTATTATCATCATCATCATCGGAGCACCATCATCATCACCACCACCATCACCGCCATCATTATCATCATCATCATCAACATCATCGGCATCATCATCATCATCGTCATCATCATCATCACCACCACCATCATCATCATCACCATCGGGACACCATCATCATCGTCACCATTATCATAACCATCATCATCATCGGGACACCATCATCATCATCATCATCATCATCATCATCAACAGCATTATCACAATAATCGGGCCACCATCATCAAAGTCAGCATCATCACCTCATCATGATCCTCATCATCAACATCATCATCATCATCGGGACACCAACATCGTCATCATCATCAGCATCATCATCGGGACACCATCATCATCATCACCGTCATCATCAACAGCATCACCAACCTCATCATCATCATCGGGACACCATCATCATCTTTATCATCACCATCATCTCATCATCATCTTATCATCAACAGCATCATGATAATCAGCATCAACATCATCAGAACACCATCATCATCATAAGCAACATCATCATCATCAACATCATCATCATCGGGGCACCATCATCATCACCACCATCACCATCATCAACATCGTCAACATCATCATCATCATCATCATCATCACCGGGGCACCATCATCATCACCACCACCATCACCGCCATCATTATCATCATCATCATCATCAACATCATCGGCATCATCATCATCATCATCATCGTCATCATCATCATCGGGACACCGACGGGACACCGGCGGGACACCGGCGGGACACCGCGCGGCACCGGCCCCCGGAGAGGAATCATTTGGTCTGGCCGCACCTCAGCCGGAGGCGGGACACCAGCGGGACACCGCGCGGCACCGGCCCTCGGAGAGGAATCATTTGGTCTGGCCGCGACCCCGCACGCACGGCACGCACGAACACGAAACCGAAACCGATTTCCCGGAAGGGGGGCTTTCCGTTCCACTTCGATCTCACCCCCTCACCTCCGATTATAGCGGCGATGCCAGAAAAGGCAACCAGGAGTTATTATCGCTAAATTGTCGGCTTGACCTTCCTGCTATTCCGCCTGGATGCCAAACTTCAAGGACCAAGGTGCATGGCGCGAAGCGCCGCTGCAGTCGGAATAGCAGGAAGGTCAAGCCAACAATTTAGCGATAACTCCTGGTTGCCTTTTCCGGCATCGCCGCTATAATATTATCATTCGTTATCCTTCCTCCATGCTTCTTTTTCCTTATTTTCGCCATGCCCTGCGCATTCTCCCCATCCTCCTCAGCTCTTTTTTGCAGAGGTTCCTCCTTGTAGAGCCTGTGGGGGCCTCATAGAAGTTGCTTCAGGCTTTCTTAAGGCCTTCTGGATGCCTCCTGGGCGTAGTCTGGGGGCCTCCGCGGGCTTCATCGGGCCACCCTGCCTCCAACGGCGGTCTCCCTGAACGACCGGGTCACGATTTGTAATGCTTCGGAGGGCGTCTTTGGGCCATCTTGGGCCGCCATGGGGCTCTCTGAGGGCCATCTTGGGCTCGTGTTGTGCCGTTTTGGGGCTCTCTTGGACTGCCTCGCAGCCCTTTCGGATGGTTGTGGGGCGATTTTGGAGCCTCCCAGGCGGCTTCGGACGCCCAGAAGACCGCCGTCTTGGAGCGTCGGGAAGCCGAAAAGAGGAGAACCCCAAAATTCACCAACAACCCACAGAAAATCAAGGATTTTTGCCCCGGGGGGCCTTCTTGGGAGTGCTCTTGGAGGCCTCTTTGGGGCCGTCCTGGAGGCCTCTTGGGCCATCTTGAGGTCACGTCGGTCACTCTTGGAGCGCTCTTGTGCTGTCTTGGGGGTCTCTGGGACGTCTCCGATGACCACCCTGATCGCCCTAGTTGTGCTGGGAAGGCTTGGCAAAACGCCCTGCGAGGCCTGGGGGCCGCTTCGAGGCCCGTCCGGAGGGTCCCAAAGCCCCAGATCCAGGGAGTCCGTTTTTTTTGGGGGGGGAGGGGGCGGGTTTTCCCCCCGCCCGGGCTTACAAAAATATAGGAAGAGGAATATGCCTGGGGGGTTTTCTCGACTCGCTTGCACTGCGGACACAAATGCCAAACGCCCGGCTGGAGTCGGCGACTGGCCCACTCGTCCCGTGCAACAGCGGAGGTTGGTCGGGCTGCCTCGGGACAGGCGCAAAGGAGCGTTGCTCTGCGGCGCGCGTTTCGCTTTGGCTTTGGGCGCCGTGCCCTGGAACGACGACACCCGTCGCAACCCCTGCTCCGAAACCGCTGCGGACTGCACGCGCGCCTTCGGTTTCCCCACAAGGGGCCCGGCGGGTCGGGCCCTTAGCAATTCCACGTACTACTTTCCCCTTCTAGCTCTTCCTACTAACTCCCCCTACTGACTCCTTCACTAACTCCACTTACTAACGCCCCCTACTAACTCCCCTTGCTAACTCCCCCTACTAAATTCCGAGGCGACTCCGGAGCGGGGACGCGCCCAGGGAAGATGTAAGACCTCTGGGGCCCCATCTCTCTGCTATAGCAATATCAATAACAATGCATATACATATATATGTGTGTATCGATACCTACACTTAAATGTGCGTTTATGTATGTGGGCCAGCGTGAGCCCCAATCAGTGTGGTACTAGCACCATATGCCATCGATGTTGTGCAATCTACATGGTGTAATGTATGTGGTGCGATACACATGGTACAATCGTTGGTGTGACAAATACGTGGTGCAGTATGTGTTGCACCATGTGCGTGGCTGCGTGATCCAGTTCCTGGTATACCATCTATGTTGCGCCATCTACGTGGTGCAATATAGGATGTGCTAACTATGTGGAGCAGTCTAGGTGGTGCAATCTATGGAGAGCAACTTATGCTGTGCAACTGATGACACGCGATGAATGTTGTGCAATACAGGTGGTCCGATCTAGGTGGTTCAACCTATGTTGTGCCACACATGTGGTGGGATATATGATGGTCAATATATATATATATATAGATTTGGTGTTATGTATGCGATGCGCAAGCGATGTTATGTAAAGTGTGTGGGTCAATCTATGTGATGCAATCTATGTCGTGCAACCTATGACGAACAATCTATGTTGCGCAATCTATGGTGTGCAATCTAATGGCGGCGACGAGCGGCGACGGCGGCGACGGGGCGGCGACGGCGATAACATAGCCGCCAGACCGACAGACCGACAGGCAGGCCCAATCACGGGCAGCGATGAGGCGGCGACGGGGCGGCGACGGCGACAGCATGGCCGCCAGACCGACAGACAGGCCCAGATCCCTAGAACAGAAGTGAGAAGCTATAAGTGCAACCACTACTAAGGAAATAAGAAATCTTTGCACGGAAATCCGAATAGTTCCGAATGAGCTACGTGATGCAGTCTGTGGTAGGAGCTACGTCACGTAACTGAATTTGGGCCAATATGCCTCAAAGAACTGTGTGCTTGCAATCCTATTCCGCAATGGCAGCGCAGAGCAATGCTAAGCACACCGTAGCAATGCGAAGAAAGGCAAAGCAATGCAGTGCAATGCAATCCAATGCAGCGCAACGCACAGCAGAGCAACGCAAAGCCAGGCAAAGGCAATGCATTGCAACGAAGGGCAACGCAAAACAATGCAACGCAACACAACGAAACGCGACGGCGAAACAACGGCGACGGGCGGCGCCCAAACGGCGACGGTGCGGCGACGGTCGGCACGGAGCCGCCAGACCGACACACTAACCCAAGCGACGGGCGACCACCAAGCGGCGACGGGGCGGCGACGGCCGGCACGGAGCCGCCAGACCGACACACAGTCACGGTTCTGTAGACCTGACGTAAGACACCATAAGTGCAAGCGCTGCTTGGGGAATGCACTACACATGTACATAGATAGATACACAGGTAGACATGAACGCATGCACGGAGAACGTCATAGAGACAGAGAGAGAGAGAGAGAGGAGAAAGGAGAGAGATCTGTACACAGAGAGAGGGAGAGAGAGGGAAAACAACAAATGAAGGGATACAGGGATAGGCGAGAACAGAGAAAACAATGAATAATCATTGACTTCGCGCAGGCATGGGAGCTCTCGGCCTCGCGGGAAGGAACTGAGTAAGCACATACCTCGTCTCATCCGATGTTTTGGTCTCCTGCGCTCAAAGCGGTGCAGCCGCGCTTCTCAGAGGGCTGAAGGGTACCCGCACCAACGCCTCCTGCTTGCCCTGGTTCCTGGACCGTATGCTCCAGCTACCCTGTGGGACCAAGAGGAGAAGGAAGAGGAGAAGGAGGAGTAGAAGGAGGAGGAGGAGGAGGATACACGAGGCCACGCGCGCTTTCTCCCGAGCGCAGGCGCTGGGGCTCGTACTCCAGGGCGGACATCAGGGACTCCAGCGCCTGGGGCGGAGCCGCTGCCAATCGGTGTCGCCGTCAACATAATCGTGCTCCTCCTCCTCATCCTCCGGGCTACTCTCTTTCGTCTCTCTGCCACCTCGTCCCTGTAGCCCTCGCTCTCGTCCCTAGGTCATCTGACTTCACGCATCGCGCTCCGAGATGCACGACGCTTGGTCATCTCCGCGCCTTCGCGCGCCCCCCCCGACCCGGAGAAGGGTAGCCGCTATGGCCAGGGCCACGACGCGCGAAGCGCGATCATCTTCGCGCCCACGCTGCGGGTGACCTGGTCGTCCTCGACGTTCATTTGCCCCCAACTTGCGCCTGCCGCTTCTGCCTGCCGGCCGCCCGTTCCCTGCTGTCTCCAATTCCCGACCTCCCGCGCCGTGCAGCGGCGGGTGCGCGGCCGGTGCCCCCTTGGCTAGCCTCGCCGCGTGCGCCTCCTGTGGGCCAGCATGCCTCCCCCCCCGCCTGGCGCACCGAGCCCAGCACAGCACAGCGTGGGTCATGGCTCCAAGCCTGGGCGTTTCCTCGCCGCCCACTCCTCACAACAAGCTCAACATAGCGGCAGCAGGTATGCAGTCCGCTGCCTGCGTCACCTACACCGCGGGGCCGCCGAGCTGAGCTTGAGTGGGCAGGACGCGTCCGAGGGTGGCGTGGCACAAATGGAAACTAGGGAGGACACCACCGGTCAGTTCCCTTTGCGAGGTCGCGGCTACGGCCGTCCGCAACCGACCTGCAACCTCGGGAGGTGTGGGGGCGACGCAAAGGAGAAGACACCAAGGGTGTCCGGAATGGCCGCGCCACCAATGAAATAAGGATGGCGGAGGAAGGGCTGGAGGAACAAACCACCGCATGAAACTAACCTTTCGGAGGTCCGCGCGGGTTTCTTGGATCGGCGCTGGACCATCCTGGCGGCGCCTTTGGCGCCGCCCCTGGCGCGCCAAGGAAAAGGAGGGCACAACGCCGACCCGAGAAATCCGCGCGGACCTCCGACGGTTTCTGCTTGTGTGTTTGCTCGGCTTCGAAGGCCGCCTGCTCCACGGGAAGCCAACTGGGGCACTCTCGCGACCTTTCGCACGGGCGGATGGAACAACAACTCGGACGTGACAGAGTAGCCTTTGCCTCGGCGCCAAAGGTGCGGTACTCATAATCGAAGCTCGGAGTTCGGGACCAAAACAGCCTCACATCCGAGAAAACACGACCGCACACTTGCCCCGAAACGCGGCCGCCCAATGTCGCGACGCGCCCGCAACGTAGGCGATCATGCCCCAGACATCTGCGGAAATGGCAGGACACAGCGTACATCTGCAACAGAAATGCAAGATGTCATGATGTGCGACAGACAGAACAGAAGGGCACCCTCCTTTTGGCAGGGTCGTCCTACGCGGCAACGCACCTCTGTCAAAGCGAGTTCGGTCAGGTCTCCGAGTCAATCACAAGGTTTTTGAGCGTGAAAGATGGGCAGACCAGTTCAGAGATGACTGACCCCCCAAGTCATACGCCCAAGGCCTAATGGTGATGAGCCCTTCGGTTGATGAGACTGCCTGAATGAATGCTGGCGCACGGTAAAGGAAATTATGTTCGTTGCCCTCGCCAAGATCGTCATAATTCTCACACACGCCACTCCTTTGCTGGGGCCCCCTGGGCCCTTCAACCGCTCGGGGCTAGCTGCTCGGCTGCTACGGATGAGGACGCTTTCGGATTGGGCTTCCGTTCCTCATCCCGTTTCTCCCCTCCCCAGGGGGGGCCCTTCTCGGGATGACCGCGCCGCAAGCGAGGCCGAGATAACGCATGAGGCACCAGGCGAGGAGGAATAAGCGGAACCAGAATATGGATGAGGAGGGGCGAGAATGACATGAGGAGATGTTCAAGAGAGGGGTGGAGACGAGGGGGGATTAGGAGGAGGAGGAGCAGGAGGATCAGGAGGAAGAGCAGGAGGATGAGGAGGAGGATGAGGAGGGAGGAGGAGTAGGGATGTGTAGCAGGAGGAGGGCGAAACTGGAGACTACGACGACAACGGCGAATCGTGCAACCGGGGGCCTCCTGCAAGTGCCCCAAGCCCTGCAGACTGATCGCCTGCCAATAATAACCTTCGTGCGCGCGATGCGCCGGACGCCGCTTTCCTTCTCTCTCTCTCTCTCGCTTTCCCCCTCCCTCTCTCCCTCTCCCTCTCACCCCCCGCCAACCAAGAAAACAAAGCGCCAAAACGGCGCACCGCCATGGCAACTGACTGACTCTTCGATCTGCGCTCAAAAAACAATCCAAACGCGTATGGGAAGACCCACGTTGCCCATCTAGTTTTTCTTGCTATACACCTTGCTTTGCCTTCCTTAGAGGTCGCAGTTCACTGGGCGCGCGCGTGCACGCGTCCTCGTGCACGCGTCCTCACCGCATCCTGTGATCATCCTTGGTGTGTCCGCATAAAGTATATCCCGATCCTGTCGCAAACAAGCCGCCTGGAAACTGTCCAATCTCTTACGGGCTGCTTTGAAAACCCACATCGGTCACAAATTTGACAAACAAGTCCGCTGCATAACTGCCTTGAACAGCTCCAACGACCCTCGTTTTGCAATTCGCAACATTCGCATAGCTTCAAAATTAGTCAAACAAGTTGGATAACCCGTACTGGAATATTCCAGGACACCTCTGGCTTGCTTTCCACGCTCGTGCTCAATAGGTCCCAAGGAATATACGGCCTGTCCCATAGAACCCAATTCATGCCCATCCAGTGAGAACGCTTGGCCGTCGCTGCGTATTCTCAGCATCATTGATTTCTCCCGGGTGAGTCCAAATCCGAATTTCTCGTCTTGTTAGTGTAACGGCGTCAACTGCAATTTTCGAATCCACTGGACTTGCGCCCGGTAGAACTGCACAGTCAAGACACGACACATCACCACGCACTCCGTAATCCGGATCGTCGAAATCACTCGTCAAAGAAGTGTGCAGCATGTCGACGCCGAACATCACGATTGCATGACAAATGCTGATCGCGTGCGGCGACACCGGGCAACCTTGCGCAACGCCCCCAATAATTTCTGGTCGCCGAGTCGCCCCAGGAGTCTTTCGCGCCAAATACCCCGTCGTCACATATTGCCTTGACCATTTTGACCGTCTGAACTGGAATCCCAAATCTGGCGAAGCGCGAAGGACGTCGGCCCGCGTTTGATGCGGTCGAAGGCCTTTGCCCAACCCAATAATCAAGCAAGGGCACCAAACTCCTCTGCAGCGCGGGCTGCATCGGACATGCGGCCTGCTGGTGCGATTGCATCCATTATGCCGCGTGTTGGCCTGGGGCCTGACTGCGTTGATCGAGTGATCCTCTTCCCCGTGATGCACTCTTTGCTGAAAAGCCAAGGCCAAGTCTTTGTAGCCTACTGTCTATGACGACCTTGGCCAGTAGTTCTCTGGCCAGCTGGCGCGCCCCATCGATGCAATGGCGCCGCCTTCGCTGCGTTCCGCTCCGCGGGGATGCATTTATGCTTCCAGCACCCCGCGCAAAGAGCAAGCGGGGATCCGCGCGCCCCTTCTGGCGCAAATGCAAAGATCCTACATTGGCGCCCGCTGCTTTTGATGCCGCCACGCTTGGAATTATCGCAACAACTCTTCATGGGAAATTCCTCTGCCTTAATGCGTAGAGGGCGCCGCGGTGAGTCCGTCCTGCCAGGCAAGTTGCCTGGGAAACTGGCGGTCCATAGTTTTTGCTGATCTGATCCGCCAGTGCGCTCGATCGCTGGTCGCTCCATGCGGCGCCCTCCAATTTGTCCGCGGTTGCCTCTGGCGCCTTCGGAGGCCCCGTCTTTAATGCCCGAACTGTTCCCCGAGAACCCCCGACCAGCGTGGAGTCCGGCGATTGTGTTTTGCCCCGTCCCTTGCTTCCTTGCGCGTCCTCCCCTGTTCCGTCTGCTCTCGCGCGGTCTAACTGCACTGGCGAGGCAATGGCGCCCCCCCCCACCCCTCGCGCTGGTGGCACCTGGTTCCAGGCGCTCTCTGGAGGCATGCCCGGAACGAGGTGCCGCCAGCTCGAGTGGGTGAGACAGCCGCCCCCCTAGCTGGCGGCATTTATACTTTTGTGTCTGGAGAATATTGGGGGCCCTCTCAGCGAGGCTCGGCGGCGGGATGCATCGGGCCCCATCTCTTGCGCGCGCTCGAAGTAATGTTCGCCAGCGCCGGCGTCGCGATTTGCCTGGTCGGCAGCCGCGCTGTGCGGGCTCCCCAGATAGCGCGCCCCATCTCTACGTTGGCAACCCCTGGCAGCAATGAGTTGAACTGCACGAAATGCCCTTGGGGAGCCGCGCCGCTTGCGTTCGCGCCGCTGGCGGCGGCGCGCTCGAAGAGCGCGCTGCGAACGCGAGTGGCTGCAGCCCTGCGCGTTTCCAACGACCATCCTGTATTGGTCTGCGCCAGTCGCGGCGGCGGGGGCGACTCGCGCGCGTGCTTTTCATCGCGTCTTTCTTACCAGCCTCCCGCTTTATGAGAAACATGATGGACCCACGAACCCGGAAAGGGATATAGACATGTGGAGCATGGACACGTTTTCACGATACCCAACTGGGCAACACCTCACGAAACATCCCACGAGACACTTCACGAAACATCCCACGAGACACCTCACGAAACATTCCACGAGACACCTCACGAAACATTCCACGAGACACCCCGCGAAACATTCCACGAGACACCCCACGAAACATTCCACGACGACAGGCAACCACTCAACCAAGGCGGTGTGGTCGTGCTGGGGAGTGGTCGTGCTGGGGTGTGGTCGTGCTGGGGGGTGGTCGTGCTGGGGGGTGGTCGTGCTGGGGGGGTGGTCGTGCTGGGGGGTGGTCGTGCTGGGGCGTGGTCGTGCTGGGGCGTGGTCGTGCTGGGGCGTGGTCGTGCTGGGGTGTGGTCGTGCTGTGGTGAGGTCGTGCTGGGGTGTGGTCGTGCTGGGGTGTGGTCTTGCTGGGGTGGGGTCGTGCTGGGGTGGGGTCCTGCTGGGGTGTGGTCGTGCTGGGGTGTGGTCGTGCTGGGGTGGGGTCGTGCTTGGGTGGGGTCGTGCTGGGGTGTGGTCGTTCTGGGGTGTGTCGTGCTGGGGTGTGGTCGTGCTAGGGTGGGGTCGTGCTGGGGTGGGGTCGTGCTGGGGTGTGGTCGTGCTGGGGTGTGGTCGTGCTGGGGTGTGGTCGTGCTGGGGCGTGGTCGTGCTGGGGTGGGGTCGTGCTGGGGTGGGGTCGTGCTGGGGTGTGGTCGTGCTGGGGTGGTCCGCACCCTGTGATTTATCGATCGGGTCGTGCTGGGGTGTGGTCGTGCTGGTGCTGGGGTGTGGTCGTGCTGGGGTGTGGTCGTGCTGGGGTGTGGTCGTGCTGGGGTGTGGTCGTGCTGGGGTGTGGTCGTGCTGGGGCGTGGTCGTGCTGGGCGTGGTCGTGCTGGGGTGTGGTCATGCTGGGGGTGTGGTCGTGCTGAGGTGTCCCGCACCCTGTGATTTATCGATCGGGATTTCAAAAACAAGCGTTTCGCCTGAGACATCCTCAAATTTTAATCCGCCGGCCTCCTTCGACCTCGATACTTATCAGGGAAAGAATCCGCCGGCCTCCTTCAAGTTGGGCACCGGGGACATGTTTACATACTAAAAGATAACCCTGGGCCAAAGCCCTTTCCGGGAAAAACAAAAGCGCTGAAATCCGCGCAGCTCAACGCGCGCGCGCGAAAACTCGGGAGGCCCCAAAAGAATCGAATGCAAATCTCTGAAACCCGCAATCTTTGCCAGCGCGGGGGGGGGGGAGGGGGGGGGCGGGGGGGGGCGCGCCCGCGCTGCGTACTTGCCGCGACGCGCGCTTTGAGACTCGAAGCGCGGATGGCGCAATCGCGGAGCCGGCGCCTGAATAGAAATCTTCTGCGTGTTCCTCTGAGGTATCCGGGGATATGAGCAAGTGCCTATTCCTCATAAATTCATGGAAGCGTTTGCAAAGTGTTCCTTGCGTTCACAAGGTAGCAATATGAAACTGCGCCATGCAGTAGAAACTCTGGCGCAAATTATGGACATACTTTGGCCAAGCTTGCGCGTTCCAGGTAGAGATCCCTCGGTTCCCCAGCAGGCTGCGCGCCCTCTTTTGGCGCTACCAAGGTTGCTGGAAAAGGCTTGTTTCAACGAGACTGCGTTGGCCCGCGCTTCTTTGTCCGCGAAGCCAGACTCGCCGCCTTCGCGCCCAAAGGCCTGGGGACATAGACGAGGGGGGCGAACGCGATCGGGAGATTCATCCGAAAATATTGCGGCGATCGCTAGTTCCCCCAAGACGAAGACCTGCAGGAGTAAGCCGTCAATGACCTTGATTATGCACTCCAAGTGCATGGTGTTTCTCATGATGTACTCGAAACCAACATCTGGCGGTCTGCCTAGAATGGCCCCGCATTGTAAAACTTGTGCTTCTGCAGAACTTTACTGCCGCAGCTACTGCAGTTGTGTCTGCGAAACCGGAGGACACGATGTTCGTGCACTCGCCTTCGAAATAAAGTTAAGATAGAAGTCCCTTCATGTGCGCAGATTGTGCTGTTGTGCCCAATCCTTGGCTTACTGGGGACGAATCCAAGCCGCCCATGTCGCCGACAACTGTTGTGATCTCTCTCAGGCCGTCGATGCCAGTGCTCATGCGTTGTGATTGCGCGCTGGAGGCCGGACCCAGCGCAAGAACGTGATGTTCAAGGTCCTCGAGCCCAGTGGCCGTCGCCGTATTCGTCGACGCTGCTGCTGTGGACTGCGTGGAAGCCGGCCCAAACGGCATTTCCATTCATCCAGACCGGCTTTGAGAGGCTGCGCTGTCATCTGGAGGTCGTGCTGTGAAACTCCACGCTCTCTAACTGATGCAATCTACTGCTCAATCGGTCGTATACGTTGTGCAGTGAGCGTCTCGATGTTGGACAATATCAATGGTGCCTCGCTGCCTTCACCATCGCCCTCGTCCTGCTGTGCTCCACCAGCTTCGATAAGGCATGTTTGAACTTTGATTTGCAATGCTCTGGCACAGGATTCGTCGTCAAGCCCGTCCACTTCATGTAGTGGGCTGTGGATCATGTGTTGCCTTGCCCGCCCAGCTGGTGCCGACGCCGACGATGGTGGAGCAGACGATTGAGGGGCCTTGAACAAATGCCTGACGGGGGTTCCTGGCGCGCTTGCCACCAACAACGGACGAAACCGTCTGTCTTGTAGGAAAGCGTAGGGGCGGTAGAAACAGGGGCAGAACATGTAGGTGTGAAGTGATGCAGATGCGAAAGAATGGCTGCAATGACTTGACTCCCTGCTTATACGCCCAAATTTATACAAAGAGACCAGCATCTAAAGGTGTGTGTGGGTGTGCGTCCCACCTCCCATCTCCACTCTCCTCTTCCATGCTCCTCCTCTGTCCTTCATTTAGATACGCGATGAAGATGTAGGGAGTGGGGCAGGGGGAGGCTGAAGTGAGGAGGGAACGGGAGGGTGGTAAAGGGAGGAGCAGGGAGGGCAAATGGGAGGTGGGACGGGAGGGGAGGAAGATGGTAGAAGAGGTAGAATGAGAGGGACGGAGCGAGGGACGGAAGGGATGACGAGGGAGAAAAGGCAATCCAAGGGGAATGCAGGGCAGGGGAGGGAGAACAAATATGAGGAAAGGCTGTCGCGGAGGAGGGAGGGGGAGAGCCAGCGTCAAGGAGAAGGGTTGGGTCATTTAGGTGTCAGTTCTGCCTGGCAGGGAGAACGTAAAGTGGCCCATGGAGGGAGGGTGCAGCTGCCACACATGCACTACTACTGCTTCTGCTACTGCTACTGCTCCTACGGCTGCTAGCGTTGGCATCATTTAACATCACGCCCAAACTCCAGCATTAGCATGAACGGTTCATGCACATTGACAAACGTTCACGATCAAATTTGTTGTTGAATAACTGTTTGAAAAGAGTCGTCACTTAGAGGACCATCTTTGCGCGCCTGGCTCCATGGCGCAGCTGGCGCATTGGGCGCATTTGGCACGCCCGTTGCACCTGGTTCACCTGGCACACCTGGCAGGCGTGTCGCACGCACCTACCGCACATCAGTCGAGCGACGCACCTCGCGCACATGGCGAGCCTGACGCAAGACTTCCAAACGAACCCGCGAACTATCACTACACGTTACCCCCCGCGAGAAGTAATGACTTCTACAAGACACCCTGAAACCGCCAAAACTTCAGATTGAATTTACGTGGGTTCTCAAGGGCTTCCTGAGATATCCCGAAGCTGTCTTCAGGGAATTCCACCGCCCACATGGAGGATCGCAGAGGTGTGATAGGAACACATATGTGCAATTCCGTATTTACGCAGCATCAAAAGCTGCCTCAGGAACCGAACAGGATGCCAGCCTGTCCTGAAACGATCTCCTGACGTGGTCACGTGGCGCGCGCACGCTCGCGTTATCTGAAAGTGCAAGTGATGTCCTGTCTAGACGGGTGCCGAACAAGTGGACCCCGTGGTGTCACCAACCCGTACCATACCCAACTTCTGCCATCACCACCCCCAACTGTCACCGTCAATACCCCATGACATTCTGGTACTAACCATGAACCGCACTCAAGCTACATGGAATACTAACGAACTCGTATGGCTGCCAATGAAACCTCTGCTGCAACTGAATTATACCAACGTCCACTGCCGGTAGATGACCTCCTGGGCAACGATACGGATGATGCGACCGCCGCCATTGCTGTTACTACCCGTCTTCGACTACAGGTGATACTGTTACTGCTGCCGAGCACGGCTGTTACAACTCACCATCCCCAATTGCAACTATTGACTACTGCTACTGCGCATCCACTGGTCATTGCAACTTCGACCTGGAACGAGGCCACACTTTCCACGACGACTACGACTACTTTCTATACGGCTACGATGCGTACTGCTACCTCTGGTGCTAGAAGTCGCTCGCAGCACTAAAATGGTATGTTTATTTCCAGAGATTTACAGATGCAAGCCATGCGATAACCAATTCCTTTGTGCGCTCGGCAGGCGCGCTCAAACCAGCAGAGATGCAAACTCGAATGCGCTGCATGCTGAAAATGCAAGCAACCGACACGTACGCTGAGAGCGCCAGAACAGAAGAATGGGGACACCTATGACACGTTACATTCAGCACTCGAGGGGGATCCTGTGGAATCATTTCTCCGAGGGGCTCGGAACGAGCAAAGCTACTAGATCCCCAAATGAGGGGGATGGTAGGTACGCGCATCGGGGAAAGGGAAGAAACGGGGGTGGGCCGCAAGGAACGAAGCCAAATAACCATGTCAAAATCAAACATGCACCATGCGGACCTGACAAAACCGTCAACGTAAAGACAGACAAGGCCATCTCTTTCTACAAGTGATCACATACCGTTGTGACAATCTCGAATTGAACGCGCCATACTTTTCCAACATACACTCAAACAAGCATGGAACACGTCGGTGGGTGCTGTTTGCGCTAACACAGTGGATCGTACGGATAGTTTGCGCGTTAGCCGCCTCAACGGTGCAATAATATATGAGTACGGGTCGCCTGCGAACCAGACTCAGCTATCACGCGGTGCTCATTCCATATGCCTGCAACTGGAGATCTCGACATCATCATATGGAACAAGAGCGCGGCCTTCAGCGCGCGTCGGCTGCAGCGCGATAACATCCTCCAACCCCGACAACCCACAATTCAAACACCAACATTTCACATACCCTTGCCACGGCAACCGCTGCTGGTCGAACCTCCATCTTTCTCTGGTCCTTCCTTCACTCTGTTTCTCCTCCCCCTCCTGCCCCCCATTCCTCCATACGGTTCTCTTACCGTACTCCCCCCTGGAAAAAAAGAAGAGCCGATACTGAATCCGGCACCGTGCCTCTGAGCACGGAGTGGGCGTGCCCTCACCTCAGGTCACTTGCCTTACCCCTTAAGCCTCAACCTTCGCTCCTCATGAGTCTCTGAAGGGCCTGGACCCCACATTCACAACATCTCCTGGGCCTTCCCGCGTCTTGTCCCGTGACCGCTTCGGGTCCAAGAGGGCCCGAAAACGGGCAACGAGGGACCAAGAGCGTTCTCAAGACGGTCCAAAGAATGCACAGAATCGCCAAACTATCGCCCGAAAACGCCCACACTTGCTCCCTGACGGCCAAAGAGGGCCCCAGAGGCCTCCAAAAGCTCTCCCACGAGGGCCCCTAGAGGCACACATCGCTGAATTCCCGACGCGTGTGCACTTCATCTGCGACGTTTCGGCCCCAAGAGGGGCCCAAGAGGAGGAACGCGAACCGAGCGTTTAAGCTTTCCGCTCCAGGAGGCCTCCTGTCTCCCCAGGAGGCCCCCAAGAGGCCTCGAAAGGCGCCGTAACACCCCCAAAGAGACCCAACGTGGGCACCAAGAGGCCTCAACACGGCCCCCAAAAACTTCAACCCTGTTCCCAAGATGCCCCCGAGAGGCTCCGCACGAGATCCCTACAAACATCCCCGAATCCTGTCGTCGTTGTCGTCGTCGTGGTTTTCTTCGCCGTCGTCGTCGTCTCTTTCTGCGTGTCCATATCATATGCACTGTCCTTTTCCTCTTCCTCCTCGTCCTCCCCGTGGATCCCCTCATTTTCCTCCTCTTGCTGGTAACTATCCTTCCTCATTCTTCGATTGACCTGCCTTAAGCTGTACCACCTGAGGCATTCACCGCATCACCCAAGACGCAGGCACCAGAGATCCACGCACGGTCCCCAGAGGCCACATGCAACATACTGGCGACATGCCCACAGTTGTACGTGTCGGGTACCATTTGGGGAATGCAAGAGTGATGCATCAGTTGCCATCCGAGGTATACAGACGACATGCCTGGAGTGGTACTTCGTCCGTACCAGGTCTGGCCTACAAGTGGCATGCTTCACCAGGTACGTGGCATGTACATATACTGGCACCTGATAGTGTCGATATGCCTCAACAGGTACATAGTCGTCGTCGTCGAGATTGTCGTCGCCGCCGTCGTCGTCGTGCAACTCTTCGTCCCCATGCCATATGCATCGTCATTTGTTTGTCCTCCTCCTCCTCGTCCTTTTCCCCGTGCGCCTTCACATTGCCCTTCTCGTGTTGTTGTTTTTGTTTCCCTCCTCGGTCGATATGTCTCAAACGCTACCGCTCGGAACACTCACTCTCTTACCCGACAAGTGCTAGTCACAGACTTGTTCGCATGTCGCGCAAATCTTTCGGACGCGTTTGGGTCAGCCGCCCTTGCGGTGATGATAGTGACACCGAGGGATGATAGTGACACCGACGGTCTGAACGGTATCATTTCCAAGTGCCAGAACCGAGCATGATACGTCAAGCGCTATGAGTTTCAGTTTGGGATAGTAACCACCAAATTTAAATTGCCAAATGCTGCTAGCACCAGTATGAACGAACAACTCATCATCACCTTTTCTGAAGTACCCACCTGATTTTGACACTCTAGCTGGGCGCTGCGCTGGCATTCGCACTCACGCACCCACTTCGAATCTCACGCGTTTGCGTCGCGCGCCGGGCGCGGAAATCCACGCTAATAGACAGCTCGCTCACAATCCTATCATATTGACAGATTACCCGCAGAGCATTGCCGGCATCATGGGGCTGTTGAGACACTCTCTGGAATC
This sequence comes from Prorocentrum cordatum, assembly GCA_963575745.1. Taxonomy (NCBI): domain Eukaryota; class Dinophyceae; order Prorocentrales; family Prorocentraceae; genus Prorocentrum; species Prorocentrum cordatum. The sequence continues at coordinate 665,551 of CAUYUJ010020503.1, read as the reverse complement.
ATGCCCGCAGGGGAACCGTCGCCCGCATCCCACCTCTGCCAAGCAGGCATTTGTAGCAACCTCAAGCGTTGCACTCTTTCGGCCGATCGACTCCTTGCCCTTCTGCGCCGAAAAAACATTCGCCGCATTTGTACGACTCCACCATCTTCGGGAAAACAACATGGCTCATCTTTTTGGCGCCGCCTTCCCACAGATGCGACCGTCGCCGTTCTAGATCGCGCAGGCAACGAAGCAGGAACTCTCGCAGAAAAAAAATCACCTCGGCCAGTGACTTGGGCATCTGATTCGGATTCAGCGCCACGTCGACGCCTTTGCAACTCCTCTTCTCTCCACTGCAATCCGCGCTACGGCAACACATGTGGCAATTGGGCGCCACCCGATGCGGGGGGCAGCAGGCGATGCGACTCGCGCGGCGACCTGGCCAACTGTTTTTACCTGGCCACTTTGTCGAAGAGCCCGCTTTCGTCTTCCATCCTTTGCAGAGCGAGCGCTGGGGCACGCAGCGCCCCTCGCGCCTGCGGCATGCTCTTCGAGACCAGCTCCGAAGTCGGATCTTTGAAATTCGCGCGTTTCTTGCACTTCGAACGTCTGCGCTTCGGGCGCCAACAGTCGCAACGCCACAGAATCCGGCCGCGTTCACTCCGATGCCTCCACTGCTCGTGCAAGAAAGATTCCTCCGTCTCGCCTGTCCTGCAGAGGCCGCCTGGCTGCCTCTTCTCCAGCTCTCTCTCGCAGCCGGCACAGCGCGGGCGCTGCCCCCGCCTGCGGTGCCACGTGGAACTGGCAAGCTCGGCCCGCGGTTGCTTCTCGCGGCAAGGGTGGCGCTCTTGTCTCTGTGCCTTGGCAGATGGGGCAGACGGCGCTCTGCTCTCGGCTGCGATTCTGCCGCGCGGCTGCGGAGCAGCCCGACTTAGGAGCGCGTTCCCGCGCTATTTGCGCCGCCGGCTCTCTTCCGCATCCGCGCCGACGGCGTCCTCCTCGCAGACGGGATTGCGGCGCAGGCCGCGCCGTGAACAGCGAGGGGGAAGGCTCCGCTGGCTGCGCTCGAGGGTTCAAGTAGGATCTCCTTTGTCTCTCAAGTGGAGCTGGGAAGAATCTGTCCATGGCTTCGGCTTCCGCTCGCTATGTTTGCGCCCCCGTCGCTGCCAATGCGCTGCCGCCAGCATTTTCCAGAAGTTGCTCTCGCTGGCGACTTTCCCGCACTTGCCGCCCAACTCGCCGAAGAGGAGCCCGCCAGCGCCGAGGGCGGAAAGGGCGGCCGGGCCGTGCTTGCGCGCCCTTCGTCGCCCAGATGGCAGCGTGCAGCGCGTGCCCCTTCGCCGAATCCGCGCGGGTAGTCCTTGCGCAAAATTGCAGCGGGGCACTATGTGTCCAAGTGCCTGGAGTTCGTCATGGGCCAGATTGGGGGCGCATTGGCGCCCGAGCATTTTAACTGCTTATTAATGGGTGCATTCATTTGCGCAAACATCACTTTCGGAAAATCAAGCAACGCAATTTCCACCAGTGGCATCCTTCAGTCTGGCGAGGTCTGTGGCCGTCAGCTCTCAACCCTTCGAGACGCGCTCCGCGCCGTGGATGCCGCGCTCCTTGACTTGGCCCCGCTGCCGTTCGCGACGCGGCGCGGTATTTCTGCGCGCGCGAGGATCATGCTTCAGGGTACGTAGGTCTCTTTGGAATAGTATCCATCTTCGCTTCTCTTCGCGCGCGCGCCCAGTTGGAATGGAATGGTCCCTTGGCGCGCGAGCCCGGCGCCGCGCCCGGCGCGGCGCGGCTGTGCCGCGCGAAGAGTTTCTGCTAACCAAGTGAAGTGCCACGGCGTTGTGCGGCGCGATGAGAATGACACCTGCGACGCAGAGATCGACTAGCCTTGCGCTGTCTCATTATTCGCGCGCGCCTAGCCGCTACACTCGTGCACGCCGCTTGCGCTCTACCAAACAACCGTAGCACTCGCGCCTCCAATCAGAGGGGCACGCGTCCCAATTCTCACGGATGCAACGCGGCATGTAAACGCAGCGCCCAACGTCGCGGTCGCAGTCGCTCTCCTTGCGGCGGGACTACCAGACGCAGATGCGCTCCTTCGTGTGGCGCCCGTGGGAGACGCGGCAACCGACCGCGCGGAGCATCAGAGCTTCCCTTCCCGGCGCGCGTCAATGACGCCGCCGAGATACCAGTCGGAGCGCAGCAACTCTCTCCTGAACTCCACTGCTGCAAAGCCAGATGATGGTGGCAATCGCCCCGCGCGCACCAACATCACAGCGTGATCTCCCCGGCCGTCTGGCCCTCCACCGCGCGCGGGTCGGACATCGGGGCGATCTGTCGTGGGCCACAGCTACCGCCATTCTCCAAGGAGCAACGCGCTACCCCGCCAAACATGCGCACCTCCCTCTTTTTGGTCGCGCTCTCCAACGTGTATATGGCAAAACTATTTTTGTCCGCGCGTGTCCGCGCGTTGCCCTCCAGCTCGCCCGTCGACGGTGCGTCGTCAATGTTATTCCTGCGCGTTGGTTCCCCACCCATGTCTTCGCAGCGGCGCGCCCACCTCAATTGGGTATCTGCCTGCTTCGGCCAGGCGCAATGCCAAGGAAGTTGTCGCAGCCGTGCGTTTCGCCAGTCCACTTGCTCCAATTTCTCGAGCTAATCAAGGATTTTGCGTGCTCGGATCTTTCCGCCCCGCTGCTTCGTCATTGCGCCCGGCTCTTTCTGCGCGCCACTGGTCATGGTGCCTCGCTGCATTCACGGCGGTGCTGATATCAAGGCTGGTGAGCTCGCGCGTCGCGACATCTCCGCATGAAGCAGCCGCCGCATCGTCGCCACCGCTGCGGGGACCTTTAGCAGTACATGCGAACATGACACTGCTGACATGCATCGATGCACGGGGCAGATAGCGCTCGGCGCACATCTTCCACGCCTGTCACGCACAACATGCTTTTCGCGCTGCGAATTCCCCGCTCGGTCTGCCATGCGCCGCGGCTTCCGCGCGGGCCAGGTCTGCAAGATGCGGCGTTGCTCGAGAGTCCACCTTCCGAACTCAAGACAACGGCCGCAGATGAACCGCAAGTCTGCGTGCTCGCGCGCGCGCGCCCGTTCTCTCCTTCCTGGCAGCCGAGTCTGCGCGGGGCATGGGATGACTGGCGGTTCTCCCTGGGCCATCAAACGGGCGCGACAGAACTCCGCGCAAACCTGGGACGCCCCCCCGTCGAACATGACCTTTTTCAACAAGACGCGGATGCAAATTAAGGGTTTCCTAGATGAGCTCTTCGCTCAAAACAAAGTCGACGAGCAGACTCGGAACAACGGAAACAAAATTCCATCTGCTCCAACAGTATGTTCCCTCCTGGCGCACACGTGCTCCCATTGCACTCTTTGCTCGGCGCGCGCGCTCGATGCGCTCTATGCCCGCGCGCAAACTCCCGCGGCGACAAATCAAATAAATCGGGGTGGTGCGAGCGTTGCCCGTAAACGCTTACCTCATCGAAATCGAAGGCCTGCTGCCCTTTCCGCGACAACAGCGCTCTCGTCGTCGCGGTCTCGCCTGGCTTCTGCGCCGGGGGAAGTCTCAGCGCCTAAAAATGCGGATGATCTCTGCAGCGTGCAGGTCGTGGCTCTTCCGCCGCGAAGACAGCATGAACTCCCACGTGCATGCCCAGAAGACGCCCCTGCCCTCCAATTGCGCGAACACGCGACTCACTACGCGCGCTAGCTGGGGGTTTGCTCACAGCTGGCGGGCACGCAGATTCGTCTCCAGCGGTGCCAGCGCAGCAGTCGACTTCTTCATCTCGAACTACCCGACCTTCTACCGCTTGCTGATGTATCCGCCAAACTACCAAGTCAACTGCATTTTGGCCCCTTGGGCGAGCAGGCAGAGCTGTCGAGCGGTCGTCCACTCAGCGTAGTTCTTCCACGAGCAGCCCTTGTCGCGCGTGGTCGCCATGCTGGGGGCCAGGCATTGGCGCCGCGCGCTCGGGCGCGAACGAGCGGCCTCCGCGAGCGCTGGCGGCGCGAGCGGAGATCATTCGCGCCCGCGTGTCCCGGCAATGCTGCCGAGGGGTTGCATTGCCCGCTTTGTCTGCGAATCCAGCTCTGCCGCAACGCATTCGCAAGCGACGAAATTTCGACGCGTTCCTGGTCGCGCTTTGCCGCGCGTGTCTTCGATCGCCTTCTTTGGGAAGCTGCGCTTGCAGATGCAGTAACTCGGGGACCTTCTGACCCGGGTCAATCCAGACCCGGGTCAGCAGGAAACCACAAACTGCAATGCAGGAAACAAAAAAACTGCAACGCAGATCCTCGCAAACCCGGGTCAGCCAATGCGCGCGGCCGCCTCGCGGCCACGAGCGGCTCCTTGACCCGGGTCAGCCAGAGGGGGCCTTTGCAGGATCCTGCAGGATCTGGCGCCCTGGCTGACCCCCGTTTGCATTGACCCCCGTCTCGAGGCTCCCGAGTAACTCGCGCGGCCTGCTGGCCGGCAATCTGAAGCATGCGCGAGCCTGCCCCCCTCGCGCAACGAATGCCCAGCGGTGCTGCGCGTGGCCGACAATCCACCCGCCCCCACTTTGAGGCAACCGAGCGCCAGGACATGCCAGACACACGCGCGACATGCATCAAGTGGTCTGTGCCGGGCTCGACGCGCGAGCCTTGCGCGGCACCATTCAAGCGTTGCTTGCCTGGTGCCGCGCGTGGCATTGCGATGGCGCGCCCACGGCGGCGCGCGCATGGCCCTGCGCCGAGCGCGACAGGCGAGCTTCAAGAGATATACGCACGCGACCACTTGAAGCACTTATGAGAAGTTCTACATGAATTACTCAGACGACGCAGACCTACTTGAGACATCCAGGCGACGCACGCGAACGACGCGCCTCGAATTCGCCGGCCCAACGGGCCAGAGGCGTGCTAAGATTTCTGGTAACTACTAACAATATTTATAGTTCGCGCGCGCGGGGCTGCTGCCCCTGGGGCCCCCCGGACGACAAGCACCCCGGCCGATCCCCGGCTGACCCCCGGCGATCCCCAGGGGGGAGGCTATTTTTCGCCACCCCTCACGAGGATCGTGGCCTCCGAGGGGGCGGCTGCAATCCTGCCCGAAGGGGCCCCAAAGAGCCCCCCGAGAAGCCCCAGGGGGGCCCAAGACGCCGCCGAGGAGCCCCAACAGACCCACAAGAGGCCCCCAAGAGGCCCCAGGAGGCCCCAAAGAGGCCCCCAAGAAGCTTCAAAGAGGCTCCATAGAGCGCTCGAGGGCCGGCGGAATGAGCGAAGCGATTAAATAATATAACTTAGCGCGTACCGACACATTCGCAACGTGCAATGCGCCCCTTGGATGGCACCGCGCAAGGCATGCAGACGACGCGCCTGCAATGCTACAAGACTGGTACCACTGCAGCCATGTGTCTATGCCTGCACTCAAGGCGTACAGGCGTGATTTTCACAAGTTGAGGCGCGCAGACTCCGCGCCTCAAGCGGCGAGTCTGATATCATGCGTGGAGTGCAGGCGAGGCGTCCAGACGACGCGCCTCAAGTGGCATTTGTCTGGTACCACTTGAGGCAGGTAGACGACGCGCCTGACGGGCATCTGTCAGGTCCCACCGGGGGCGCGCCGACGACATGCATGAAGTGATACAGCTCTGGCAACAATGGAGGCAGGCATACGACAGGCCCAAGCGCCGCACACGATTGGCGCCACCTGAGACACGCTGCCGACATGCCTCAAGTAGCACTTGGCTGGTGGCACATGAGGCATGCATGCGATATGCCACAAGCGGCGCATGCCTGGTGCCACTGAGGCGCACTGAGGCCGCATATGTTTGTTTGCGCTGTGTCTGGTACCACTGCAGGCATAAAGACTGCCTGCGCCAAGAAAGAAATGGCTGGTGCCAGTTGAGAAATGACATGCCTAACGTTAACACTCTCTGCTGCCATTTCCGCGATGAAGGCGACATCGCCCTCGAGACTCGCCGCGTGAGGCGCGCGGGCGATATGCCTCAAGCGGCGCATGGTCGCTGCCTGTTTGGGCATGCAGACGGCGCCCTTCAAGTGGCACTTGTCTTGCAACGCTGGGCGCGACAGCGGCGTGCGCGTGCGGGGCTTGTGAGGTGCCCATTGTGGCGGGCAGACGAACGCGCCCCAATTGGCGCATGACCGAGGCCTCTGGGGCCGCGCAGACGCGCCTCACATCGTCATTTTCAAAAACCATTTTTGGGAGACGGACGACGCGCCCCACGGGGCAGTTGAGGCGCGCAAGCGGAATGCCTCAACGCGGTGCTTGTCAAGATTTGGCGCATGCGTGCGCGCCCCTCGTGTAATTAGCTCCGAAACACATCTGGGATTGCGTCGGCGGTCCCCTGCGAGAAATGCCACTTCATTGCGCTACTTTCACACGCTTCCGCTCATGAGCGTCCGCGCATTGTCATGCTGTAGCCCAGACCACCTCCCGAACGCAACCCGCGTCGCCATCGCCGGCTAAGCGGGCGCAATTCCCCCGCTTCCGCGCGCAAGATGCAAGCGAAAACTTGCACGGACAAGCAGGTCGGGCGCTCGCGTGGGCACTTCCACCAGAGTCCGCACGTCCAGTGCGACCCGCAGCCTCGGACTTCTGCGAGTTGTTCTGGCGCTGTCTTTCCTTGCGCGTGGCGCGCGGAATCCTTCGCCCTGCGCGGTATTTCTTCGGGCTTCCCCCAATCGCGGTGGTGCGCGTTCGCGAGATAAGCGGGTCCGCGACGGCGAGTGGCTGCCTCGCTCCGGTGCTCGGTCGCTAACGGCGCGCCCGCTGCGTGGCCCGCGTGGCCCCCCGCCAATTTCACATTGGACACCGTGCAATCTTGACGAGCCACTCCCGCATCGATGAGATCACAAAGCCAAGCACAATCGACGTTGCAATCGCGGCGTCGCATGCGCATTCGACTCCGCAATATCGACGGTGGCGCAACATGCGCGCATCGCAGATAGCGGCGGCGGCAATTCGACATCGGACCCCGCGCACTCCACGCCCAGCGATCAGAGATGCCCCGCAACGGCGCGTCAACTCCCGGTCCGCGAGGATCGCTCGCGACTTGCAACTCCAAACGCAAACCCGCGGCGAGTCCGCCCCGCGACGCCACTTCCTATCGGACCTCGACAGGGACAATGTCGCGCAATGCGCGACATTGCGCAGCAAGGCACCTCGAACGGCAACCTCAACAGTACCACTCGCTGTAAAAGCTATGTAAAGGGAAACGCCATGCTCAGCGATTCGAATTGCCACCTCCATCTGCTCGGGCGACTTCGAGCCTATCCAACAACGGCAAAGAATTGAACCGAGCTGCGACTCCTCCAGCGGGAAGCCTCCTATCGCAGCGCCGGGGGGCGCGTCGCCCCGACGGGCCCCCGACAGCTCCAGGGCCGCGACGGGCTGTCAGCGATTCGGCGACGCTGCGACGCAGATCGCCTCCCCGTGGACGACGCGGAAGCCACGGGGGCACTGGCCGATCTTATGCTCTATAGCTCGGCACCCTGCAATTTGCGACGTCGTGCCCGACAGCGCCCTCGCGGTGACCTGCCCCGCTGCGGCGATGCCTTCGGCGAGGACATTTTGCCGACGCCCGCGTTGAGCGGCGTCCTGCTCTCGGTGGTCACGGCGTTCGCCTTCGTGTGCTTCCGAATATTCTCAACCGCGCTGATGGGTTCGTCGAGGTCATGGTTCCGGCCTCCCCCGCCGCTTCTCTGCCCGCAAAGTTAGAAGCGCGGAGCGCAAGACCTCGCGTCGCCAATCCAGCCGGCGCGCTCGGCACTTGCATCGCCAGTCACTTCATAACTTAGTAGCGGTTGCGCGCGCGTTTTTTTTTATTCCGCCCAGTATTTGTTTTGTTTTGCGTTTCTTCGTTTTGTTCTGCGGGGTGGGGGTCTGCCGCGGTCGATCGCCCGGGGGGTTCGACCGCCGCCCCGCGCGGATCGTGCCCGCCAAAATTCCCCCGGAAGGCGGAGCTCAGGCGGGTGCTTTTCCCGCGGGCGCCCCCGCTCGCCCGGGGGGGCGCGGGGGGCCCTGGGCCGCCCGGGGGGGCTCCAGGACGGGCCGACTCGCCCGGGGGGGGAGTCGGTCCGAGCGATGGATTCGCCCGGGGGGGTCTCCGCCGCTCAGTTTCCGCGCGAGTCGCCCAGGGCCCAGCGAGGTCTTGCGCGGGAACGGCCCTCGCGAATCGCCCAGGGCGGTTTCGCGGGGGCGAGGTGGCCCGGGGGGCGCCTCAGAGGACGGTGCACGGCGCGAAGAATTCGCGCGAATCTTTCGCGGGGCTCCCCCGAATTTTTCGGGGCCCGGGGCCTCGCGAATTTTTCGCGGGGGGCGCAACGGTTTGGACAGTCGCTCAGGGGGGGTGGGGGGGGGGCGAAGAAGAGAGGAAGGGAAGTCCGACGCCAAAAACCTCGAGGGTCACCTCCGGGGCCGAGCAAGAGACGGACGATGGGGGCAGGGAGCGGCCATGAATAGAACAGGGGGGCGAACGATAAGAGCGGGGGGGGGGCGCGAGCGGCGCGCCGAGGAGTAGAAGCGGAAAGACAAGGATATCTCCGGTTGATCATGCCAAGAAGAGAGCGAGGTTGATGACTAATTTAAGGCTCTTACAATGCACGCGCAACAATTCTGTCGCCGCGTGGATTTCGGGCCATGGAGCCATCGTCGGGCCGCGCCCCCCCCGGCAACAGAAACGCGCCCTCGGCAATTCTGCGGAATCGAAGCTTCCGGCATTCGCGCGGGCGCGCCTTCCCTCTCGTCTGGAACGCGCCTCGCATCCCACCAGCCCTCTGGGGCGTCGGTGGTTTAGAGCGTTTCCTCTTCCACCCCTCCTTCTTCCCCTTCGGGGAGGGGTTTACCCCTCCCCCTACCCCCTCCCCACTGACCTGGACAGGGGGGGCCGCGGGTAGTTAGAGCGTCCAAGAACGACCCCTGGGAGGGCTAAAATTCGACACCCCTCACGAGGATCGTGCCCCCCAGGGGGGCGACGCTAAAAAATGCTTCCCCCTTCTGCGATCGATGTCCTCCAAGAGGGCCTCAAGAGACGTCTCGGACTCTCCTCTTGTGCCCTGCGCGCGGGCGGGCGGAGCGCCGCCCGCCCGCCCGCGAGGCCCAAGAGCCCACCAAAACGTTCGAAGATACCTCCAAGACGCCACCAGGGAAGAGGAAGAGGCGGAGGAGGAGGAGGAGGAGGAAGGGAGGAGGAGAAGGCGGAGGAGAAGGAGGAAGAGGGGGAGGAGAACAGCTGCCGATCATCGGCGCTCTTCGTTCGAGTGCCTGGTGTAGGATGGGCTGGTGGGGATACGTGAAGCGTCAAGAATTCAAGAGAGTGGCGGATAATCCGCGCCGCCGCGGCGCAGTTCAGCGCGCGCTGGAAAATGCGGGAGAGATAATTGCTCGCGATTTGCTCTTGCAGCGCTGTGCTCGCGGGCGCGCGGGTGCCGGCGACGTTCTGGGCTGCCTATGCGGCGGCGAATTCTGGCACGAAAATGCCTGCGGCTCTCGTCGCCCAGCACGATGGACGGTAGCGCGTTGTTGAGCGCATCCGCGACCGAGCGGGTGCCATCGTGCAAGGCGCTATGCTAATATCCTACGCCGAATCCTCGCGCTGCTCAGCAATCTGCTGGCTCTGCAATCCATCTGCGATGGTTCTGGCGCCCGGAAGTGGCGCGCCACTCTTGCAGCTAAACTCGCCCTCGGGGCGCCGCTCGTTCGCTGGCCTTGCCGCGCGAGCTCTCGACGCGGCCGCGATGGCGCCGCTTCTCGGAATTGCGATGCGTCGAGGCCCCCCCACGCCCGCGTCTCTTCAAACCCCGGGCGTTGTTGCCGCTGTGCATGTGGATGTCTGCGTGCCTGTATATGTATGTATGTATGTATGTATGTTTGTTTGTTTGTATGTATGTATGTATGTATGTATGTATGTATGTATGTACGTAGGTGTGCTTATGTAGATGTATGTATGTGTGTATATACATGTGTGTATATGTGTATGTATGTATGTATGTATGTATGTATGTATGTATGTATGTGTGTACGTATGTACGTGTGTATGTATGTATGTATGTATGTATGTATGTATGTATGTATGTATGTATGTATCTATATATGTACATATATATATATATGTGTATACTCCTCGTCCTATATGTGTTATAAGCCCGGGCGGGGGAAAACCCATCACCCCCCCAAAAAAACACACTCCCGGAATCTGGGGCGTTGGGACCCTCCAGACGGGCCTCGAAGCGGCCACCGGGCCTCGCAGGGCGCTTTGCCAAGCCTTCCCAGCACGCCTAGGGCGATCAGGGGCGTCATCGGACACGTCCCACAGACCCCAAGACAGCACAAGAGCGCTCCAAGAGCGACCGACGTGACCTCAAGTCGGGCCTTTCCCGCCAGCGCCGCTCTTGTTACAGGTCAAGTGGACGTTGTTATGATCGAGCCCCATCTGCAGCAGACCTGCGCTCCTGATCAGCCTCGCGACCCAAGCCTCCACCTGGCCCAGACGACGATGCCAAGAATGCCACGTGCCACGATTCGCCCGACTGATGAAGTGGACGTCATCGAGGCCGAACTCAGCCGCATACAGCACTGCAAAAGGCCAGAACCCGCCATCTACTGCCTGGTAGATGTCGTCGCCTTCGCGGGGTGGCGCAGGCTCGATCGACGCGCCCCGAGGGGGCGCCGCGGCGAATCTGGCGGCGGGCTGAGCGCCACCTCCAGTCCAAGCCGCCACGGCGCCCTCTCAGGGCGCGCCATGCGCTTGCCCACCCAGCCAGAACCTTCCAAGCGCCCCCCCCTGCCGTCGCCGCCTTCCCCGGACGCGACGCCGCCCGCGTCGATGCCCAGCGCGGGCATGCCGCTGCAGCGGCGGGCGGCGGCGGGCGGCCGCGCCGGCCGCTGGCTGCTGGGGGGTGGGCGAAGCCAAAACGGCTGTTGTCGCGGTGCAACATGCATGCCCCCCTCTTCTTGTTGTCTTCCTCTCTTCTTCCCCCCTGGGATGCGTCCAGCCGCGGCGACGACGAGGAGGCCCCATGGGATGATGAGGCCGGCGTCCAGCCGCGGCGACGAGGAGGCCCCCATTCCGAAGGCCAGAAACACAAAATCTCGAAACTCCAGGGCCGAAGCAACCCGCAGTGGAGTAGGGGGGAAGCCTGGCAATTCAGATGCAGGGAGGGGCGGGCGAGGATGCGGATTGGGCGAGACGGAGGAGGACAAGGGGGGGGAAGAGTACACACAGGAGGACGACAGAGGAGGAGGAGGAGGAGGAGGAAGAATCGGAGGAGGAAGAGGAAGAGGAGGAGGGGGATGAGGAGGAGGATGAAGATGAGAAGGATGGAGGAATGCGAGGGAGTCCTGCCCGCCATGAGGTGGGGGGGTAAGGTGCAAGAAGGATGAGAAGGATGGTGGAATGAGGTGCGCCAAATCCTATCCTTCAAAACCAATATTTGGGGGTTGGGGGTAACATCCGAAACAGCCAGCGGGGGTGGGGGTAACAGCCGAAACAGCCAGCCGAAACAGCCAGCGGGGGTGGGGGTAACAGCCGAAACATAACAGCCAGCGGGGGTGGGCCATCAATCCTTTTCCAACCGGCTGAAACAGCCAGCGGGGGTGGGGGTAACAGCCGAAACACAGCGGGAGGTAAAAAAAACTTGCCCTCGCCGGCCAAACGCCACCACCCCCCCCTCCCCCCTCCGTTCCTCCCACCCCGCTTTTTTTATTTGCCCGCCTCCTCCTCCCCTTCCTCCTGCATTCCGCCCACCCTCCTTTTCCCCTCAGCGCCTCCCTGCGCGTGGCTGTCAACAATAATTCGTACCCTCGTGGGCGCGAACGATTCCCCTCGGGGCGGGGCACCAAAATTAATGTCGCGCTATATCCAATGAAACGCGCTGCGCACATTGCGTGAAATCACATTGGAATTGTTAAGCAAATAACATCGTTCGGAAAGTTCCCCTCTAGAAATAACATGACGATGTATTATCATCATGTGTTTGTTTCCTTGTCGACCACAAACAACGCATGCACATGTATCAATCCATATAAACGTTACACCTATACAGGAATACACCAAATCTTCTAGAATTGCACATGCATCCAAATTCCCGCGTCGTTCGTTGTTCGTTCGTTACTACGCGCGCACATTGTCTGCCCCGAAAACGACGATGATGGGGTTGTGAGAACCCATGAGAATATCAACGTACTGACGCTCGCGCAGCGTGCTGTGCGCACGAGCACCGACTTTAATTTCTATCATGCAGAGGTTTAATGTGTGGCATGCTGAATATTAATCAGTGCGCTCGTCGTCAGTGTTTGGGGGCGTGGAATTTTAAATTCCACTGAATGCATCAAAGTCTTGGTCACCGCCACGTGTGGCTCCGCGCAGAAGCTGCGCGCGGGAACGAGCGACCTTCCGCGGGTTGCAGCCATTGCCCAGAAGCACTCACACGACCTCGCAAGAAACAGGGTGTCTGAACAAAGTAAACTTTGAGCCCACACGACTACGGATATAACCAATGCGAAAGAAACTTGGAGAAGCAACTTCGAACACGCATGTTCGCAACGATGATAATGGACAACTGCCCGAAACACACTGCAATATTGTCGGGTGCGTTTCGCATACCCATCGGGTACTCTCGGGGTGCTCTCGGGGTGCTTGCGGGAGGTCTTCCAGTTATCGCTGCTTGGAGTTCCCCCAAACATCGCTACGTTGAAGGCATCCCTTGTTGGGTAGTAGGGATAGTAGTAGTAGTAGTAGTAGTAGTAGTAGTAGTAGTAGTAGTAGTTGCTGTAGTAGTAGTAGTAATAGTAGTAGTAGTAGTAGTAGTAGTAGTCGTAGTAGTAGTAGTCGTCGTCGTCGTCGTCGTAGACGTAGTCGTAGTCGTAGACGTAGTCGCAGTCGTCGTCGTCGTCGTAGTAGTAGTGGTAGTGTAGTAGCCGTAGTAGTAGTAGTAGTAGTAGTAGTAGTAGTAGTAGTAGTAGTAGTGGCTTCAGCAGCAGGGGGAGGATGCCAGGGGGGGGGGGGGGGGGAAGGGAGACAAATGGGCGCGCCTCCCAGAGAGGGCACAGCAGAATGCGAATGCTCTTTTTTCTGCCACGAGCCGTGGCGCTGCTCGTTTGCTCTCCGCTGTCCAAGAGCTCAGGCCTCCCACAGCGCCACCTCTGCCTCGAGGTAGCGGTTCCGCTCCTGGAGGCGCTGGCACTGCCTCTTGTTCTTGGTCACCTCCTAGAGGCAGGCCGTTTTCCACTGTCGCCATTGCTGACCAGGGGCAAGTGGTCAACGGTAGCGCTCTGCTGGGCGAGACGCGAGTCGCACCCAGCAGTCGCTACTGAGATCCGCCGCCCGTGGTCTGAAGTGGCACTGGTTAACAGTATGCCAATGGCCTCGCTGCGCACCCAGTTCTGGCGCAGGTCCTTCTTGGCCTTCGCCAGCGCCTTCTTCGCCGCGGCCGTCTTCGCGTCTGCTTCCTCGCGCCGGCGCTTCTCCTCGTGGGGAGACAGGCGCGTTTTGTTTGTTTTGTTTTTCGTGATGTGTTGCCGTGTGTGAATTGGTGTGACGAGCGAGGGTTCTTTATGTCGGTCCTGCAAGTAACCCAGCTCCAGCGGCTTGGTCTGTGCCCGAGCCGTTTTCGTCTCGCTCTTCCAAGTATTGGCCTCGTTCTTCGCTTCCTGGGCTTCCCAATGCGGAAAACATTGTAGAACACAGCGTTTTTATCTACGAATGCTGAAAAACGCTGTGTTTTACAATGCTTTCGGCATCGGGAAATGCAAAAACATTGTAAAACATAGTGTTTTGAAGCTCTGGGTGCTGGAAACTCTGTGTTTTCATATTTTTCTTTACCTCCGACACCAAAAACATCGAAAACACAATACTTTTCATACTTTTCATTGATTTTCATTTTTTTGTTTTTTTCTATCGCTGGTTTCTTCCCAAGAATCCTCCACAAAGGAAATCAATGTATAATCCGCCACAAACGGAATCAATTTGTAATCCGCGACAAAAGGAATCAATTTGTAATTCCCCACAAAAGGAATCCCTGTGTAATCCGCAACAAAGGGAATTGATTTGTAATCCTCCACAAAGGGAATCAATTTGTAATCCACCACAAAAGGAATCAATTTGTAATCCTCCACAAAAGAAATCAATTTGTAATCCGCCACAAAAGGAAACTCTCACCACCCAACGCCATCGCAAGAATAAGAACTTACAGATGTAAGCAAAGCGAAAGAAATAACACCGAAAAAACAAAAACAGCACATCGTTAAATAGAACCATATTTTGACCTTGCGGGGGGGGGGGCCCGGGGGCGCCAGCGCCGTCCAGAAGTCTACCAGATCGCAAACCGACCGCGCGAAGACGCGCAATGCGGCTCAGAAGGCCTCTCAAGAGGGCCCCGAGAAGCCAGTGCCACGGCGTCTTACAGACATCGGCGTTCTCGCCCCCCCCGCCCCCCGACGCCCCAAAGGGCCTCGAGACAACACAAAGAAACCCAAATTCCTCCCCAGAGGTCTCCGGGAGCGCTTCGACGAGACCCGAAGCAGCATCCCTTGCGACTCTGAACCTTCTCCGCCACCCTCCCTGCTCGCGACGAGCTACCGCCAGCATCGTTAAGCGCTCCACCCTCCAGACAACACCTTCGACAACATCCTTAGACGATCCTGTCATGGAAACACCTGCGCCGTCAACGTGGGCACCAACGAATGAACCGCGCGGTCGGGGCAAGCGTTGCGATCACTCCAATGAAACTGGTGGCCATCGATCAGTCAGCCACCGCCCCGGGAACCCAGTAGGGCCTTTCGATGATCCCTTGCAAACGAGAGATACCTGACCGAACGCGAGGCAACCAACAAGAACCCTGGTGACGCAAACGGGGAGGTTACACACTCCCCAGCGGTGCTCCAAATAATCGAGCGACGTCGAATTCTAGTATTTCGCCATGTCCCACATGAACGATGCCGAAACTTGGTTGGCCCGCGCGCCAGCCTCAGTCTCGACAACTTGTCGCAACACGTCATCCGCATCACCTCGGTGGGTGCCTGCCGCGCAAAATTCTTTTGGCCTGTCAAGTTCCGGCTGCAAGGCCCAGGCCCGTCTGGCCCGCCCCCACAAGCGGCGCCAAGGCACAACAACTCCGATGGGCCGAACACCCCCCAGAAAGTTTGCCAAACCTGCCAAACCTGCAGAGGAACCTGCCACCCCCCACAAGGCCCATCCCCGTCGACTCGATAAACAAGAGCAAGCCAAAAACCGCCTCGTGGGCAGCATCCTTCCAAAAACGAGAATGGCGGAGGTGGCATCCACCAAAAGAAATACCCCCCCGTGAAACATGTGTATAACAACACCTGCACGAAGACGGGGGCCAAAACAGTGAGGACGAAACTTTAAAGCCGAACCGAATAATATCCAATACTGCGGCCGGGTGATTGGACGACGGGGCATGGTGATGAATTCGTGGTGTACACATAGGCTCTTGAATCCACATGTTGTAACAACCGCCGCTAGCACGATCCATCGCACAAGCTACGCGTTTAAACCCCCAGCCGCAGCCAGAACACACAAGCAAACAAGGGTCTCAAACTCTGAAAACGGATGCCCCCGGACCTTTCTGACATGAAAATTTTGAATGCTCAGTACGGGCCAATTGTTCGGGGGTCGCCCCGCGGGAACTGGTGATTCACTGGAGGGGGGGGGTGTTCACCACACCGCGCGGTGATCAATTTTTGGCGGGGTAGAATTATTCACCCCCTTATTTTCGATGTTCTGCACCAGCCGTTCCCGAACTGCCCGCTCCTTGGTCAGGCCAAATCGACTCGGCTGACTTCTCGAATCCCTCGACATGCCGACCACGATTGCGCAGCCCCGAGCTGCAGACCCGCCTCCCCCCACACAGAAAAAAAGGCCTTAGAGGGCTTCCCCAACCCAAAGCCATTCACCATAGCCCTCCGTGTGAAAAGGGTCAACTTGTAACAACACCCTGGCATTAAATGATATCCGCCTCTCGTTCTTGCCATCGGGCGCGCATCGATGACGTGGGCATGGTGCGCACCCTTGCACGTTGCCAGCATTGAAATGAACATGCCACTTCATGTCAAGGCCACGATAAAAAAGGCGACGTTGGCTATGAATGATTGTGGGGATATGGTCTTTGATACGCCGAAGCCGCACGGAACATATTGTAGGAAAATACGGAAAACGCTATCCTACAACTCGGGTGGCTCCGGACCGCCCCCACCTACAATACCGATTCCTACATCTCCGTTACCTACATCGCCGCTAGCGAAGTATACGGTAACGGCCATCCTGTGGGCGACACCCTTGGCATACCATTCAAGATGAGAATGTTGCAATATGTGTTATGATGGTTCCTGGCGGCGTAGCACTGTACTTCCGAACAGTTTTGCGGAGCTTGCGGGTATGGTCGGGAGAGAAAGCTTGCGGATATGGTCGGATATGGTTGGAATTTGCGGATATGGTCTCAACCGCCACAGGCCACATGTTAGGTCCGTGCCCATGATCCGACAACTCCCCGAACATTTTGCCTTTAGCCTGGAGCAACGACCGAGGGTCAGCCCTGATCCGGCCATCCAACCTTTGCTGCCAGAGTAATGGAAAAGGACGTAAGAAACAGGACCGCTGATCGCAGCGTTCTCCCTCCTGCCCCCAGAGAGCAAAACTGCCGGAACCCAGTCCTTTCACGCTGTTTTGTTGCTGGCGATGACATAGTGCTTGCCCGCTTGCATATTCCTCCTCCTCCTCCTTCTCCTCCTCCTCCTCCTCCCTCCCCCTCCTCCTCTTCCTCCTCCTCCTCCTCGTTTTCTCGCATGCTCCTGTTCTTCCTCATCCGCCTGTTCCCCCCCCTCCCTCCTCCATTCACCTCCTCCCCGTCCTCCTGGTGCTCCTCCCCGGCGCCGCGGGCCGCGCCTCTGCGTCCCGCAGCGCGCGGTCGAAGCTCCGCAGCCGCGCCTCTGGGAGCGGGGGGGCCCCAGCGGCCTCTGTTCGCCGCCTCGGGCCAGCCTCAATGGGAAGCGTGTTCGGAAACAACTCCTGGAAGGCCTTCGTAAGAAAGATTATAAACTATGAAGGCCGACTGGGGACCACCAAACCAAATGAGGCCGCATTGAGCCCGGGATTGAACCGGCTTGAGCCGGAAGCGGGATTAGATGGGATAGTCCCAGGTGTCGGCCATGAATACACTAGCGCCGATGCTGAATCCCACCAGCCCTCTGGGCGTGAATGGTTTGGGACGTTTCCTCTTCCAACCCCCCTTCTTGCTTCCCCTTCGGGAAAAGCTTATCACTATTCCGCATTCAAATACACCTGCTCCCCAACCCGACCAGCGACAAACCGGGGACCATACCGATTCCCCCCCATCATCCCTGTCAACAAAAACACAACAAAATGAACTTTTCACGAAAGTCTAAATCACGCGCAGACACCCCGCGCGATCACTTCGCATTGGTTTTTAGACCAGGGCGGCGGAGGTGCCAGCAGATTGCCCGTTGTGTGCTATGCCAATACATCCCACCATCCCTGGCAAAAACAAATGTAAAATGCACTCTGCTGAACATTGGATCCTGCGCGGACGCCCCGCGATCACTTTGCATTTGCTTTCAGGGACGGCGGGGGTGCCTCCCGTGTGCAATTCCAATCCCCCCTTACTATCCTGGGCACACAAAACATACACATGCACTTTGCACCCACACCTGGATCATTAGCAGACGCCCCGCGACCACTTTGTTGACAGAAGCGGCGGGGGAGGGTCGGCGCAAATGCCTGCTATGTGCAGGCCCACCATCGCTTCCAACAGCACAGATGCACTGCCAGGGACAGCGGGTGGGGCGGCAGACTGCCTGCTGCGCGCAAGCCTACAATCCTTGTCAAAAACAAATGCACAGTGCCTGCGGGCGCACACCCGCGCAACATACACAGTGCTCGCACATCCGCCGTCAGTTTGCACTCGTTTTTGATAAGAACGTTGAGGTGGCCGGAATATTGCCCAATGTGGCGCACCTGGCACGCGGGGCGCACCTCGCAGGCATTGCGCCTCTGGCTGGGGTCTGCATTGATTCCCACTGGATGTCGATAGCGGCCCCTGCATGTGCTGAAACTCGGGTGCCACATACGTGGTGGGAGGGCGGGTGGGAGGTCAGCGACACTGCTTGCGACTTGGGGTGGCTTGGCCCCTACCCCTACCCCCCCCCCTGGGTCTGGAGGCGAGGGGCCGCGAGCGGTCAGGGCGTCCAAGATGGCCTCGGTGAGGCAACAAACAAGATTGGCCCCAAGAGGGCACCCAAGGCTCCCAAGAGTGCTCCACGAGGGTCCCAAGAGGCGACCATGATGACCCAAGAGGCCCCCAAGTGGCCCCCAACAGGCTCCGAAGAGACCAGAGGCCCCCCCGAGGCCTCCAAGACGCTCCAAGAGGCCCCTGGGATCGCCAAGAGGCCCCCAAGACGCCCCAAGAGAACTCCAAAAAGCTCTCAAGGTAGATCCGAAGAGACTCCGATAGGCATCCAAAAGGCCTCTGGCTGCTCTGCTCGCCCTCCTCCTTCTCCTCCCCCCTAATCCTAGTCCTCATCCGCCTATTCCTCCTCCCCCCTCCTCCCGCCTCCCCCTCTCCCGCTTCCACCTCCTCCCACGATTCCTCCTCCATCACCCCCCGAGTATGACGGCTTTGCAAGTCCTTTATCCCACTGCATGCTCCTCCTCATCCATGATCAGGGCAACTCGCATGGACATCGTTTCTGGATGGGCTGGTGGGGTTATGCGAAGTGTCTCGAATTTGGCCTTCCAGGAGATGCAACATACAGAGTTGTGTGGGGTGGTGAAGCAGATCTCGAGGAGGAGGCTCCGATGACGGCGCGAAACGCACGGTCAAAGCTCCGAAAACGCACATCTGCGGGCGGGGCCCGCGTGGGATGCGTTCGACATCCCGGACCAGCCCTCTCGAGGGGCGGGGGGAGACTTCGGTGAGGAGGGTCGCCAGGAAGCACGCGGGTCCTCGAGGTCACGGGCTCTGGCAGCTTTCAATCCTCTTCGAGCCTCCAGGGCCCTCCCCGGGCCCAGGGACCGTCTGAGGACGGTTCAGATCGAAGAACTCGTCCCAGGGAGAAGCTTCTTGAGGAACGCGGCAGATTCGTGTCTTGACGACTTCGGCTCTGGCTTCTGACACTTCGTGGATCGTTCAATCTTCGGCGTGCGTCCGCGGCTTTCCGATATCTACGTAAAGAGCCTGGCAGATCGAGCCAGGTGTTTTAACATAATCCTGAGTGCTCATGAGTCTTCAGCGGGAGGATGGACATGAGGAAGAGGAAAACGCGGGCCTAATGAAAAGCGAGGGGCAATAAGGGAATGTGACAGAGGAAAAGAAAACAAGGGAGAAGGAGAGGGGGAGGACAAGGAGCAGGAGGTGAGGAGGGGGAAAGGAAGGGAAAAGGTAGAAGGAAAGAGAGGAAGGGTGATAACAGATAAGGCGGTAGGAGGGGGAGGCAGGAGGAAGACGATGAGCCATGCGGAAGACAAGCGCTGCCCATACGGAGGAAACGACGAAATAAAATCCGCCGCGGGCGGCGACAAAATCAGGCTCTTCCATTCCGTCCTCGCTCCGAGCCCCCCCCCCAGGTTCCGGCTTCTCGAACGAACACCTGCACGGACAAGTCGGGAAAGCCTGGCCTGGCCGAGGCCGCACTCGGATGCCTCCTGCATGCGCCAAGGCCGAGCCACGGAAGGCGGAGCTTCTCCTCTCCTCAGCGTCCCTCTTCACTGCTGCCTCATGGGGCCTCCCTACCCATGGAGTCCTTGACGGCGCACGACGGGGCAAGCCTGCGTTCTGGCCCGCAGCAGCAACAACTCCTGCACGGTGCCGCTGTGGTCGCCTGGCGAAAACGCGAGGCCATCTCTACTGTCATCTCTCTCTCTCTCTGGCACTCACTGTAGGCGCTGATCGAAGAATTAACCCTGTGCTCCCGATAATCATCCACTGGGGGTAAGAAAATTCGGGGGACTGGCGGGGATAATCAACGATTTTCCCGGCGAAGGTCATGATGATGCAGATGATGATGATGATGATGCTGATGCTGATGATGATGATGATGATGATGATAATGATAATGATGATGATGATGCTGCTGATGATGATGATGATGCTGCTGCTGATGATGATGATGATAATGTAATGATGATGGTGCTGATGCTGATGATGATGGTCCTGGGCGCTCGTGTAGACTGACCGTGTAGATCATACATATACATATATATAT
The DNA here is from genome assembly GCA_963575745.1 of Prorocentrum cordatum. NCBI lineage: Eukaryota > Dinophyceae > Prorocentrales > Prorocentraceae > Prorocentrum > Prorocentrum cordatum. The sequence goes on along the minus strand of CAUYUJ010020503.1, from coordinate 645,327 downwards.
GTACACACGCGTGTACACACGATAATTACTGATGTATACATATACGTCTACACACGTGTACAGTCATTGCATGTGCTTCTGCGTACGCATCCGCATATCTACACACGTGCAGTACAACCACGCGCGCGTCGCGCGCTCGGGCTGTCTGCAGGCGCAGGCACGGAACACCGGCGGGACGATGGAGATCACCAGACACCGCAGGAGCAACGAGGGCAGGTGGAGGCAGAGCAACAGCGGGGAGGGAGGGGGAGGAGAGGTGGCGCATGAGAAAGGGCGAAGGATGGAGACTGAGAGGAGCAGAAGGGAGGGGGTGAGAGGCTCCAGAGGGGAGCAAGGAACGGCGAAGGAGCAGGACGATAGACAAGGGCGGCAGCAGGAAGGTGCTGGTGGCTGAAGAGGTTCTCCTCTGCTCCTACTCTTCCTCTCTTCCTCGTCGTATCCTCCTTCTGCTTGACCTGCTCGTTCCGATTCTCTTGCTTGGAGCTCACGTATTTGGGTTGGCTGGGGTCTGTCGAACGCATCTGGGAGCACCCTTTGGGATTCGTGGAGGTCTGGGCGTCTATTGAATCAAGGCCCGCTCCTCATCCCTTACTCCCTCGCTCCGCCTTCGTTTCACCCTCTTGCCAATTACCCTGGCCTCCCGTTCCCTCCTCCAACACGAAGTCATGATGCGGACGAATTCGGAGGAGGAGACATTTTGGAATCTCTGGGAGCTGGCGACTCTGGAGAAATGCATCGGGCGCCGCAGCCGTTTCAGAGGGCTCTGAGAGCGTTCCAGAGCGCACGAAGCAAATTATCCTCTCGCCTCTACGGATGTGAATCTCACCAGGGCTTTCAAACCTCGTCTTCCCCTTGGGGCATGAGGTTTACCAGCGCTCCTCGTCAATAAACATCCCTTCCCCCACTCGACAGCCACCAAACAAGAAACATGCGGGACACCCCACCACCACCCCTGGCGGCATAATCTGGATCGTGAGCGGGTCCTCGCGATTATGTAGCACATCTTTTTGACTAATATGGTGGGGTGTAAGCATATATGTCCGCTGTTCACTCTCCCCCTATCCCTATGAATAGCAAATGCACAAATCACTCGCGGGGTCCCGCTCACTATCCAGATTTCGTCATCACGTGCGCTCCTCAATTCTATTGTCAGAGATAATGGGGGCCAACATGGTTGCTGATAGGCGGACGGTTGAGCGGGGGAGGGGATGTTTGCTTGTCTGCCATGTCAAAACTACTATGAACTCGATGTGGGTACCTTGTTGGGCCCAAGAACGACAAAACTGTGTTTTTACCGGTTCCGTTTTACTATCTATTTTGCCGGTTCCGTCGCCGTTGGTTTTTCCAATTCCGTACGCTTTTTTGCTGGTTCCGGTTCCTGTTCCAATTCCAGAACCGTTTTTTGCTGTCTCCGGATGCCGTTTTTGTTACCAATTCCATTTTCATAGAAAGCATGTGTCGGAAACGGTGAAAGAAACGGCCCTGCCGTTTCCAGGGCCCACTGAAGTGGGCACACACACACGCCATAGGCCATACACCATGACCACCCCGCCGCCGCTTTGCAGTGGATTATGTACTGGTGAGAAGGGGTTCGACATTTTGTCCGCTGCGTGCTGCCACGTGCAAAGGCGTACCTGGCACACTCTGTGCGCGTCGCGCACCTGGCGCACGTGGTGCAGCTACAGCAGGTGACGCCCTTGGCGAGAGTGGAGCACGTGGCGCATCTTGCACACCAGGCGCGCCTGGCATGCTTGGCGCCCTGGCGCACCTGGCACGCGTGGTTCACCACTTTGCGAGCGTCGAAAACCTAGCGTCTGTATTGTGTCTTAACAGATGTCCGTCCGAAGACGACTTCTACCTAGGCTACTTGATGGGGGTGAGCGAGACACCTCCCCCTACCCCCTCCTCTGGGTCGGGACCCCGCGGGGGGGGCGCGACCCCACGATGGTTCGAGATGGCCTCAAACATGCCTCCCGAAGGCTCCATATCCCTCCGGAAGACGGTATACAGTAGTCACGTAGCGTCCCAAGGAGCTTTCCAAGAAACCCAAGTCCTGACACAACCTTAAGAAGACCAAGGGTCTGAACCGGACGTTAGCAAGATCAATCAATATCAAATCAGGAAAATCGGATCAAATCGGAACGGGCGTCGGATCGGTGAGCACCGGCAGGGAATGCAAATCGAATCGGATCGGCTGCGCCAATATGTGAAACAACACCGGGTAAACATCTGACCGCATCGGATCGTCGAATATCGGATCTGGCTGGCCGCAATCGATATCAAGATGGAACGACTGGATCGACATGGACCAGGGGGGTGCAAGGGGGTCAGAGCGTCCAAGATGGCCCGAGATGGTGTACCTCTGCCTGGAAGCTGCCCCTGGCAGGCCCTTCCTCCCCCCCCCCCCAAGGCGGCCCGGGCGGCCGCGGCGCCGTAAGGCGCAGACTCGTGGGCGGCAATCGTGACGGCCCGGGCGGCCGCGGCGGAACTGGGGCGCTGTTTTGCTATTCAGTCCTTGTCTTGCTTGCAATTTCCGTTCCAAGCCATGGTGTGGTGTTGGGTCGTCGCTCTGACTCCACGGCGCCACGCATCTTTTCACCTCTCCCCTCCTCTCCTTTTCGACTCTGCCCTCCGCATCCCATCTCCGCTCCTTGCCTCTGCTCTCCGCATGTCTCTGCTTCGGCACACCCCTCACACGCTGCGTGGCCCCATAGAAAACTTCACTTACGGTATCTGTGGGCCAGGCCGTATGGCGTGCCAGCCCCGAATTGGGCACACCCCTCACGTGTTTGGTGGCCGCATAAGGGGGCTCCACCTGCGGTCTCTATGGGCCCGACCGTATGGCGTACGCGCCCCCACTTCGGCACACCCCTCATACGCTTCGTGTTCCCTTGGGGAGCCCCACCTGCGGTCTCAGTGGGCCCGACCGCATGGCGCACGCGCCCCCAATGCGGTACACCCCTCACACGCTTCGTGGCTCCATAGGGAGCTCCACCTACTGTATTAGTGGGCACGGCCGCATGGCGCACCAGCCTCATCTGATCCTTCCCCTCCCCCTCCTCTCACTCCTCCTTCTGCTGCTCCCCGTCGTCCCCTCCGATTCCTCGTTCCCCTGATCGTGGTGTTCATCCAACTCCTCGGTCTTTCTCACTGCCCCACCGTTATTCTTCTCCTGCCATCCCTCTCCGACAACCCCCCCCTCATCATGCCCGTGCTTCTGTCCCCCTTCGACTTCCGAGATGTGCTGGCCCCACTGTGGGCAACTGATGTCAACGAACTGTACAAGACTGAACTAATCAAGCATACTCAGTGGGTAAGGATCACCCGCCACCGTGCCTTCAACACGTAAAACAACGCCACAATGATCATGCAACTCTCAGAGCTCGATAAAGGATCGATAGCCGCCAGGACGGTGATCCCACCCAAAAGGACCCGAAGGACCCCGGGGTTCCCTGAGAAGCGCACAAGGGGGTCCAAGAGCGCTCCGAAATGGCCCCAGAGGGCCCAAGACTGCCCACGATGCCCTCCAGGCAGCCCAAGAAGCTTTCAAGGTACGAGGAGCCCCAAGAGGGCTCCAAGAGGCTCCCAAAGAGAGCCCCGAAGTCCAAAATTGTCCGTCTCCCTCAAGTTTGTCAATAAGTCTAACAATCTCGCCTTCTCGGGCTCCCGACGCTCCGAAACGGCCCAAGATGCCTCCAAGATCGCCCCCCCAAGACTGGCCAAGATGACCCTCAGACGGCCCAGGAGGGGCTGAAGACGGCACAAGAGCGGGTCTCAAGAGGGGAACCTCAACACACACAGGCACACACACAGACACACAGACACACAGACACACACACACACACACACAGCACACACACACAGACACACAGACAGACACACAGACACAGACACAGACACAGACACAGACACAGACACAGACACAGACACAGACACAGACACAGACACACACAAACACACCACACCACACACATATAACACATACAGCACACACACACACACACACACGCACGCACAAGACGGCCTCCGAAGGCCAAGACGTTCCTCGGAGGCCCCTAGGGGTCCTCGAGTGCCCCCCCCGAGAGGCTCCAAGAGGCCCCCAGAGGCCTCTGAGAGAGCTCCCATAATGCCCCCAGGAGGCCCCGAGAGGGCCGCAAGAGGCCTTCTCATCTTCCTCCTCCAGCTCCTTTTCCTCCCCCTGGTGTCCCTTTTCCTTCCTCTCCTCCCCCTTTCTCTTCCTCTGCCAAGTGTTCCCGCAAAGAGGTTCCCTAACGGCTGGAGGAACGCATGGTCCAATAGCTCGGCTAGACTTCGGCACAACGTTCGGCCGCATGGGCGTTTCCAAAAGCAGGGAGCGGCGGTGGTTCGCCGTAGGCGTCTTCGACAAATCTTCCAGTCTACCAGCTCAGCCGCAACTGCCAACGGCTCATCGGGCGAACAGTAGAAAAGGTGGCGCAGCGCCGGAGACGACGACGAGCAAATATCTGCAAGGGAGGGGGGGAATGACGCAACGAGGAAGGGAGGGGCGACGCCCGCCAAGGAAGACGTGCGAGAGGGAGGGGTGCGCCCGCTCGCCAGGGAGGACGGAGACGACCTAGCAAATTTCCGCAAGAAGGGGGGGGGACGACGACGCAACGAGGAAGGAGGCGATGCCAACGACGAGCACCTATCCGAAAGAAAAGGGAGGGAGAGGGAGGGCAGGGGTGCGCCGCATTGCCGGGACCGCGCCGCCGACAACGACGAAAAATGTTCCGCAAGGGGGGGTTGCGCGGCGCAACGCCGGAGACGACGACGCAACGAGGATACGACGACGAACATCCTTCTGTGGAATAATGGTAAGTCTTTGACCGTCCAGGGCGGTATCCCCCGCCACAAGGGGGAGGGGCAAGAGGGGGTGGGAGCGACTGCGACACGCAAGAGTGATGTGTGATAATGGGTGTTGATTTTAGCGGGCCAGGGGGGCCAAACCCAAGCATGCAAGCCGCTGATGCCGCATCCCATTCAAACATCGATGGACCCTTTTGGAGCCGCGCAACAGGTCACCCTTACTCACAACGAGCTGGTTGCAAGCGAGATGCGACGCACGCGGCACGTCTGGAACATCCTGGACGGCGCTGCGTTTGGCGATGTCCAATGAGCTTCGATCACGAACCACCGAGCTCCTCTGGATATGATGCAATCCTGCTTCGGCTCAGTTTCTTTTCCCTCCTCCTCCTGCTCGACTCTACTCTCCTCCTCCTCCCCCATGAAAGCTGAGAGTTGCTACCAAGGGCCCCAGAGAAACAAACTGCAGAACACCAAGCCCCTGCCAGCTGAAGAGCGCTCGCCACTTCGACGTCCCATCTATCTGTGCTCTGACACACCTGCCACTGCCGCCGTCAGCTGTACATTGGCGGCGAGCCAGCGGAATCTGGCGAGGCTCAGAAGGCATGCCTCGACATGGCCGACTCTTTTGAAAACCTCCTTTTCACATGTGCGCCTCCAAAACCTCCGAAATGATGACTTTTCAATACGCGCGTGGAAGGCAAAACCGTCTGACCCATCTTTGGCATGGATTCCGCGCCGAGGGGGTCGTTCCGTGTGGGCCCCCAGGCATGGGAAGGACCTCTACGGGCCAGAGACAACCAATAAAACTGCCGCCCTGGTGTGTGTTCGGGAAGACGGACACATGCCCCCTCTCCTCGCAAAAGGCTCGCCGTCACACGGCCGACTCCGGAATTCGATTTCGGACCCAACAATGTAAACGTCCCGCCTGCATTCCCGTCACCTTCTGCTGGCAAAGTCGCCGACGCTCTACGTCCGCTGGGCGTCCGCTGGCCTCGCAGGTCCCAGCCCCAAGGTGGCCCAAGAAACTCCCACGACAGCCCCAAGACGGCAGAAAACAGCCCCTAAGACCGCCCAAGAGACCCCCAGGACGGTTTTTGGAGGCCCCGCTCCAAGACGGCCCAGAGAGGCCCCCAACACGGCCTCTGAAGGCGCCAGATAGCCCAAAAGCGCCCGAAGACGGACGGCCTAAGACGCCCCCAAGACACTGCCCCACCAGACCAAAACAAGCCTCCAAGGAACCCAAATATGTCACGAAGCCTCCGGAAGGCTCCCAGACGAGCCCAAACGCAAATACTACTCTACGCATTCCGGCTGTGCACCCCGCGAAGCGAGAGGAACCCGCGGATCTGGTCAAAAGCGTAGCATGAGACCAACGCCGCCTGATTGGGAGACGGAGCGCGCCGACTCTGTACGGAAACGGGATCCGCTGTTCATCCATGCGCCGCAATCCATCTTTTTCGTTTCCTCGAGATGAGCGGCCGAGGCAGAAAACATCTCCGCCCTGCGCTCCTGGACGCACTGGAGGAGCCGTACGTCGCGGCGACGCCCACCTCGCGAGTCGGGTGCTCCACGGCCATCCCTGTTAAGGTTTCGCCCACTGCCTCCTCGGCTCGCCGTCATCCTCCCCCCATTCCTTCTCTGCTGCTGGGACGGTTCTCGTGAGATAACAGAGGTTCAGAAGTTGGTGTGGGTATGCTCGTTTCTGGGTCCCCTCGGGTCCAGCTTGGGGTTGGAAGGTTCGGCCGTATCCGACAGCACTCCCATGCTAATGTGCGTTGTCGTGTCCGCCTGAAGCGTCGTCTTGCCCAATCCCCATTCCTTCTCTGTCCCCATCCCTAGTCTAACTAGACGAGAGATACTATCCAGGGCCCCGCAAACGAGAGCTTTGATGCAACACAAACGACATGGAAATCTGGCACGCCCAAGGGAATCTGCAGCCGCGGGTCAAAACATTCTCCCTTCTTCGTTCTCTCCCGCTGGCTTGCAGTGTCACGCAGTGTCCTGGCTTGCAGTGCCCTGGCTTGCAGTGCCCTGGCTTCAGGAACGCAATGGCAAACTGCATGAACGCATCAAATATGGGAGGTCCGCGCGGAGAGCGCCCAGGTCGGCGCTGGGTCCCCCTCCACCGTCCGCGCCCTGGGGTTGCCGCCAGGGGCGCTGCCAAGGAAGCGGGGTTCAACGCTGACCCGTGAAATCCGCGCCAACCTCTGGGAATTCATGCTTGTGTCGTGCTTCGTTCCGTGATGTTCCTCCTCCTGGGTGTAATACGACGATTAAGAGGAACAGGGAAAGATAGAACACGTGGTCTTTTCCCTCCGGGCGCAAATCTGGGCAGGACGACTAAAATATCGATTCGACATAATTTCTCTCGTCCTGTGACTCCTCTGGGCTCCGTCATCCGGACGGGCGCGCGTGCACGGACACGTGCACACACGCACGCGCGAACGAGCACGCTCGCACGCGCACGCGCACACGAACGCACCACGTACATCCACTGGCCTGCACGCACCCACACATTTCTCTACACCGCGGCACGTTGACCCAACTCAGCGAGGGCGTTAGCGGGTCACGCTAAGGTGAATACCAGCGAGCGTGGGTCGGTGGGGTGGCAACCAAAAGAGGGCTGCGCGGGCAGAAGAGGGCTGCGTGCACGAGTGCCGAGCACATGCAACGACCCCAGGGGGCTCGCTCCGGGGCAGCACGGGCGGCGGTGGCGGGTGCGATGCGGCCGGGCGCCAGCACCCAGGTGGACGGCCTGGGACGCCCGGGGGGCGAGAGGCGACGCCCGAGATTGGGTGCGAACGCGAGACCGGGAGACGAGGAGAGAGGAGCGACGGCAACGACCCGACGACCGACAGGGAAGGGCGACACCCCGAGCGACAACCCAGGGTGCGAGCAAAGATAAGGAGCAAAGGAGCGACGCATGACGGCGAGAGGGGAGAGGGAAGACGACTCACCAGGCGGCGCGAAAACCACTGATTTACCGGAAAGCCACTACGGACTGTGCCAAACATGGTCCGCGATTCCACACATGGCCGCACGGAACTGGGATCTGTGCGTGGGAGCCACACTGAAACCCAACTCCGCACTGCGAATAACAATAAACAACGGCAATCCAGACGCCCCCCCCCCCTCTACCCACCCACTCACGCACACACAAACACCCACACACACACACACACACACACGTACACACGTCCAAACGCACACCCTCATACGCGGCGCTAAGACACATGTGGTAGGGCGTGTAAGCACTTGGCCCCGTCTGAGAAAGATGCGTGGGCTCAATGCTAGCATTCCCGCCCCCCGTCGAGGCCATTGCCCCTTGCCCCCCTCCTGTTGGTATATCTATAGATATCATCACATGGCAATATGATTAAGCTTTAGGCGGGGCGTCGTTCAACATTCCACTGCGTGCGCTACAGCACCCAATTTTCTACGAGGGACAGCGCTCTAGCAACCCAAGGCGTACGTTCCAACACTGAACTTCTACCGCACGCGAGCGCTCCGGCAGCCTACGGCGTGCGCCCCAACGCTGCATTTCTACCGAACGTTGGCATTCCAGCCGCCCGCGGTTTGCGCCCCATGCCTGCGTATTCAGATAGCGCGAACGTTCCAGCAGCCCGCGGCGCGCGCTCCGGCAAGCTTTGCACTTCCCGAACGCACGCATTCCAGCAGCCCGCAGCGCGCGCTCCATCACTACACGTTTATAAAGAGGAAGCGTTCCAGAATCCCGCGGCGTGCGATGCAACCTTGCATGTTTATCGAACGCGGACGTTCGAAACCGGGCCTCAAATAACGCACGCGAACCCATGGAATGACAAATCCTACTAGCATCAAGTTTCAGTGACGGTACTTCGCGCCGAATGCCGCGAGATACGGGGCCATCTTCGTGTCTTCGCGCTCTCGCGTGGCCTCCAAGGAGGAGGGCAGCCCAGACCGCGACGCGTGATGCGCGACGGTCCTCGCGCCCCTACGGACGACCTTGTTGAACGTCTTTACGTCGCAACGCAGCAGGGGCTCGGCTATAGCTCCAGTGAGCCAGGCTCTGGTCCGGCGGCAAGAGGGGGGAACCGAGGCGGAGCGCGGCCGCGGAGGGCGGAGCAGAAAGGAGGGCACTCACAGCACGAAGAACTTCGGCTGGAGTGGCCGGGCGGCCAGCCTGTGCCAGCGTGACATGGCAGCGGACGCGGGGTGGCATCGCGGCATCGCGGCCACACCCAGGAGCTGAGGCGCAGGCTGCAGTATAGAAAAGAGGACAAAGAACGACCTTATTGTCCCAGGACAACTATTCATCCAAAATCCGCCGACCCTGTCGGCGTGTGCGAGGGGTTTGGCTGTTCGAGTCGTCGTCTCCGTCGGTCGTCGCCTCCGTCGTCCCCTTTCCCTGCAGCTTCCTTCTCAAGCTCGTGAGCGAGAGAAAAATCGAGCAGTGTTGTAATCGAGTCGAAGGGAAGCCCCTTCCCTTTGATCCCTTCCCCAGGGGGGGGGGGTCCCGGGGGGGGTCCCGGGTGGGGGTGGGGGGGCAGATTTGTTTTCCCTCGGGCGGCCTAGAAACCTCGAAAACACTCCAAATGAGGTCCGAACGCCCCAGATGGCCCCCGAGACGGCCCACGAGGGCCCCGAGTCGCCCAAAGATCGGCCGAAAACGCCCAAGATAGCCCCAAGACCGTCCAAGAAGCCTCCGAGACGTCCCAGGCTCCCTCCAAGAGACCTCCAGGAAGCCCCAAGAGGCCCCCACGGGGCTTCCAAGCGGCCCCTAAGAGCTTCCCAAGAGGCCCACAAACTACCCCCAAGAGGCCCCCAAGAGCGCACGTCGTCGTCGTCGTCGTCGTCGTCGTCGCCATTCAGGGTCGGCGGCACCGGCCGTAAGGCCTTCGCAATCATTTGTTGGACGGTTCTGGGGGCGGGACAGGGCGGCCCCCCATTCCCCTCAAGACCCCCATGTCCTTGATGGTGGGGACAAATGATGGCAAGGACGCCGGGTAGGCTGACAACAAAAAAATGATTGCCGCGGTCATCACGTCGCGTCAGATCAGCAGAGGCCAGCACCGCATTGCCACGAGTGGGGGGGGGGGGGGCACGACCGACTGCGAGGATCAGCGACCTCCACGCCTCACTACCCACAGAGCTAGGGGAACAATAAGATACGGCAAGCGTCGATTTCTGATACCGCGTGGATCTTTCAAACTTGAGCGATCGCGGCGTCCCAACAATGCAGACCATGCGACATCAACGGATTCTGGACCACTGGTGGCCTTCAACCTCCAACGCCCGCGTTTGGGTCGCCGCCGCGTCGAGCGTCGACACGACGCGAATCTGCCGTACTACTGCCAGATACGACTATTCTCTCTGACCTTGCGCCAAGAGGGGGATCTAGACTTACCAAAACGACAGAAGAAGCAGAGCGCCGAACAGGGATCACTCTCACTCCCTCTTTCCATTTTGGACGGTTCGCGATCCCGCCTGTCTCAATCACTACGCTCGAAGACCTGCAGCTGCACCCGCAACGAGCCCGCATACGATTCAGACTCATGCGTATGACGCCAGTGGCAAGCATGCTGATATACATTTGAGGCGCGCTGCTCCGACGGCTCTGCACTCGTCGGTTGCGCAGGACAGCGCGAGCTCATTGACCCGCAATATGAGGCAACAACTCCCCCTGGCCAACATGCCCAACCACATGTTTCAACGTGTGCGGATGCAATTCGGAGAAGTGACCTGGCAAGCCCTGACCCCCTTGGTGCAGATGTCCAACGCCTCCGCGCATCAAGGGCACTGGCATAAGAGAAACAAGCATGCAGCAACAGGCGACAAAGTTGTATGCAGACGGGCTTAGACAGGAAGGGGGGATCAGTCTGCAAGCGATGTTGCCTTGGCACATTGCGATTTCAAGATGCAGGATCTGGTTTCGCACTGAAATGCACTGAGCCGAACTACTGATGAACGCCAAGCCTGCCAATGCTCGATACGCAATCATAGGACATGGCTCTTGTGTTACTACATCATCATCCGATTATCTGAAAGAGCTGGTGGGCCCCAAGTGAAGAAAAGGATATGTAATAGCGTCAAGCGTGTGTCTAAAAACACTCGTCAGAGCCCAGACGAGCCCTCTGCTCGTCTATCTGATCCCTTTCTTCACCTTTGCTCTGCCCCTCTCTCTCGTGTAATGCCGCCAGCTTGGCCCAAGCCGGCTTGAGACAACTGATTTCCGGTTGCAGGACCGGTGCTGAAAAGGGAGCGTACCTCGAGCCCTGCCGTGCTCCGCCGACAGCCCCCGCTGCAGGGCCGGGAGGTACGCCACTGGAGGCTACCCAGTTCCGCAGTGGTAGCGGAGCCCGCCGCCGCGCGGGCGAGTAATATCGGCCGCCGAGGGCGAGAAGATCTACGGGGTGCTGGATTAAGGCGGGAGCTGGACGACGGCTAAAGCGAGGACGTGATCACGGACTACTACGACGTGGGCGCGATGGAGCATGGGCGTGCGACATCGACGCAGAGGAGACCGCCAGCTATGGGCGGAGGAGTGCTCAACCCAGATGCGCTACCTCGACGTGACGGCGGTGGCGGCGCAGGTGCTCGAGGCGATTGGTGGCGTCGCTCATCGGTCACCTCGTGGACGACGGCGCCGCAGTGGACGAGCCGCGACCTTGAGGGCATCCCTTACTGGGACGGCTCGGCTGGAAGGTGGCGGCGCTACAAGAAGGATGTGGCTCTGTTGATAGAGGCATCAACCTGGATGTGAGCTGGTACTGGGCGGCCAGGATGGTGCGGCGCCTGACGGGGCTGGCGAAGACGCTGGCGGAGTCCATCCCGATGGCGGAGCTGCGCGCGAAGCCGTGGACGTGGGTGCCGGACGTCGAGCAGCCCGAGGGCGACGCGGAGGCCGACGGAGACGAGCAGGATGAGGAGCGCGGCCACTGGGAGGAGCCTGACCCCATGGCGGGCATCAAAAGGCTGATGGGGGGGGTTGACGAACCTACGCGTCGTGGGCAGGTGATGACATATCTCTAGAAGCAGCTGCATCGACGTGCCGGCAAGGTTTTGAACGCGTGGATGATCAAGTTCGGCGAGGCTCCTGGCCAGCTGGACGAGGAGGACGTGGCGCTGACTGCTCGGACGGCAGGCTGGTGGCTGATCGAGAGGACGGGCCTGAGCGACGTGCAGAAGAGCATGCTGATGACTTCGACCAGCGGCAGCATGGAGATTCGTGGGGTGGTGCCGGTTATGCTGAGGGTCTTCCCCACTCCGCAAATGACGGAGCGGCACCACAACCAGTTCGAACGACGAAAGGCTATCACCTTCAACAGGCCCGGCACATAGCTGCTCAAGAGGAAGGTGATTCGTAAGTTCAAGGAGGCCAACGTGCACGAGGACCTGGACGGGCTCAGCCAGCTCGATGAGGGCGGGTTCGAGGCGCTGAACGCGGAGCTCGGCAGCTTCGACGGCGACGCGGACAACGAGACGACGGAAGAGGCCCTGACGACGGAGCAGGACCTGGACATAGAGGGTATCCTCGCCGCGGAACTGGAGGCGCACTCGACGGTGCTCGAGGAGGCCGACGACCCCGAGCTGGCGCAGGAGCTCGGGAACCTCGAGATCGGCGTCGAGTCGATGATGGAGGGCCTCATCATCGTGCGTGAAAGTAAGAAGCGTGTGAAGGAATTGCGGAAAGACCGCAAGTTCGGCAAGGGCGGCGGCAAGGGTTCGAGTTCGAGCTCGAGCAGTGGCAAAAAGTTCATGAGCAACTCCAAGAAGGACAACCAACCAAATCAGCTAACCACGGATTGCCACGCCTGCGGCCAGACCGGTCATGAGGCTGGCGACTCCTGTTGCCCGAAGCTGAAGGAGTGGAAGGCTGAGCAGGCGAAGAAGAAGCTGCAGCAGCGAGTCAAGCAGCGCGACACGTTGGTGGTCGACCTCCTGGACACGGAAGAGAGCCAAGAGGTTCTGGAGGCGAACGTCCTTGAGGTGTTCGAGGCGCTGATGGCCACCAGTGTGGAAGCGACGAACGGCACGGGCGATACAGTGGATCCGCCAACTAGTGGCGAGCTACAGGTGCAGGAGGACCTCCTGCCCTCTGTCACAAGGGCGGACAGCGACGACGGCACGTTGGACTCTTCCTGCTACAGCACGGCTCGGGTGACGCCTCCGCCAAGATCGAGAACCAGTGCCAGGAGCTGGGCATCGACAGAAACATCAAGAAAGAGTCCCAGGTTTGGGAACGGTCAGAATCAGGTCTCCCCGGAGCACTGGACCGTGCCGGCGACGGTGTTCGACGTGGACACCTACCTGACGCTCTCCGTCATCAAGGACCCAACGCTGCAGCTGATTATAGGCAAGGACGCGCTCAAGGGCATGGCGCGGATATCAATTTCGCGGAGGACACGTTCAAGTCGGACAAGCTTGGGGTCACGCCCAAACGCTAGAATGAGACAGACAGAGGCCACTACGCGATGCCGATGTTTCCACGAAGCGGCTGGGGACCCCCCACAGGATGCCCGTCGACCGCGGCTGACGCGGTGATCAGGGTGCGGTCGAAGGTCAAGGAAACACTGATGAAGGTGCGCCCGCGGCTTGTTGCAAGCGAGGCTGACCGGCGAGTTGGGGAGAAGGCCGCGCCCGAGGAGCAAGAAGGCGATTGGGACATGCCCGACCAAATAGAGGTCTCCCACCTGCATGTGGGAGGGCGCGCCAGGACGACAACGCTGGGGCACTGAAGCCTTCGAATCGCGACGGCCCGAACTGGAAGCTGGCGAAGGCCCGCGATACGTTTTGTGCCGACATGGGGGACGTCATCGAGGAGATGCGCTGGATCGATGGCCTACCGAACGAGCTGTTCGAGCCGCTGGACCCTCCGAGGAACACCGTGACGAGGCTCCAATGGGAGTCCGAAGCCCCGAAGGTGAGGCCGACCCAGGCGCCTGATTCGGAAAGTTGGGCGCTGCTGTGTGTCCGCGACCAGCTACTGCGGGCCCCAGGGACGCGCTGGAGGACATGGCGGAAGTGCTGGAGATCTCGCAGGCCCGGCATCTGAGCATAAGGTTGCGGACCGACCGGCTGATGGAGGCGGGCGCAAAGGCGAGGAGAAGCACCCCACAGGAGGAAGGCGAGGCGTTCGTGAGCGTCGGGGTCCCGCCGCCACCTCGCGCGGCTGAAGGATCAGGCAGCGCTGCGCCAAGTTCGAGGGCGTCGAGTGATTCGGCGAGGAGGCGCGCGCGGGCGCTGCCGCTGATCGGGATCAGGAACAAGCAGGAGTTCGTGGACGACGTTCGGGACCACGAGATGCCGAAGAGCAGCGACCCGGAGCTGACGGCGATGCCAGCGCTGAAGAACGCGGCGCGCGCGCGCGACGAGGTGCCGCTCGTTCGGGGTCGGTCGATCGACGGCGAGAGGATCAGCGCCGAATAGCGCGGGACCTAAGACCCCCGCCTTTTGACCGTCGGCCACGACCTGCTGCTCGAGGTCCGCCGGCGCTCTCGAAGTGGTCGCTTGGAGCCGCCAGGTCGACCGGGTGAACTTCGCGGACCAGGTCGACCTGGCCCCGACGGTGGAGAAGATAAAGAAAGGCACCACAACGTATATGAAAGACCAGCTGCGCCCCTTACAGCGCAACCTGGTCACGGTCAACATCCAGCTCGAGGTCAACTTGACGGAGACCGGGTGGCGCCGAGCTTCCGGGGGGCCCTCGCGGCGGCCTGCCCAGCGTTCTCGGGCGGCCGCTTGAAAGCGTCGCGGTGCTCGACGGCCGCGCCCGCCCCCTGCTTGGACACCTTGAGGTGGGTGTGGCGCGCGGGTGCCTCGGACTGCACCGCGATCCAAAGGTGCACTGCCTTCTCGACTCCCTCGGCCCAGCGCTTCTGCTCCTCGGGCTGCTGGGCGGCGGGGTCGCCCTCGCCCTGGCCCTCTCGAGCCCCGGCGACGGCCGCCGTGGGCTCGACCGCCAGAATTTTCTCGGGGGCGCCCGCGCGTTCCTCGATCTCGCCGAACAGCGCGCGCGACGCCCGGCTCGAGGGCGTCGCCCTCTTTGATCTGCTCGCCGCCCATGATCGCGCGGTGCTTGGCGAGCTCGGTGCCCCGCTAGAGGCCTCCTAGATGGGGCCCCAGTAGACGCGGTCGAATGGTCGCGCGGCATCGACGACGCATCGGCCACGCATCGGCCACGCATCGGCGACGCGCCGGCCACGCGTCGGCCACGCGCGGGCAACGTCGGCGACGCGTCGGCAACGTCGGCGCGGAGAAAGACAAGCTCCACATCGAGCCGCGTCGGCGATGCGTCGGTGACGCGGCGCGATCCCTCGACCCCATCTAGTCGGATCCCATTTCGGGGGCCCACGTCTGTAGTGGCCCCAGTCAGGTTTGGCCGGCTCCAGGAACATGTGGCCCTGCTCGACCGTGACTTGCGAAGCTCGAAGATTCCTTGGGGCCCTGGAGACCCCTCGGGGGATCCGTGAGTTTCCATCGGAAATGAATAAGATTCCTTAGAGCGACCATCGGACTGAAATCCATGGTGAGCTCTGAGGGAATCCATGGGGTTTCTTGGGGCATCCTGAGGAAGCCCTTCGGTCATCCATAATATTCATTCGGAAATCCATGATTCCTCTGGGGGCCCAGAAGATTTCTCACGGAAATCGATTCGAAATTTGGGGCATCCATGCGGCTCCTTCGGACAATCCAAAGGGCCCCCGCAGGACACGCATAGGGTGCCGTTGGGCAGCACGCGGGGCCCCTTAGGACGTCGGTGAGATTTCGGAGGAATTCCGTCTAATCATGTACAAGATGAGAGAATGCTTTAGGGAATGCATCGGTATCAGTCGGATACCCATCGGGTTTCTTAGACATAGACCAACCATAGGAATCATTGCAAACCAATGGCATTATTTGGGGCATCTATAAGGCCATGCCATGGAGATCCTGAGGAAGCCCATCGGGTTCCGTCAGATACCCAACAAATCCCTTGGGGACCCATCGGGTTCCTCAGGGCACCCATAGGAATCGTCAAAGGCTCGATAGTGTTGTTGAAGAAATCCGCATGGGCCCCGGTGAAACCTATCAGGTGCCTTTGGACAACCTTATTGCGAACGTGAGAAATGCCTTTGGACAAGCCATCGGATACTTGCAGACATCCTGAAGGGATTCCTATGGAAATCCATCGGCTGCCTCAGGACATCCATCGGAACCCTTGGGACGTCCATCGGATTCCACTGGCAATCCATTGGGTTCCTTGGGGCGCCCCGAAGAATCCTGCGAATGTCCGTCGGCCTCCTCTGGAAGCCATGGGCCCCCTCAGCGCGTGCGCCAGGTGCCTCGGGAAATCCGCGGGTACCGACTGCAATCCGTAGGATGCCTTAGAAAGCCATGGGCTCCCAAGAGCAACCCACGGGGTTCCACGGGCTTCCTGGAGGAAATCCATGGGGCCACATAGGGCGCTTAAGGCAGTCCATACGGCTTCTTAAGACACCCATGTAATCCCTTCGGACATCCATCGGAATCCCCCGGGAATCCATGGCTCCAGATCGGCCCATCAGATACCTGCGAAAATCGATGGGATGCCTCAGGGCATCCATCGGGTTCCTGAGGGGGTGCGTCAGGGCATCCATCGGAACCCTTGGGACATCAATCGAATTCCGTTGGAAATCAATTGGGTTCCTTGGGGCGCCCCAAAGCATCTTGCCGAAACCCACCGACCTCCTCTAGAAATCCATGGGTTCCCTCAGTACACGAACCGGATGCCACGGGAATTCCGCGGGGACCCAAATGCAATCCGCAGGATGCCGTAGTGAGCCCATGGGCTGTTATGAGGGGCCCGCGGGGTGCCATCGGCTTCCTGCGGGGAAATCCATGGGGCCCCATAAGACGCCCACGGCAATCCATAAGGCTCCCTGAGACATTTCGGACATCCATCGGACTCCTCCGGGAGTCCATGGCTCCAAGTCGGCCCATCAGATACATGCGGAAATCCATGAGATGCCTCGGGGCATCCATCGGGTTCCTGAGGGGGGGGGGGGGGGGGGGGGGCCTCAGGGCATCCATCGGATTCCTGAGGTCCATAAGATTCCGGAAGAATCCGATCCCCCCCCCTCCTCCTCCCCGCCCTCCCCCCCGCCCCCTCCTCCTCCTCCTCCTCCTCCTCCTCCTCCTCCTCCTCCTCCTCCTCCTCCTCCTCCTCCTCCTCCCCCCCCCCCCCCCCTCCTCGTGGGCCTCCGAACCTCGGTGCTGTCGATCTGGGAGATCGCCGCGGTCGCCACTTCGCGCACTCGGAGACGGTGGGCGTCATCAGTGTCCAGGACTCGCCGCGCGCCCTGGACCCCGCCGCGCCCGCGGGCCCCATCCTCGGTGGCGCGGGCCACCTTGCCGCGCCAGAAGGGGGCCCTCGCTGGCCTCGAGGCCCGCCATGCCATTCGTCTTCGGCCTTCTCTTCCTGCTCCTTTTCGCTCGCATCTCGTCCGCCAACTTCTCGCCGAAGCTCGTCATGTGCTTCGGGGCCCTGCCTGGGAACTTCGTCTTGGCCACGCCTCGGATCGGGTGCTCGAGCGAGGCCTCGCCGCCAGTCTCAGCCTTCTTGCGCTGCCACTTGCGCCGCGGCCTGCCCGGAACTGGCCCGCGAACTCCGCGCCCGCCTTTTCTTGCGCGCCGTCGCGCGAACCGCCGCGAGACGGTTCTCGAGGGCGCGCGGGATCTTGATCTCCTCGCTCTGGTCCTCGGTGGTCTGGGCGCTTTCTTCTGCTCGTCGGCGAGCTCGAGGTCCCGGTCTCGGAGCCCCAGGAGGCAGGGGTTCGCCCGCCTCGTAGTCCCTGGGCAAGTCCTCGAGGAGGAAGCAGTCGCAGTCGAGGACAAAAGTCGGGGGTGGGCGGGGCGTTCTCGGGCCAGCGCCGGGCGCCCTCCAGGCGTTCGCTGGCTAGCTTCGGATCGAAACCGCGGCCTAGCTTCACGGAGTAGTTCCAAGGCTCCGGGCCTGCGACGGGCGCGAGCTAGCCGTGCGCGGTTGGCCGGGGCACGAGCGCCCGTTTCGCTCGCAGCCCTTGGAGCGGCGCCGCCCCCCCGTTATCGCGGAAGCGGGCCCCCCGACGTGCGGCGGAGGCACTCGAAGGGCCCCCAGCGGGTCGGGCACTTGCGCTTCTTCTCGGGCTCGGCCTTCGCACTCTGGACCCCGGTCGCGCCCCGTGGCCCAGTGCATCTCGGCCTTGACATCCTGGGTCGCGGCCTTGAGCTAGCTGTGCTCGCGGGCGCCTGGCTCCTGCAAGAAGCTCGCAGCGTCGGGGGCCATGGGCGCGCGGGCCGCCATCTCGAGCCTCGCTCGGAGCGCGGCGGCCTCGGTCCACTGGCTCGACAGTCAATCGGCGGACGCGAGGCTCTGGCCTCGCTTCTCCTTGGTAAAGCCGACGGCCCAGCTCGCGACGAGCTCGCCCGCCCAGGCCCTCGGCTGCCCCCGCGCGCCGATGGCCTCGGAGAGCCTCGCGCGGTCCACTTCTGGAGATCTCGAACAAAGCCCAGCGCCAGCCCTTGAGCAATGCGCCTGGGGGCTCGCCTGCTCGGAGGCGCCACGCCTCGCCGTCGCGCTGCCCGAGGGCGGCGTCGCGCCGCCAGGCGCCCGCCTCGAGGCGCATGTCGCTCACTCGGCAATGCTTGGCGCGCGCACCCAGGGCCGCGTCGCGCGCCTCGGCGGACGCGGGGCCCCTGCTCGGGCCAAGCCAGCCCGTGGCGGCGGACGCGCTGATGGCGGTGATCCTGAATTTGCCCCCTGCGCTCGGGCAGGCCTGGTCCGCGCGCTGCTTCTCGCCGGGGTGCTATGCCAAATCCTTGGCCGTCTGGGTCTCGAGAGCTGCCTTGTCCTCCCCGTTCTGCGCCTCGCGGGACTTGCGGTGGGACTTCTCGAGTCGCCTCTTGGCGCCTGCGGCGTGGATCTCGCTCTCGTGGACGCGCGCTGCCTCCTTGCCGCGGAGCTTGGGCCAGAGCTCGGCGGCGTCGACGCAGACCGCGCTCGCGTTGGCTCTCTGCTAGGCGAAGGTATTTGGGCTCGTGGCGACGAGGTCGAGGTCCTCGGCGCTGCCCCTCGCCGCCAGGGGCCTGTCGTTAGGGCGTTGATGGGATTCCGTCGGACTTGCAAGCCATTCCGCGGGGCATCCATCGGATTCCTCAGGGCACCCAAAAGATTCTATGAAGAAATCCAATGGAATCCTCCGGAAATTCACTGGCATCCTCCTCGGCCCCTCAGGATCCCTCAGGACATCCATGGGGTGCTGCGAGAAATCGTTTTGGCCCCCAATCGGATATGCTGTCTCCAGGCGCGCGCCTCAGGGACCCCCAGGACATGCGCGGGCGCCCTCCGGGCATCCACCGGGTTCCTGAGGGGGCCATCGGACGCCTGAAGGAATGCGCAGGGTTCCATGGGACAATCGCGGCAATCCATCGGACCCCTCAGGACATTCATCGGGGATCTTGCGAACGCCCGTGGGATTCTTACTTGGGAAATCAGTTAAAAAACCTTAGGCCATCTGCGGGGAACCTTGGGGCACCCATGAGATCCCTTGGAGATTCGTCGGGTTCTTTCGGCAATCCATGACATCCCTTCGGACGTGTATTTGATTTCTTCAGACATCCATCAGATTCCGCTGGGTGCCCATGAGATTCTTTCGGAGGAAGACCCGCGGGGTCCGCGGGGCATCCATCATATTCCTTCGGGCGCGCGGCCGCGGTGATTTGCTTGGCAACGCGCCGTGGGAGATCCATCGGGTTCGTTATGCAATCCGAACGAAACATGGAGAAATCCATCGGCCCCCTTAGGCAAACAATCGGGGTCCTCTAGAAAAACCAGCAAAGATCCGAGTGGCATGCTTTGGCTTCCTGAGGCGACCCATGAGATGCCTAGGGCCATCCATGAAATTCCTTCGGGGGCCCATGCGCGCTTTAGAAATCCATGCCCCCCCCCCCCCTCCTCCTCCCCCCTCGGACATTCGCGGAACCCTTTGGACATCCATCATATTCCGCAAGCAATCCATGAGACTCCTCTGGACATCCACGACGTTCTGCAGGGTGGCACTCCTTAGGAAATCGATCGGAGGAGGAGGGGGGGGGGGGGGGGCGGGGCGGAGCGGGGGGGAAAGGGGGGGGGGCGGGGGGAGGTAGGAGGAAGCCCGGGACCACATTTCAAAGACAACTTCGAATCATAACCTTCGAGTATTTCACGTGTTCAACTCAAATATTTTCCATCGTTTTCAATGGCAGATGAATCGGGCGGAATCGACGGCGGCTCGTTTGAGGCAGTAGAGACCAGGCCGGACGCAGACGTTCGGGGCGGGCGCGCGAGGGGGGGGAAGAGGATTTCTTAGCAAATCCGCAAAGCGCCCCTAAGACATCCATCGGGCCATTAAAAATTACATTGGGATTCTGAGAACATCCGCAGACTGCTTCCGGATACCCATCGGATTCCTCAAACAATCCATCGGATGCCTTTGGCAATCCAAAGGGCTCCTTAGGACATCCATCGGAGTCCTTGAGCAATCCATCGGGCGCCCGACGGGGCCCATGGATGTCCGAAGGGAATCCATGGGGCCCCTTCGGGCATCCATAAGTTTCCCGAGGAAGGATACCGGAGGAAATCCATAAGTTCCCTAAACCATCTGAATCTCATGAGATTTCTCAAGACACCCAGTGCATCCCGACGGAAACTCTTGGGATTCCAAATGGGCCCATTCGGTTCCCTCGCGCAATCCATCGGGTGCCTTGGGACATCCATTGGGCCCCCTGGGCAAAGCATTGGATTCTTTCGGAAAGCCATGGGAGTCCTTAGGGCACCAGTAAGGTTTGTTCCCAACCGTGCTGCGGTGTTGGGCCCTCGTTTTGAAGAGATAACGCCCCGCGTTCCTTCCCCCCCCGCTGCCCCCCCCCCCTCCTCCTCCTCGCATCATCGCCATCGTGATCATCGTCACCCCCAGGAGGATCGTGGCCCCGTAAGAGCTCCACCGAAGGCGCCAATAGCAAAGTGCGCATGGCGGCCTCGGGCCATTTCGGCGCACCCCCCACGAGGATCGTGGCCCCGTGGGAGCTTCACCGATGGCGCCAATGGCAAAGTGCGCATGGCGGCCCCGGGCCATTCCAGCGCACCCCTCACGAGGATCGTGGCCCCATAGGAGCCCCGCCGAAGGCGCCGGTAGCAGCGCGCGCATGGCGACCTCGGGCCATTTCGGCGCACCCCATCACGAGGGTCGTGGCCGCATAGGGGCCCCACCGAAGGCGCCAGTAGCAAAGTGCGCGCGGTGGCCTCGGGCCACTTCGGCACGCCCCTCGCGAGGAACGAGGATCGCGGCCCCATAGGAGCTCCACCGAAGGCGCCAAAAGCAAACTGCACGCGGCGGCCTCGGGCCATTTCGGGGCCCCCCTCGCGCAGTTCGTGGCCCCGTTGGAGCTCCACCGAAGGCGCCAACAGCAAACTGCGCCAATCGCAAAGTCTACATGGCGGCCCAGGGCCATTTCGGCGCGCCCCTCACGAAGATCGTGGCCCCATAGGGAGCTCCACCGAAGGTCTCAGTGGCAGGGTTCCCGTGGCGGCCCCGGGCTATTTCGGCACACCCCTCGCGAGGGTCGTGGCCCCATAGGGGGCTCCAACGAAGGCGCCAGCGGCAGGGCGCGCACGGCGGCCCCGGGCCATGTCGCCGCACCCCTCGCGAGCATCGTGGCCGCGTAGGGAGCTTCGCCGAAGACGCCAGTGGCGGGGTTCGCATGGCGGCCGCGGGCCATTTCGGTACACCCCTCACGAGGGTCGTGGCCCCATAGGGAGCTCCACCGGAAGCCCCCAGCGGCAGGGCGCGCACGGCGGCCTCGGGCCATTCCGGCACACCCCTCACGAGGATCGTGGCCCCATATGGAACTCCACCGATGTCCCCCAGTGGCAGGGTTCCCATGGCGGCCCCGGGCCATTTCGGCACGCCCCTCACGAGGATCGTGACCCTATAGTATTGCTGTTTCAACAACCGCGCCTGGGTGTCGTGCTCCGCCTTCTCGGCGTTCACCGGCGCCTCCTCCCTCATGGCTCTCAGCCCTCTCCTGCTTCTGCTCCTCGGTCAGAGGGGCGCCGTCCTTGTCGTCGTCGGCGCCCGCGAAGACGGCCACGAACGTGTTCCTGAGCATGTCGTGCGCCGGCGGGAAGCCGTGGCCACGTAGGGAGCGCGGGCGAAGATGGTATTCACAATTTCTGCATGCACAACTGCATATGGTTGGGCCTTTCGCCAGGCGAATTAGGCAAGCCATGACTTCTTGAGAAAATTCGTGCGAATCTTGAAAACATCCCTAAGAATCGCGATGTAACCCGTGTGATATCTTAGGCAACCATTTGGATTCCTTGGGAAAAAACGCAACATTCCCAAGGCAATCCTCTATAATCTCTAGGACATCCATCGGACTCTTGTCGAAATCCATCGGGACCCATCGGGAATGGATCGGACGCCTGAGGAAATCAATCGGACTCCCGCTTAAATCCTCAAGGTTTCTTGTGGATTCCATCGGAATCCTTCGGACATTCACAAGGTTTCCTTGGGGACCCCATCGGAGTCCGCAGGGAATCCATGACTCTGGGGTAATCCATATGGTTCCTTTCCGGGGATCCGTTGGAATTTTGGAACCCATATAATTCCTGTAGGAAGCCGTATGATCTTTGCGGGAATCCTTCGGGTTCCAAAAAACTCATCGGATGCCTTGGGTCATCTTTAGGATCCCGCAGCACATGCATGGGATCCCCTGGGAAACCTATGGGTTTCCTCCGGATGAAATCAATACGATTCCGACATACATGAATGAGATTCTTTCGGCGAGTCAATGGGAACCCTTTCGAAAATCGATGGGGTCCAATGGAAACGCAGAGAACTCCAGAAAAGACATCCATAATATGCCTTACGAAATCCATAATCTGCCTTAGGAGTCGCCGGAACCTGTCGGATACGCTGTACGGAGCAAAGGGGAAACATACGGACTGCGCCACTGGGGCTTTCGGTGGAGCGCCCCATGGGGCCACGAAGCGGTGTACTTGGTGGGGGGGACGCATGCGACCTGCGCCGCTGGGTCCTTCGGTGGAGCTCCCCCTGGGGCCACGAAGCGCTACTGGGTGGGGGGACGCATGCAAACTGTGCCACTGGGGCCTTCGGTGGAGTTCCCTCTGGGGCCACGAAGCGCTGTGTTGGGTGGGGGGACGCATGTGAACTGTTCCACTGGGACCTTCGGTGGAGTTCCCTCCCGGGCCACGAAACGTTGTACTGGGTGGGTGGGGGGACGCATGCGAACTGCGCCACTGGGACCTTCGGTGGAGCTCCCCCTCGGGCCACGAAGCGCTGTACTGGGTTGGGGGGGACGCGCGCGAACTGCGCCACTGGATCCTTCGGTTGAGCTCTATCTGGGACCGCGAAGCGCTGTATTGGGGGGGGGGCGCGTGCGAACTGTTCCACTGGGACCTTCGGTGGAGCCCCTACGGGGCCACGAAGCGTTGCACTGGGTGGGAGGGACTTGCGCGAACTGCGCCACTGGGACCTTCGGCGGAGCTCCCTCTGGGGCCACGAAGCGCTGTACTGGGTGGGGGACACATGCGAGCTGTTCCAGTGGGGCCTTCGGTCAAGCTCGTTTGAAGAGACGAAACGGTGTATTGGGCGGGGGGGGCGCGTGCGAACTGCGCCACTGGGGCCTACGGTAGAGCTCCCTCTCGGGCCACGCCACGCTATACTGGGCGGGGGGACGCATGCAAACTGTGTCACTGGGGCCTTCGGCGGAGCTTCCTACGGGGCCACGAAGCGATGTACTTGGTGGGGAAACGCATGCGTGTGGTGCCACTGGGGCCTTCGGTGGAACTTGGTATGGGGCCACGAAGCGCTGTGTTGGGTGGGGGACACGCAGGGAGGAGGGAGAAAGGCGAGGATGAAGGAAGGAGAAGGGACGCGGGGCGCTGTTTCAAAACAAGGACCCAACACCACACGATGGTTGGGACAATAAGCAAATCGTCTGAGATCTGGGTCGCGTGCCCCAAGGCCCTTCCAAGGGGGGGCCCATTCTCCTACGTTGTCCTTCCAGGGGGGAGAGGGAGGAGGAGGAGGAGGAGGAGGAGGAGGAGGAGGAGGAGGAGGAGGAGGAGGAGGAGGAGGAGGAGGAGGGGGAGGATAATTATGATGATGATGAGGAGGAGGAGGAGGAGGAGGCGGAGGAGGAGGAGGAGGACGGCGAGGAGGAGACCACGTGCACGACGCCAACGAGGGACAGAGAGAAAGAGCGAAACCCGTGCATATCAGAGGTGCATTGGCAACATGGTGCAACCAGCCGCCATAATGCATTTCCGGCGGCTCAACAGGTGTGTGACGACGGCAACGAATGCTCTTACCTCAGGGGCCCTGCGGATCTCGAGGCAAGCCTGAGAGCACCCGCAGAGCCAGGGCAGGGAGCGGAGGCGCGGGGCACGGGGGGGAAGTGGAACTTTCGACCAGGGGCCCACACGACCCCCCCCCGCCCCGACGATGGGGGCCTGCTCGTGGCGATCGCACTCCGCCGCCTTCCGGGCGTCCTGCAGCAGCCGGCGCGGCTCGTCGGCCTGCGCCGGGCAGACGGTGTACCGCCGCCGCCGCCCGCCGAGCCGACTCGTCGCCTCGCCCCGTAGCCTCCTCCCGTGTTGCGCCACCGCTGCTATCTGTTCGCGTGTTCGTGGCGAGCGAGGAGGAGGAGGAGGAGGAGGAGGAGGCGGCGGAGGAGGAGGAGGAGGAGGAGGGGGAGGACAGGAAAAGGAGCAAGCATCTCGATTGCTTCTCGAGGCATCCTCGTTCGTGCTGATGCTTCTACTGCTGCTCGCGCTGGCTCTTGCGCTGCACAGTCTCAGGTGATTATGGCCCGCAACGTTTGTTTGTGCTGCTCGCTCACTTCTCCTCTCATGATGTTCTGACGCCATATGTTGTTCAATCCCCGTGTTGTTTCTCGATTTCGGCCTCTGGGTGCCGTTATCGGGCACTGGGGCAATCAAATGGATCCGAGACGAAAAACCATCCTGGGGCCGCGCATTGAAACAATCGCATCGTCGGATGCCTGGGTGCGAGCGCCGGTCTGTGTCGCCCAGTGCTCTTTGCTCGTGCTCGCCCTCTCGCTGCCTCCCCCCCCGTTCCTGTCATCCTTCTCGACCTGCACCTGCCGAGGGCGCCCTCTAGGTGCTTTCTTTGGCAGCGCCCGCAGGGGTGTGGTGCGAGGGGGGCGGCCTTCTGAGACGTGGGATGGCCGTCTAAGAAGGCTGGGGGGGGCTTCTCGGAAGCCCTCCCGGCTTCTGAGACGCCTCCTCAAACGCCTTCTGGTCCTGGCCCATTCTCAGAAGGCACCTGCCTTCCAGGACGAGCCTGGTCTTTCTGAGGAGGAAGGCCGCCCACATCGCGCCACCCCCCCGCATGCGCGCCGCCGCATCCTCCTGCCGCTTCCCGCCACCTCTATCCACGACGACGGCGGCAGCGCGATCCAGGGGGCGTGCCTCAGGGAGAAGACATGGACTCGGAATCGGCGATGCATCGCCGATAGATCGGCAATATTCCATTGAAAACAAGACCGCATGTGCTTGGGTCTTGTGGAAACTGGGGGGTCAACGCCCAGATTGGCGATGATTTGGCGATCGGGTGTCACTGTTCCCCCCACCGGAGCCCCCCTGTTGCTGCCCCTACCTCCTCCTCCTCCTCCTCCTCCTCCTCCTCCTCCTCCTCCTCATACTCCCCAAACGGTTCAGACGAAGCCAATCTGAGGATCATATGGGAACCTCCGAGAACCGGCGCGTTTGGAGGATGCGCCGGGCCCCGCGGCCCTTCCGGAGCGCTCCGGAACGCTCTGAGAGCGTCTATGGAGCGCTCCCGGAAAGGCCGCGAGGATCCTCACACCTGGGGCCTGCGGGTGCCACGGCGACGGCACGCCCAGCGAAACCGAGACCAGCCGAGACCGGCAGGCCGGCGGTGGCTTGGAGACGGCGCGGCGACGTAGTCAGAGGCAGTCCAGGCGTCCGGACCGCACCCGACTCGGCGCAGCTGGCTGCGACGCAGCCGAGCCGACCGAACCGTGGGCACCCCTGTCCTCCCCCTTCTGGGCGGACGACGGGGAGGAGAGGAGGCCCGCGTTTGCGGCGCGTTCAAGGGGGTGGCGCGGCCTTCTGAGAAGGCCAGGCCTTTTGCCGGAAACCGCAGCCTGTTCGCCCGAAGTAGTTCCCTAACCAGCATGTCTGCAAGGGCTCTGTATACTGTTTCTACAAAGCTCGTAGGTGGGATGCGGGACCTGGAATCGGTCTGGCGATGTGGCCTCCCATGGCCTCCCGTGGTCTCCCATTCCCGTCCGTGGACTGCAGCTCTGGTATCCATCAGGCGACGTGGCCTCCCGTGGCCTCGCCTGACATCCCATCGCATCCCATTGCCGCCCCTATCCCTATCCCTATCCCTCTGCCTCCATCCCTATCCTAGATCCCCATCCTAATGCTTATCTCTATCACCTTCCCCATTCCCATCCCTATCCCTGTCCCAATTCCTATATCCCTAACCTTCTCCCTATCCTTACGCCAAACCCCTAACCCGATCCAGAATCCCTATATCCCCAAATACCTATCTCCCTAACCATCTATCACTTTTCCGTAAGACAATACATCTCCTCCCTCACACGACCGGCGACGAACCCGAGACCATGAGGTCCCCTTTATCAAGAGAATGTGCACTTTGCACCAAAGTCGGAGACATGCGCGGACGCTCCGCGATCACCTTGCGTGGGTTTTGAAAGGGACGGCGGGGCCCTGTGTGCAACGCCAACACCCCCCCACCACTCCTTGTAAAACTATGTCCTGGCGAAGGACCCAACCATGTGCAGGCGTGAGTACCACATGGCAGGTGAAACGAAGGAGGGGTGCTCCCTATGGGACCGAGAAACGTGTGAAGGTTGTGCGAAAATGTGGCGGTGCTGTCATGCGAACCCTGACACTGGGGCCTTCGGTGGAGCTACCTGTGGGGTGGGGCCACGCAACGTATGAAGGGTGTGCCGAAATGGAGGCGGGTATCAGATGCGAACCCTGCCACTTGGGCCTTCAGTGGGGCTTCTATGATGGGGCGACGAAACGTACGAGGCGAAGCGAAGCGAACGCCAGAGTCGTGCGCGCTCATTGGGGGAGCCCGCCCGTACCTAAAGGGCATGGCGTGGAGGCCGTGGCCTGAAAAATGAGATACGTAGGTGGACTCACGTGAAGAGGAGAATGCCGAAATGGAGCCGGGTACCGTATGAGAACCCTGCAACTGGGGGCTTTCGGTGAAACTCCATGTGTGGCCACGAAGCGATTGGGAGGTGTACCGAAATGGAGGCGGGTAGCGCATGCGAACTGTGCTTCTAGGACCTCTTAGTTGGAGCTCCCTATGGGGCCACGGAACGTATGAGCGGCTTGCCGAGCTGGACATGCGGTGCGCAGAGGCAGGGTTGGGAGGAGGGAGGAACGGGGAACGTGAGGAGGTGAATGGCGCGGGGCATTGTCAACCATTCACAATACACTTTGCACCAAAATCTGGCTCATGCGCGGACTCCCCACGATCAATTCGCATTGTTTTGTTTTTTGAAATGGGCGAAAGGGAATGCCGGCATACTGCCTGCTGTGTGCAACGCCAACCCCCCGACCATTCCTTTCAAACAAAGAATATACATTAGCCTGGCGAAGAATCCAACAATATGTAGTTGTGGGTACAGCCGTTGTATGCACTGCATTCGGTGGGGCTCCCTATGAGGCCGCTGCCAAAATGGGTGTGCTGGGCGCATGCGAACGCTGGCCTTTGGGTTTTCCGTGGGGTTCACTGTGGGGCCACGAAACGTGTGATGGGCGTGCCCCAAGGGGTGCGGTGGGCGCATGCGGAAGCTGGCATATGTGCCTTCGGTGGGGCGCCCTATGGGGCCACCAAGCATGTGAGAGGTGTACCAACATGGGTGCGGCTGGCGCATGCGAGCGCTTGCATGTGGGCCTTCGAAGGGGCTCCCTATGGGGCCCCGAACCGTGTGAGGGGTGTGCCAAAATGGGTGCGGTGGGCGCATGCGAACGCAGGCATTTGGGCTTTCGGTGGGGCCCCCTTTGTGGAGCCACGAATCGTGTGCCAAAAAGGGTGCGGTAGGTGCATGCGAACGCTGGCATTTGGGCCTTCGGTGGGGTTCCACCTGGGGCCACGATGTGTGTGAGGGGTGTGTCCAAAATGAGTGCGGTGGGCGCATGCGAACGCTTGCATTTGGGTTTTCCGTGGGGTCCCATGTGGGGCCACGAAGCGTGTGAGGGGTGTGCCAGAATGAGTACGGTTTCGGTGGGCGCATGCGAGCGTTGACATGTGCGCTTTCGGCGGGGCTCCCTATGGGGCACCGAAACGTATGAGACAAGTGCCACAATGGGCTCGGTGGGCGCATGCGAACGCTTGCATTTGGTCCCTCGAAGGGGTTCCCAATGGAGCCACCCTACGTGTGAAGGTCGTGCTAAAATGAGTATGGTGGGCGTATGCGAGCGCTGTCATTTGGGCCTTCGGAGGGGCTCCCTATGGGGCCACGAACAGTGTGAGGGGTGTGCCAAATTAGGTGCGGTGGGCGCATGCGAACACTGGCATTTTGGCCTTCGGTGGGGTTCCCTGTGAAGCATATGATGGGCGTGCCGCAATGGGTGCGGTGGGCGCATTCGAACGCTGGCCTGGCATTTGGGCCTTCGGTGAGGTTCCCTGTGGGGCCACGATGTGTGTGAGGGGTGTGTCAAAATGAGTGCAGTGGGCGCATGCGAACGCTCGCATTTGGGCCTTCGGTGGGGCTCCCCATGAAGCCACGACACGCGTGAGGGTTGTGCTGAAATGGGTGCGGTGGGCGCATGCGAACGCTTGCATTTGGGCCTTCGGTGGGGTTCCACGTGGGGCCACGAAACGTGTGAGGGGTGTGCCAAAATGGGTGCGGTGCGGTGGGCGCATGCGAAAGCTGGCATTTGGGCCTTCGGTGGTGGGGTTCCTGTGGGGCCACGAAACGTGTGAGGGGTGTGCCAAAATGGGTGCGGTGGGCGCGTGCGAACGCTGGCATTTGGACTGGGGCCGCAAAACGTGTGAGGGGTGTGCCAGAATGGGTGTCGATGATGACGGTAACGGCGATGATGATGGCGATGATGGTGATGGTAATGATGATGGTGATGATGATGTCGGTGGTGACGATGATAATGAAGAGAGGAGGGAGGGGGCAGCGGGAGGAGGAGGAGGAGGAGGAGGAGTGAACGCGGGGACCGTCTCGTAAAACGAGGACCCAACACCACAGGATGGTTGGGAAATACATGTTGGCCAACACGTCCCCACTCCCGATCTCCGCATCGTGGCCTCCCATCGTGGCCCACCGTCGTGACCCTCTAGCGTGGCCCCCGTCGCAACTGAGAAAAACGGTTTGATCAAAGCTTTCTGTCGCAAAGGCGTCGGTTTTTTGACGGTCCCCCGGGGCCTGGTGAGACTTTGTTGACGGTCCGCGGGCCTGGTGAAACCCTTAGAAGCAGAAAAGATGCAACAACCCTCCGTCGATGCTTGTCTCAACGAGAAGAAGGCCGGGCTCACTCGCGTCGCTACAGGTGTGCGCGCCGCTAGCCAAGGCCGCCACCGCCCTCGGAACGGCGGCCGACCAAGGGCGGGCGGCGGCCGCCAGACAGTGGCCGTGCCGCGGGGGCCTCCTCCGCCTCGGATTCGGCCGCCTGCGCCTCCTCCGGCGCCTGCTGCAGCAGGGGCGGCGGGGAGGCGGCGGCCGAGGCCGCCGCCGCTGGCGACTGCAGCTGCGGCTCCTGGGCGATCGGCGAGCGCAGAGCGCCCGCAGCGGCGGACCGGCGACGATGGCGACGACAACGGTTAGCGGATGAAGCAAGGTATACAAAACGGGCGACGGCAAACGGACGGCGCTGAACAACACAATCCCGATAATCAAACGGTGGGGAGAATACAATTCGCGGCTGTTCGGGGATAGTAAGCGATTATCCCGGCAACTCGCGCGTGCGGATGCGCGGTTTTCGGATGCGCGGTTTACGCAGTGGTGAAATAGCGAAGACAAAAATAGTCCTAGTAGTAGTGGTAGAATTAGTAGCTGTCGTACTAGTAGTAGTACTAGTAGTCGTCGTACTACTAGTAGTAGTAGTAGTAGCAGTAGTAGTAGTAGTAGTAATAGTGGTAGTAGTAGTAGTAGTAGTAGTAATAGTAGTAGTAGTAGTAGTAGTAGTGGTAGAAGTAGAAGTGGTAGTGGTAGTAGTAGCAGTAGCAGTAGTAGTAGTAGTAGTAGTAATAGTAGCAGTAGTAGTAGTAGTAGTAGTAGTAGTAGTAGTAGTAGTAGTAGTAGTAGTAGTGGTAGTAGTAGTAGTGTAGTAGTAGTAGTAGTAGTAGTAGTAGTAGTAGTAGTAGTAGTAGTAGTAGTAGTAGTAGTAGTGGTAGTAGTAGTAGTAGTAGTAGTAGTAATAGTAGTAGTAGTAGTAGTAGTAGTAGTAGTAGTAGTAGTAGTCGTAGTAGTG
>CAUYUJ010020503.1:557505-612505 GCA_963575745.1 Prorocentrum cordatum | reverse complement strand
GGTGTGGGGGGGCCCCTCCTCTGAAATGTTCAAACCATACTGAAAAATCGCACTGGGGGGGGTCGAATACTGGTGGTGACGGGCAAAGTAGCCGTAACAATTCTGTTAGCAGTTCTAGTAGTAACAGAATTAGTAGCCGTAGTCGCAATGGTCCTCATGGTGGTAGTAGTAGTCGTAGTAGTAGTAGTGGTAGAAGTAGTAGTAGTAGTAGTAGTAGTAGTAGTAGTAGTAGTAGTAGTAGTAGTAGTAGTAGTAGTAGTAATGATAGTAGCAGTAGTAGTAATTCTATTATTGAACAGAGTCGTAGTAGTAGTCGCAGTAGTAGGAGTAATAGTCGTCGTCGTGGGGGCAGTAATGGTAGTCGTAGAAGTGTTAACATTCGGGGTCGTAGTAGCAGTAGTAGAAGTAAACGTAGTAGTACTAGAGCTAGTACTAGAACTAGTAATACTAGTAATAGCCGCCGCAATCGTAGTAGTGGTCGTCATCGTATTAGTAGCAACCGTAGTGGTAGTAGAAGCAGTGGCAGTAGGGATCGGCAAAATACTACTAATAATCGAACGGGTAAAAATAATAACAATAGGCGCTGAGAGCCGGCGACACCCGCTGCAGCTATGCATCGTTCTAACTGTTCCAAACTCGCAAGAGAACTGTGGCCTACGCGATTCCAGTCTGCTTCAGGTTTCCCCTCCCCGTCATCACACCCACAGCAATACGTGATATTTGTGTGCCGCGATAGTGCCTTCTCAGCCTCGCTTGCCCGCTGTGGCCCGGCATGTTTTGCAACAGTATGCAATATTTCCAAGTGCCCTACGAGGGAGGCACGCAGATGCCTTTTCAACTCATTTATGGGCTTCGCCAGTCCAGCCTTCTTGTTCACCTCGTGTGGCCTCCGAGTCGCAGCCGGCTCGCCCTCAATCTCTGCATCCTCTTGCACCGCGGTGCCGCTTGAGGCTGCTATGGCTCTGCGTTTCGCGGGCGCCTTCCCTTTCGCCACCGCCATTGGGATACAGACTTGAAAGCAAAGGTGTGGAATAAGCTTGGACCTCGACGGCTACAGGCCCACAACACTGAACCTGCCTCTCCCCCGCCTCCTCCTCCAACTCTTCCTCACCGTAGTCACCACGTCACCACCCTTCTCGTCCCTATCATCCTATTTGTCATTATCGAAGACACCACCATCGTCATCCTCATCATCGTCATCCTTATCATCGTCATCCTCATCATCGTCGTCATCCTTATCATCGTCATCGTCGTCATCAGCATCGTCATCGTCGTCGTCATCGACATCATCATCATCATCATCATCATCGTCAACGTCATCGGCATCAGCATCATCATCACCAACAGCATCTTCATCACCATCCACCGCCATCAACAACCTCATCAATTGGAGCTGCTGCAACTGAGAAGGCTCGACTGGCACGGTCGCAGGACTTGCCGCAGGCAGCTGGATACCTTGTGCGCCGCAGAAAGCGTTACGGAGAGGGGTAAGTGGGCGGGGGGGGGAGGTGGGAGAGGAGGGGAGGGGAGAAAGGGGGGAGGGTTGTGGGGAGGGAGGGCGGCGGAAGGAGGGAGGGGAAGCAGGGTGGGGGGGAGGGATCTGGGGAGGGAGAGGGGGAGGGAGGGAGGGAGGAAAACAGGGAGGGACAGAAGACGGATAGTCGAATCGCAACACGCCGAACGCCCCGGATCGGCGGCACAGGCCGGAGGCCATTACAATACTACTAGTAATCGAACGGGTAAAAATAACAACAATATGCGCTGAGAGTCATATTATAGTTGGTGTTAATGGTCGTGTCAAGGGTAGTAGCAGTAGCGAATCGTACCGGTAGTACTAGTAGTACTATATTTAGTAAAAATACTAGTAATCGTAGTAGTGAGAGTAGTAGCAGCATGAGCGATGAAAGTAGAAGTGCTGGTGGTAGTGGTGTGGTACCAATGCAAGTAATCACAGAAGTGGTGTAAGCCGCAATGGTCGTCGTAATCGTGGTAGTTGTGGTAGTAGTAGTAGTAGCAGTAGTGGCAGTCGTAGTAGTAGTAGTAGTAGTAGTAGTAGTAGTAGTAGTAGTGGTAGTAGTAGCAGTAGTAGTAGTAGTAGTAGTAGTAGTAGTAGTAGTACAACAGAGACGATGAACGTAGCAGTGGTGGTGGTAGTAGTATCAATGCGAGTGAAAATAGAAGTGGTAATAGTCGCAATGGTAGTCGTAATCGTGATAGTTGTGGTAGTAGTAGTAGTAGTAGTAATAGTAGTAGTAGTAGTCGTAGTAGTAGTAGTAGTAGTAGTAGTAGTAATAACAGTAGTAGTTGTAGTAGTCGTAAGCGTTTTAGTAGAACTAGTCAGAATCATGTTCGTAGTCGTCGTCGTCGTAACAGTCGCAGGTTGGTGGACTTGTACTAGCAATAGCAATCTCGCGTGTGGGTACTCGTTATCGCAGTACGATTAGTGCACATAATAATAGCAACAACAAGAGTAATAGTTGTAGAAATCCTAGTCGTGAAGATGATAATAATGGAGTGGTGGTAGTAATAGTCGTTGTAATGACAGTAGCAGTTGTAGCGTTTGTCGTAGCAGATGAAATAGTAATAACAGTGGTAGTGATAATCGAACTAATAGAAAAAATCACAGCAGTAGTAATACCAAAAGCCGAACTCGTAGTTCTCGTAGTCGTGAAAGTAGAAATCACAAACAACTGATAGTAATCGTAGCATTAATCGCGGTAGTACTAGGTCGTAGTAGATGTCGTAGTAGTAGCAATACAATCATAGCCGTCGTAGTGGTAGTGATAGTTGTCGTAATACTAGTGGGACTAGTGATGACAGTAGTAGTAGTAGTAGTAGTAGTAGTAGTAGTAGTAGTAGTGGTAGTAGTAGTAGTAGTAGTCGTAGTACTATAAGTCGTGGGAATAATCGTACTAGCATTCGTAGTAATAGGGGTAGTATTAGCAATAGGAAAAATAGTCGTAGTAGTCGCACTAACCGTAGTAGTAGTAGTGGTAGAAGTGGTACTAGCAGAAGTACTATGAGTCGTGGGAATAATCGTACTAGATCTCGTATTAATAATGGTAGTAAAAACAATAGGTATAAGAGTCGCAGTCGTAGTCTTAGTCGTAGTAGCCGTAGTCGTAGCAGTAATCGTCGTCGTCGTCGTAGTAGTAGTAGTAGTAATAGTGATGGTAATCGTAGTAGTAGCAGCAGTGGTATGTGTAGTAGTGGTACAGTTAGTCGTAGTAGTACTCGTCGTCGTCGTCGTAGTAGTAGTAGTCGTAGAAGTATCAGCCGTAGTAGTAGTAGTAGTAGTAGTAGTAGCAGTAGTAGTAGTAGTAGTAGCAGTCGTACTAGTAGTAGTAGTAGTAGCAGTAGTAGTAGTAGTCGTAGTAGAAGTAGTAGTAGTAAAAGTAGTAGTCGTAGTAGTAGTCGCAGTAGTAGTAGTAGTAGTAGTAGTAGCAGTAGTAATAGTCGTAGTTGTTGTGGTAGTAGTAGTCGCAGTAGTAGTAGTAGTAGTAGTAGTAGTAGAAGTAGTTGTAGGTAGTAGCAGCAGCAGCAGCAGCAGTAGTAGTAGGAGTAGCAGTAGCAGTAGTAGTAGTAGTAGTAGTAGTAGTAGTAGTACTGGTAGTAGTAATCGTGGTAGTAATAGTAGTAGTAGTAGTAACAGCAGCAGCAGTAGCAGTCGTAGCAGTAGCAGTGGTAGTAGTAGTAGTAGTAGTAGTAGTAGTAGTAGTAGTAGTAGTAGTAGTGGTAGTGGTAGTGGTAGTAGTAGTACTATAGTAGTAGTAGTAGTAGTAGTAGTCGTCGTAATCGTGATTGCAGTCATAGTAATTGTAGTAGACGCAGCAGGCGTAGTAGTAGTAGTAGTAGTAGTAGTAGTAGTAGTAGTAGTAATAGTAGTAATAGAAATAGTCGCAATAGTTGTAGCAGTTACAATCGTGCAGCTACGCTTCAAACTTGGTCAAAAGATTGCAACAATTGCCCCCCCGCCCTTCCGTTGGACCGAAAGTGTCTTGCCCTGACAGAATCAACTCAGTGGTGGAAGGGGAGGGGGTAGGCTTGATTGTCCGGATATGCGGTTGGCGACGACGACGATGGTTGGCGGGCGGATCCCACGGCGGCGGGCGACGGCGGTCGCAGCCACGAGGGGGCGGGGACCGGGAAAGGGCGCCGACGCTGGCGTCCTCGGCCTCCTGCATGTCGGCGTCACGCGGCCTCTCCTCCTCCTCCGCGATGCCAGGCCCGCAGGCGCCTGGGCGGCAGCATCGTCGTCGTCGTCCTCGTCGTCTTCGTCGTCGTCGTCGTCCCCTCCTCATCCTCCTCCTCCTACTCCTCCTCCTTGGCTTCCTCGTCGTTGTGGATAGCGGCCAGGGGTAGATGACAGAAGAACCGCCCTGATAGTAAGTACCGCTACAGGCAAGGCCCTTACACACGTAAGCAGGGGATCGAATAGGGCAGAGCTATTTAGTAAGCGCCCAGGTCTGATGAGCAAGCGCGGTGGACAGAGTGATATTTCCCTCCCTTGAAGAGCGACGCACACCGAGGATACTACGGTCAAGACGCCACTCCTGGTGCGGCAAGCATCAGCTCGGGGGGGGTGGCACCGACCTGGAATCGGCAATGCACAGCCGATAGATCGGCGATGGAGGACCCCGACAGCGAATCCGAGCCGCCCTGGGCAGGGTGTGCCATCGGGCCCCTATCGGTGGTGAATGGGCGATTGAGTGTCGATGCCTCCCCCCCTGGAGCCTATCCCCCACCCAAGCGTTGCCCATGATGGCGGCACCGCCGCGAGCTCGTGAGCTACCTCACCCCGCGACGGAGATTGCCGGCGACCTCAGGCCCGACAAGGGCTGCTCGGTGCCGTGCCCACCGAACGAAGCACGGCCAACTTCCCAGAAGGGGGCTCAAGATCGGCCGTGAACTGCCGCTGCTCGGCGCCATCCCGGTGGGCGAGAGGACGGCGCGGGGGGGGGGGGGGGGGTGCACTCTGCGTCGCAGCGGTCGCCTGAAGCGGGTCGGTGCTCCCCGTGTCCCAGGGGGCCTGCCTTGAGGGGAATCAAAAACCCGCGTAAGGATAAACTGTCGGAGGTCCGCGCGGATTTCTTGGGGGGTCCAGCGCCGATCCAATAAATCCGCGCTGACCTACCAAATTGTTGTGCGTCGGTGCCTCCCCACGGTCCCCAGGACAGGCGTCTCCCGCGGGTGGGGAAGCTATATTTTTGCAACTTTCGTTTTGCCCGTCGAGCCCACGTGGGCGCCCAGACCCCTCCAGGGGCGCAATCTGACCAGGGCGTCGTGGGAAATCAGGCCGTGGCGACAAGGAGCCCCACGGAGCCTAGATCCTCGCATTGCCCTCACTTCCGACTGACTGCGTTCTGCAATCCGAGGGTCCCAGGAGACTCGACTCCTTCCTCGGGACAATTGCGTCCTGCAAGTATT
Organism: Prorocentrum cordatum; assembly: GCA_963575745.1. Classification (NCBI taxonomy): domain Eukaryota; class Dinophyceae; order Prorocentrales; family Prorocentraceae; genus Prorocentrum; species Prorocentrum cordatum. The sequence goes on along the minus strand of CAUYUJ010020503.1, from coordinate 607,078 downwards.
TCCCCGATCAGAGCTTGCCTCTTTAGGGGTCCTAGCGGATTCATATGGTTAGGTGAGGTGCGGCGCCGATTTGGTGGCCGGCGGCCGGGTGCCCGGGGGTGCCCGGGGGTGCCCGGGGGTGCCCGGGGGTGCCCGGTTCAGGATTTCGGTGGCCGGTGGCTGGGTGCCCGGGTGCCCGTGGGTGCCCGGGTGCCCGGGTGCTCGGGGGTGCCCGGAGGTGCCCGGGGGTCCCCTGATACCCTATAGCAATATAGCCCTATAGCCTATAGCTCTATAGCCCAACAGCCCAATTGCCCAACAGCTCATATAGCCCATATAGCCTTATGGCCCAACAGCCCTATAGCCCTATAGCCCTATAGCTCTATGGCCCTAGAGCCCTAGAGCCCTATAGCTCGAGAGCCATAGTCCTACAGCCCTACAGCTCTGTAGCCATATAGCCCTATAGCCATATAGCCCTATAGGTATCATTCTGATGACACCGGGAACACAGAAACGGTCACCAGAAACCATTATGAAAGAGACATACCGGGGTTGAAGCAATAAATCAGCTAAAGGTCCAGGAGCCTCGGTCCTCGAAGTTCGTCTGACGTCTTCATATGTTTTGGACATGGGGTCCCCGATGTCCCAAGAAGTTTCTTGACGGCCCTCCTTCGGAGCGGCACGCAAACGGCGGCCACTCCTGGGGGGAACAGGTGCTCGGGCCAGGGCTTCTAGACTGCCATACTGGGGAGCGCGTAGGCGCCCTCGATCCCCTCCCAAAAACAATATGTTCGTCCCGAGCCGTTCCTTAACGGCCACGCGGCCCAACGAGGGCCTCCAATGGCCGAAAACGGCGAGCAACATCCGGGCGGAGTGATCCAGTGCGGCGTTGAAGGTCCAAGAAGATCATCCCTCGAAGTCGCCTGCCCCGCGCACCCATGCCGTGCGCCCAGCTCGAAGTTCGAGATTTGTTACTCGACACTCGAAACTCGTTCCTCGAAACTGGATCCTCAGTTCTCGAAGCTCGTTCCTCGAAGTTCGTTTCTCGAAGTCTCGGGTGCGCTGAAGGGGGGATCAGGAAGAGAGGGTTAGCGCACCATGACCCGCAGCATGTGCTCGGACGAAGGATGTCAGGGAACATCATGTTATCAGAGAAGATTCATGGTCCCAGCCGTGCTACATATCTACGCACCCCTCATGTTCACCTCCCCAATGCAGCCAGCCAGCCGATCCCTAACCCCAAGCGGTGGAGAATGGGAAGGGGGAGGGGGAGGGGGAGAAATCGGGGATCGAGATGAGGCAAAACAGATCAAAGGCGCCGAGGGGGCTGGTCCACGTCAGAGCTTAACCTCACGAGGCCCCTGCGGGTGTAGGTGCATGCAGGGCCAAGGCCTCTGCCTTGACACCCCCGACCTGCCTGGGGCGCCCCCCTCCGACTCTGAGTGAGGGGGCGGGCCCCGCCCGAGGAGCCCGACCCTCGCCCATCCCTCCTGCCCTGCCGCGCGCGTGCCCCACGCCAGGGCGCCTCCCCTGCCCACGGCGTCGACGCCCGGCCAGGTCGAGTGTCCGAGCCTGCGGTCGGAGGCAGCGGCCCCTGGAGGAAGCATCGCCGCCGCCGACGCCCGCGTCGTCCCGACGGTTGTCAGGACGTGTGGTGTCGAGGCAGAGACAGCTGCGGAGGGCGGAGCGAGCTCCAGGATCAGCGGTAGGCGACACTCCCTGGCGCGCGGGGCGCGCCATGGGTCGGCGCCGGGGGCGCCCGCAGGAGCCCCAGCGCCGATCGAACAAGTCCACAGGGATCTCAAGAAGGTAGAATGTTTATGCACGTGTTTATTGTTCGACTGTCAACGCCAACGTGTGCGTGCGCACTGTAACTCGCAGATGGTGCACGCGCAAAGCTGCGCACGTCACAGGATGTCACTGTACGCCACTGGGTCGCAGGTGCTGAGCGCGCTAACCTACACGCAGAACACATTGCCGAGTCATGCCAGATCACTCGGGGACGTCGACGGCGTCGTCCCCTCCGTTGCTCTCGTCCTAGTCCTCGTCGATGACGTCTTCCTTTTTCCTCGTCATCGTCGTCGTCCTCCTCGTCATTCTTTCGTCGTCGAGATTGCCATCATCGTTGTCGATAGCGGCGCTGCCTGTGCCTGTGGAGGCGCCCAAAAATGTCCAGATACATCCAGGGGCTTCTCCGCAGACCATCATTTCCTGACCAAGCAGCCCAAATTCTGACAACTGGGCATTGTCGTTACTCGGGTTTCCAAATCCCGGGTGTGCAATCTCCAGGATAGTGTTGACGGAAGTTCCCTGTACGAACTCTTGCGACATGGCAATCTTTTTCCGATGCGTTGGTGCAAGAGTGTCTACGGCTCGGGCACTAGACAGAATCGCGCGCACATGTTGCCGCTACGCTCATGTGGCAAACCATCTAAAAATGATTGACGCTTCGTGCATCCCCACCAAACTGAAGTATATCGATGGCCTTCCTGGGCTGTCTGGCCCGTCCCTCCTCCTGCGGCTGTCCCCCCGCAAGAGGTGAACGGGCCCACCCACTGTTTACTTCTGCGGAAGTCAGCTGCGACCGCCACCAGCAGTGCGAACGTGGCCCTCGGCGCTCTCCCCGGGGCGCTGGGGCCAGTGCCAGCAGACACCAAGCCCCTCTCCCTGCGGCTGTACCCCGCAAGAGGTGCTCGGGTCCACCACAGAGCAACCGTGGCCTCTGCACCCGTCGCTCTACGCTGGTTCCGTTCGGGGGCCATGGTCCGTGGTGCGTCGCCTGCTCGGACGGGCACGCATCGCCGATTGGGGCTCCGGATGCAGCGTTCCTGTTGGCACTTATTTGGAGGTTGCCCGCTTGCGTGATGTGTTACGCGATGTTGTTCCTGACGACGGCGGTGGTGTTCTGGCTCCATATTCGGCAAATGCTGTGTCGTAGCTGAGGAGAAGTTCGTCGAGGATGACGTCGTCGCAGTTGGGCGCTGTCGATCCCTTCGACACTCGGGCTCGGCTGTCTTCGACTTCTGAGCGACGGTTGAACCCAGGCGCGTAGCCAGCAATGTTCGGCTGCTCGCTCGCTGCACGCGCTTCCGTTCTAGCCCGCGGCCTTCAGGTCCTTGCTTGATCCTTGTGACGGCGCGCGGCTCTCCCGCGTGCGCTCGCGAGCAAAAACGTATCCCCGCCAAACTTTTCCCTGTGAGCTAATTTAGGCCGTTGCCCCTGTGCTGTGCTTCGCCACTTGACGCCGCCCGACCTTTTCGCCGCGGTCGCGATCAAACACCCCCACCAAACCATCCAGAAACAGATCTCCTGGCGAGTTGCTTTCATCAAGGAAGTCTAGAAACGTGCAGTGCAACAGCCGTCTTGGAAGTGTTTTCTCGGGGGCCCCTTGGCCATCTTGGGTCTCTCTTGGGGTCCTCGCGGAGCCACTTGGGGCACTGCTGGAGCCCTCTTGGGGCTCTTTTGGAGGATCTGGGAGCCCTTCCCTCTCGGGGCTCTTTTGGGGTCTGGGCAGCCTCTTGAGGCCATTTTGGGCCGCGAGGCTCAACGGGAGAGGGATAAAGGATTCAGGCCCCCCCCCTTTGGAGGCTCAAACATGTCGTCTCGAGGCCCTCTGGAGTCGCTCCTGGAACGCTGCTGGGCGCTTTGGGGGGCCGATTTGGGTCCCTCTTGGAGATCCCTTGGGCCATCTTGGAACCATTTTTGGGCCTCCGAGGAACATCGGAAGCCGTGAGAAGCGACAGTGATGCCTCCTCCCGCGGCGGGCTCAGGAGCACGAGTGGCACCTACTCCTTCTGCAGGGGCGCCAGGGCCCAACAGCTCGACGCAGCCTGAAGTGACTCGACGAGTCCGCGGTGCACCCGGCGCCGTTCACTCAGCAGGCGTTATTGTTCCCGCGGCTCACTTGCGACCTCGGCCACTTGGAGTTCCTCCCCTGCCAGCCGCCGGTCGGGTGCCAAATATTCCGCGGGTCAGTCTCCTCAGTCCATGTTCTGGTCGCATCGCGGCCTTCTTCATCGCGGTGGCCCCGCGTGCGACCGCCAACCCAATGACTAGAGCTCGCGTTGTCCCACCAGAACTGTAAACCTTGCCAGGGCCTCGAAGAGGACCCACTTCCTCCTTCGTTCCTCCACGCGTTGTTGGGCGCCCTGCTACCTCTCTATCCACTTCCTCAACGCGGCCGTTAATTCGAACGATCGACATCGGCGCGGTGTGAGCCGTGCCTGTTGGAATTATTGCCATTTCAAGGGTTCCGCCCGCTCCCGGCGCCAACGCCCCTCAAATCGCGATCTTGGCGTCGGTTTGTCCATTTTATTTTGCCGGGCCATTGCGACGTCCCTTTCGCCAGAAGCACCCTTGCCAAAGTCTGTGCTGCGTTCTCAGATCCCGGATATCGCCTTCTGATCGCCAATCGCCAATGCCTTGTCCCCGTGCCAAGATGTGCCGTCAAACAACTAGACCGCAGTCAAGTCAGCAAAACGGAAAGCTGCAGCGCCAGGAACACGATCGCGACCATCAGACGGCCGCCGTCGCCAATGCCACCTCGCCGCTTCGCAATCGCACCCATCGACTCGACGCGCCCAGTAGCCCCCACTTCCCCCCTGCGGTTCTCTACCATTCGATGCAGCTCTTATACGTTCCGTCTGGCAACGCAGCGGCGCCCGTGCCAGGATCGCGCAATCCGGGTCGAGGTGCGTGATTGCCTCCTCGATTAGCGCGCCTCTCCTTACCGTATTATGGATCCCTTACGCGTTCCAGTCAAGAAACACGCTGGCGGGGTCGCCGAGTACGTCGTTGTGGCGCGACTCATGCGGAGCGTAGTATCTCTTGCAAGCCCCTGCAACAAATTCAACCACAGTACGAGTGAGCCCATCCTTATCTCCGAGCGTCCGTGGAGATGGCCTCTTCCACTCCTCGACTCTCACAGAGACGAGCATCTCCAGAGCGGCAGATGCGAATCTCTTCCTCTCGCCCACGAATTCCCCGCTGCGATCTACAGCGGGCTGTCCGCAAGACGCGTCGACCAGTGCTTCTCCTAGCTCAGCCAGAGGTCATTTGCAAAGCTCAAGCGTTACAATCGATTTCTAGCGTCGGGATGGCCTCCGCGCCGTCTCTTTCAGCTCGTTCGGTCCAAGACGCCGCGCAGAGCGCGCGCTCGAGGCCGGGGCCATAGCTCAGGTGGAGACCTGACTCTTGGAGGGCACGCCGTATCCTAAGGCCCGCTTGCGCCAGAGACATGGGCCGCCGCCGGCCGTCGGGCGAGGCGGCGGGAGGCGCGTCGGGGAAATCCTGGGCCCAGCGATCAAGGTCGGCCCCGATCGCGGCGGCCTCGAGGGAGGCCTGGGGGGTCCGCAGAACTCACGGCGCACGAATGCGAGGGCGGCGGCGGCGCGGGAGGCGGCGACGACGCACTGGAACCAGCGCGAGCGCCAAAGACGGGACCGAGGCCCGACATCAGCGCGAGAGGGGCGAGCCGAGAGCGGGCGAGGAGCTCGAGAGACGAGCTCTTGGGGGCGAACTGGGCCGGCCAAGGGGCGAAGGGAGTAGCTGTCCCAGAGCTCGGCGCGCCTACCAGCAGCCGGCAGACAGCTGGGCGCGACCGATGTTTCGCGTGCGAGTAGCAGCCTCCCCCACCGCCTTGGCCCAGGTGGCGCCCCTTCACCACGTCTAAACGTTCGTCTTCATGCCGGCCATCGCTGGGGGCCTGCCCTGGCGGTGCGCAGCAGCCGACAGCGGCCCCGAGGCATGGCTGGGAGGGGCGGGCGGCACAACTGCCGAAGGGGGAATGGCCCAGGACCTGCCCCCACCAGTCGATAGCACCAGTGGGCGCAAGGGCCGTCTTGAGGGAACGCTGACACGGATGTGTAGTGGTGTCGGCTTCACTGGCCGCCTCGTAGCTGAAGGGGGGAGCGCGGGCGAAGACGAGAGTGAGACCAAAGTCGAGCGCGCGCCCGTCACCGTCGGAAATGTTTTCGGTGCGCAAGGGGGGGCTGGCTGAGGGCGCGGCGCAGGGCGGGAGAATGGGCGGGGAAGGAGCTGCCGCGACAAGTGTGGGCGGCGACTGAGAGGCCCCGCACATACAAACAATGCCATCTCTGATCCCCCCCCTCCAACCCGTTGGGCCGTCGAGTGGCCATCTTTGGGCCCATCCTGGCTGGGAGGGCCTCTGCTTCTCAGAAGGCCACCCTGTTTCTCAGAAGGCCACCGCCCCCTCAGAAGACCGCCCCCGTCGCGCCACCCCCTTGCGCGCGCAGCCAGCCCTCCCACCCTCCCTCCGTCCTAGTCCCTCCAGAACACGAAAACGGCAAGCAAGGTACCAGATGAGAAAGGAGAAGAGGAGCAGCAGGAGGAAGGAGGAGGAGACGACCCCGAGATGACGACAACAGGCTCCGAGACGACGGGTCAGGAAGCCCGTGAAATCCGAGAGGGACCCTTCGGCTCCCCTTCTGCTGACGTGCTGGCGTAGAGGAAAGGGACTGTGGGACCCGATCGCCCAACAGAGGAGGGAGGAGGGGGAGGCAGGACGGAGGAGGCGAGGAACAAGTTGGTGCTTCGACCTCTTCCTCGCCCTCCTCCTCCTCCTCCTCCAGGAGACTGGAGAAATTGGACGGACTGCGGGGGGGGCGTCGGCCCGAGAGCAGCGGGAAGCGCAGAGCCGCACGCTCCTCCCCCCACCCTTTCCCCTCGAGGCGGGGGGCGCGGAGCATCTGCTTCCAGGTGGTGTACCCGAAGTGGAACAGGGCCTCCCTCCCCCCCTTCCCTCCCTCATAAGATAGCTCCGACCGTGAGCGAACTGGATGACCAGTATTAGTGCCACATCTTTGATAGCAGTGGACCGATGCGCGGGGCCATATTGTCACTGGCGTGCTGCGCATACTCACATCGTAGCTACGCGTAGCCATCCTGCCTGGTCGAACACCTGAAACATCTGCCATCAATGTTGTGCGCATGTATGTCTTACCACGATCTCGGTTAGGGCCATCTGTCAGCGACGTGTCCGAATGTGTCTTGTCATAGCTTGTTCCACACCTTCAGTGGACGTGTTGGCCTGAATATTACCAACGTACCCTTATGCGGTTTCTATGCCAACAAAAAAGGGCTCTGCATGCGCATGTCTGATCACACCGTGTTTCTTGTCCTGAGCCTCGCCCTCCCTCGTACTCGTGGTGGCCATGGGCAAGCGTCTCGTCTGTATTTCGTAAACGATTCTCAGCAGGACCGCAAAGATGGTGAACCCGCTCAGAAGGTGGCAAAGCATGTGCAGACGGCGCGGAAGGACGCGAAATGAGGCGGGGACGTCCTTCGGCAGCTTTTCTCCACCGTCCTTCTCTCTCCTCCCCTCCTCCTCTACCTCCTCCCTCCTCCTCCTCCTCCTCCTCCTCCTCCTCCTCCTCCTCCTCCTCCTCCTCCTCCTCCTCCCTCCTCCTCCACCTCCTCTCCTCCTCTCCTCCCTCCCCCTCTCCTCCCCTCCTCCTCTCTCCTCCTCCACCTCCTCCCTCCACCTCCTCCTGCTCTTTCTCCACCCTCCTCCTCCTCCGCCTTCTCCCTCCCTCCCTCCTCCTCCTCCTCCTCCTCCTCCTCCTCCTCCTCCTCCATCTTCCTCCTCATGCCCATCCTCGCCCCGAAACGCTGGGCTTCCACGGCCAGTCGACATCAGCGTCCCCGCGGGAGACGCCCGAACTCTTTGTCCGCCCACCCCCGCAGCCATGGGCTGAGGGGCAGAGACGCTGAAGTTGCTAGTTGGACTTCGGCGGTGACCAGGCATGGGCTGAGGGGCAGAGACGCTGAAGTTGCTAGTTGGACTTCGGCGGTGACCAGGAGGACCTTACTGCGCACCGATGGGCCAGGCAAGACCCACACTGGTCTTCCTGATCTGGCCGGGGGTGTACACACGCCGATCGCTGGCCCACGTTTGCCGTGGCTGGGATCGGCGTCGGAGAAGAACGCAACAGAGCACTCACACACTCTCACACACGCAAACACACAGACACACACACAGACAGACAGACACACACAAACACACACACACACACTTCTGAACAAAAACAACAACACACTTTGGGCCTAGCGGCAGCGACATGCATGGTGCGCGACGGAGGCGGGTTGGGCTCGTTTCTTTAAACCCCAACCTGCCGGGTGGGAAACAATGGTGTAGATCGCTCAGACCCGCGGCGACGCGCGGCACGGTCGTCGCAGAGAGTCGCGCCTCGGCGGGGTCCGCAGAGGCCTCGTCTTTGACGGCACCTGCCCAGACTGACGTCTGCCTCTGGGAGGTGGGCATCCAATAAAGAGAGCGGATCGGACGGGACTGCGCATCGAATCGGGCCACGTCGGCACGGAGCCGGAATTGGGTCGGATCGGCCGATCGGCCACGCCAAAATGCACAACACAACGACGCCATGCGAACATCGGGCCGCGACGGATCGTCGAAACATCGGACTCGGATCGGGCTGGCAGAGACCGGGCCTGTGGTCCTCGGGCCGCAGAGTGGGCCTCCGACCGCCGTCCGCGACGATCCGGGCACCCCCAGAACGCTCTCGGCGAAGCGCAGCTGCTGGAGACCACTGCAGGCCGCCTCGAACACTTTCGAGAAAGCGGGGCCAGAAGCAGAAGGCGGGGCTCGCGTCTTTGCGGGGGAGGCTGGGCAGAGGCCACAAAAATCTGGCACTGTAAGATCTTCGGATACCACCACAAGACACGAACGTGCCCAAGCGGAGCCGGGTGCGCTTTCCGCGCTCGCCCCGAAGTTTCGGACTTGGGAGGGAGTGGGCGATGGGCAGGGAGGCAGACGATCTCGATCGAACCAGAGGGCGGAAGAGCAACCCTCATGAGGAGCACCCCTACAAGCGAAACCCTTTTACTCAGTACGGGCATCAAGGGGAGACTCCGGCACAGAGCAGGACTCTTCAGCAAACGCGGAGTGACTGCCCAGGACTGTGTCGAAACGCAAATTGTGGATGTCGGGGATGTGTTTCCTCCCTTGACGGCGGCACAAAGCATGTGCGGAGGTCCGCGCAGATTGCTCGCATCGGCGCTGGACGCCCCACCCCTGGCGCACGAAGCGTGCCATGGGTGGCGCCTGAGGCGCAACCAGTCGGGGGGGGGGCTCCAGCGCCGACCCAATACATCTGCGCGGAACTCCGAAACGTGGAGCTCGAAGTGCAACCGGGGAAGACCCCCGACAGACCGGTTGCCTCTCCGGTGGGCCAACGAGGGAGGGCGAGGAGGAACATCAGTGGCGGCAGCAGCAGCAGCAGCAGTGCCATCTCTTCCGATCCAATGCTCTCCCGATCCCCTCAACTCCGTCAGACTGTGACAACGGCCGCTCATGCCGAACTCGCAGACCTCGTGCGAACAGGGGGCAAGCGAGGACAACCTGCGTGCTCGCAGCACTCGTGCAACAACATAATCCCCGCCCAAATGCGCGTGCCAACCTTCCCGGGATCGTGCACAACTCCTAGTCCCGTCGAACGCTTATTTTTGGAGGGAGAAAATGGCAGCGGACCGCGTGCTTCAACAGCCAGCGTCGTCGAAAGGCGAATGCCGCCACACGCCTGAAGCTAAGTTAAAACAAAGGGTGATGAGGCCAGGCAGGCTGACACAAGAGGAGGCGGAAGAAGGGAAAAGCAGCGGTGACAGGCCAAACGCCGGGAGCAACGCTCAAACCAACCTGCCATAGGCGAGCCTTAGCGCGCATCCGGGAGCTGTGAAAACATGCCGAACTGAAGGTTGATGTGTCCTACGGCCCAAATAGCCGTAGAGATAAATCCATAGCCTAAGGCGAAAGTAGAGCAATGAGGAGGGGAAAGAGAAAGATGAAGGGGAGAAAAGGAGAGACGACACTAATAACGGTACGACAACTGATTGACATCGTATCTGCACAAGCCCGGAAAGCCTGAGGTCCGAGTGCGAGGCCGACGGCGGAGCGCAATGACTGAAACACTGTAGTGAAACCGACGGGCTCACCAGGCCCACGATAAAAACGACCAGAGCGGGGGAGAGGGGGAAGAACATAATAGAGGGCAACCTGTCTGCCCCTCGGCCGTGCGAGAGAGGATAAGCCAGTGACACCCTGGCAACTCTCAGGTTTTCCATATGGCCATATGACTGACGGGCAATCAAATGATGCCTGGCTGCTTGCGACACCCACCCGTTCCCTGAGCAGAGGAAGGAAAGAGGCGCAGGGGACAGCGGAGGGGGGCGGTAGAGCTAGGAGACAGAAGGGGATATCCGCCGATCAGGCGTGTGAGTTACAAGGAGTCTCAACTACAGCCTCGAGGCTGAGCCTCAGCCTCCGGGGGGGTTGCCGGGGTGGCTCTGCCGGGGAAGGGGGGGTGGGGGGGGGGGGGTGCGAGTTTCCGGCGGATGCGTTTTTTGACACCCCTCACAAGGATCGTGGCCTCCGAGGGGGTTCCGAACTCGAGTGCCACCCCTCCCGCACCAAGAGGCTCCGAAGAAGCCTCCAAGAGGCCCCAAGGGGCCCAGAAGAGGCCCCCAAGAAGCCCCAAGAGACTCCCAAGAGACCCCCAAGAGGCCCCCAAGTGGCCCCAAGAGGCCCAAGAGGCCCCCAAGAAGCCCCAAGAGGCCTCCAAGAGGCCCCCAGAGGTCCCGGCCAACCACGATATCCCAACCAGCGTCCATGAGGCCTCTGACCCACCACCCACGCACGGTGGTGGGATAGGCCGAAGGCCACTGGATCCGCCGCCCCCTGCTTGCAGGGGTGCACGGCGTGCTGGACGATTCAGGTTTTGGTTTTGGTTCTTTTTCTAAAAGAACTCCCCAGTGGGCTTCGGCCCGTCCCGCCGGCCACCCGCGAATTTCCCAAAATCCGTCTGTCAATGCCCAAAAACGGCCGTTTCGCTCGGGACATCCTCAAAAAATCGCGAAGATGGCCCAAGATGGCCTCCAAGTCCGCCCGAGATGGTCCAAGACGGCCTCCAAAACGGCCCAAGAGAGTCCAAGACGGCCCAAGACGGCCCAAGAGGCCCCCCAGAGGCCTCCCAGACGGCCCAAGAGGCCTCCAAGAGGTCCTCCAGGAGAGTCCGAAGAGGCCAAAATCATTGATTTTCCATTGGTTTTTGAAGGATTTTGGCATTTGCGCCTTTTCGGCTCTCCGACGGCTCAAGACGGCCCAAGAAGCCCCCAAGATCGCCCAAGAGGCCCCCAAGAGAGCCCCATGATGGCCCAAGTGGCCTCCAAGATGGCCCCTAGAGGGCCCCAAGAGGGCCCAAGAGGCCTCCAACACGCCCAAGATGGCCTCCCAGACGCCCAAGATGGCCTCCAAGACGGCCCTGGAGCATTCCAAGCGGGCCCCAAGTCGGCCCATAGAGGCCCCCCAAACGGCTTCCGACGGCTTCAGACGTGCCAGGAACCCACCAAGATGGCCGAAGTTGGCTCGAAGCTGGCCCGAGACGGCCCAAAAAGCCCCAAAGATCGCCCAAAGCTTGCCCAAGAGGCCTCCAAGACGGCCAAGATGACCTTCAAGATGCCCACGTGTTCCCCGAAGGCTTTCCAAACCGATTCGGGGAACACGTGGTCCGATAGCTTGGCAGGTCTGGCCTCAACGTTCGGCCACATAGGCGCTTCCAAAAAGGCAGGGGGCGGCGGTGATTCGCCGTAGGCGTCTTCGATAAATGCGGAATGAAAGGGGGAAGGAAGGGAAAAGAGAGGAGGGACGAGGGCGAAGGAGGATCACATCACATCAGTCGGAGCGCCCCGGATCGGCGGCACTGGCCGAAGGCCACTACTATATATATATATATACATATATATATATACATACATACATATATATACATACATACGTATATCTGTATGTATGGTCTAAGGGTCTATATGTATATATATATAGAGAGAGAGAGAGAGAGAGAGAGAGAGAGAGAGAAAGAGAGAAAGAGAGAGAGAGAGAGAGAGAGAAAAAGAGAGAGAAAGAAACAATAATAACAACAACAAGAGAGAGAGAGAGAGAGAAAGAGACACAACAAAACAAAGAGCTCACGAATGAACATCGATATCAACGTAAACTTCTGGCTGACCCCGCAGAATTTGTGGATCGGAGCTAGACCACCTCCCTGGCGCGCGGAGGGCACCAGAAGCGGCGCTGGAGGCACGGCCATGGGGGTCTAGCGCCGATCCAATAAGTCCGCGCGGACCTCCGAAAGTGGATGTTTATGCCGTTGTGGAAAGTCGGCGTCCCCCCAACGATGCCGCGCACGCCGCAAAGCATGCAGGCACACGCAGGGCCTGCGCGCAGCGCCGCGGGCCTGCGTTGCCATGCGCGCACTGTGCTGTCTTCGATCCCTGGGCCCCCGCCCGCCCCTGCCTCGCAGGGGGGGGGTGAGGAAGGGAATGGGCAGACACGGAGACAGAGTCCGCGCGGAAGAGTCCAGGAGAGGGGACCAGGAGGGGCCGACGCACCCCCAGAGCCATGGAACGGACAATTCAACTTCCGGCAAAATCGCCCACCCACCAGCCGGAACCATACTGAACCATTCCCAAGATGGGACGGGGGAGAAGAAAAACCATCCGAACCCGACGTCGACGGTCCGCAACGCAGGTTCTGGATGGGAGGGACATGCCAGGCGGGCTGGCCTGTGCTTGGGGGGACCTGCGGGGAGCCGACAGGACTGGGGGAAAACAGCGTTTAATCGGCAACGCATCGCTGATAGATCGGCGCGGGGCTCGGGATGGGGAAGCCAGACGTGACTGGGCAGGCTGGGGCGGCCGGGCCCCGATCGCCGAGGCATGGGCGATCGGGGGCCGATGTTTCTCCCCCATGGGCAAGTCCCCCCTGTCGGCGCCCGCCCCTGGGGACCCGCATGGGCCCCCACAAAAATTACTCCACTGAAGGGTCACTCTTACGCGCAGACTGGATCAGATGCGCAGTGGTCGCGCCCCCCAACGATCGTGATCTTGACAAGTGATCTCGCGCCGCACATCTGAAAAGGAAGCGATGCGGACGCGGCCGTAAGAAACCCTCGCAAGAAACCAAACAGGGAATATCCACGCGTAAGGTACAGGCGGGAGGGAAACACCCAGAGCATCCGAAATGCAATCGTTCCATGATGCCCGCGGAGTGTCACCGCGCAGCGCGCGCAACGAAGAAACCCAATGCACCCTGACAAAAAGCATCTGGTCCCTTGATGCGCGCCAGTCCGTAACCATGTTGGCTAACTTTTCGGCTCGAGAGGTTGCTTGAGGTGTCAGCTTGGCCGACGAGCGGTCCATCTCGTGCTGGTACCACGCGCGCCCGCGACTTCCGACGGCGACCCACGAGGCTGCCCGCCACCATCGGGCGCGCACCCGCCGCTCGGCGGCCCGCGCGCTTCTCCACGCCTGAGCGGGGTCGGTCGTCGCTGGCCCTCCACGTGCGCTCGCAGCAGGCGGCCGACCTGCTGGACGGCCATCGCGGCTCATAAGCGGGCAACATGGCGCCAGCGCAGTGGGCCACGACATGGACCTGCCGCTTCTGCTCTGGACGGGCAAACCCACATCAGCAAGGCGTTCCACGAGGTGTGCAACATGTGCGGCCTCGCCAAGGGCAGCCGCTTCCTCGGGAAGGCCCGGCGACCGCTGCGCAACGCGAGAAGGGCCTCAAGGTCACAGAGGCGGAGCCCCGCAAGCGCGACGCAACCCTCGAGAAGGCCGCCGAGAAGGAAGACCATGCTGCTCCGAAGAGTCGGCAGGAGACGAGGGCACCGCTGGCGCCGCTGACAAGGTTAAGGCCGACCGAGCTCGCGCCGACCTGGACGTCCTGGACGGCATTGGGATTGAGCAGCTCCGCGCGGAAAAGCGCGAACACCTCCGCGCCCTGCAGGCAACTCGGCCGGCGGCCAAGCCCGCGTACATCCAGCGCAAGGAGCTGGACGAGAAGCTGTTCGGCAAGCGGAAGCTCGTCGAGCGCTTGGAGGGTCACAAAAATCCCCGCGGCCTCGCAGAATATCGCCGCGATGCAGGCCGAGCGCAACAAAGCGGACGCGGAAGCCCGAGCTGCCAAAGCAGCGGAACACGCTGGCGCTGGCCGTGGCGCCCTCGGCGCTCGGCGATGCCCAAGGAAGACGTTTCCCAAGCTTGCTCGGCTCGTGCGGCGCTCGAGCTGTCCGAGAACCTTGGGAAGGTGCCGGTCCACGACGCTGCTGGGCCTTATGCAGGGCGGCCGTGGACACCTAGGTGGCCGCGGCCAAGGCCGACCCCGATGCGGCGCCTTCGCAGGCGCCGCCCCCACCAGCCCCTGCCGCCCCAGCGGTCGAGGCCGCCCAGCGCCCCCCTGCGGGCCCCAGGGCCGCCGCAGCACGCCCGGCCGACACAGCTGGCCCTGCTGCTGAAGGGCCAGTGCGTGGAAGAAGAAGAGGCGGCTTCGGAGGAGCGGGGGTCTCCCCTGATGTCCCCGACCTCGACATGCTCGACGGGGGGGATCAGGCCGACCTCGGCGCATCCTTGGACGAACTGGGCCTTGGTGACCAGGCTGCCGCTGCTGTTGGTGACGGCGACGGCGGCGAAAGGCGAGCCATGGCCAAGGCAGCCGCGCGGCTGGCCTGGCAGCTGGTCGCCAAGACCACCGGCAGGAAGACGTCCTCTGTGTAACGCCCCATGCGGCCTTGTGGGCGGTTTGGGGGGCACCGCAGCTGGGCCCGCTTCCCCGGGGCCCTGTGCCCCTCCTGTCCTCGCCTCGCAGGCCAGAGACGGATCGTGGAGGTGGCGAAGGAAGGATGCCGCGGTGCACGGCGGGCCAGGCGGCTGCCGACCACCGCAGATTTAGGGTCAACCCCAGCGCGTGGAGCTCGGCCCAGTCAGCCCTGGATTAGCACGCGGCCCTCACGGAGGAGCAGGGCCGCCGGCGCTCGCCCTGGTTGTGGTGCGTGCAGGAGACGCGGCTGAAGTGCGCTGAGCGCGATGGTCGGGGGAGGGCTGGCAGGCTACGCCTGGCCATGACCTTCAACAGAACCGCCCCGACGTGGCGGCCGGGGCATCCCAAGCCGCGCCTTCGGGCCCCCTCGACTTCAAATTGGGCGAGGCCCACAAGGGCCGCCTCGCAGGCCGGGTCCTGAACGTAAGCGGCATGAACATGGCCGCCTTGTCAGTCTACCTGGGAGACAGCGCTGGGCTCGGCGGCTTCAACGTCGGGCCGCTGGACCTCCTGGTAAGCCGTTTTGAATTGAATGTGCAGTGGGTGGTGTACGGGGACTGGAATATCAACGCTACGCGCAGTGGGCCGACTCGCTCCTGGATGTGATCGCTGCGTTCGTCTGCGAGCCGGGCGATTGCACCGCCACTTACGACTTCTTCACGATGGCAGGGGAACTCCAGCCCCTCGCGGAGCAAGTTCGGATCATGGCGGGGGCGCCCCATGCCCCGCGCAGCCCTGATAGGGCAGCGGGTTCTGCCTTCTGGTGTTACCTGATCTTGGAACTCCGGTTCTGCACCCCCTTCCCTGTCTAATGGGCTCGGAGAATGAATGGTTCACCGCGGCCGAGGTGCAGCTAAACGTCTTGCGCGACGCCAAGAACGTCAACGCGCGCGGGCCGGGACGGGCCCGAGCACGCCGTTTGGCGCGGGCCCCTCTCCACGATGATCGGGACCGCGCGCTGGTGGAGCGACGCGATAGTCGCTTATCATTACGAAAGGCTTCCAGCTGTTCGCAGGCAAGGCAGCCCGCCTAGCAGCGCGATCCTTCGAGCCAGGAGGGCGCGCACCACGCGCCCAGTGGCAAATCGCCTTCCGACGCATCTCACAGACGCTGGACTTCCAGGGCCCCGCATCGCGGCGGAGCGGGCGCCGGAGCTCCTGGGCCAGCTGGGCGGCCTGGGCGCCGCGATCCGCCAGCGCGCTCTGGCGGAGATTCAGGCCGCGGAGGGGCGGATCGCCCTTTGGAGGGCCATAGGGCCCCCGCCGCCTGCCGAGGCCTTGCTCGAGGCCGATTCGGGGCCCTGCCCGCTGCCAGTCAACGGGGCCGCAACACTGGAAGTGTCGCAGCAAGAGTGGCTGCCCATGTGGACCCGGCGCGTTGGAGCCCAGCCGCGGGCGTGGAGCTGCAGCAACAGACTGCCGCCCATCACGCCGACTGAGTTTCAGCTCGCGCGCGGACGCTACAAGCCCGAGGCGGGCCTGGGCTGGGACATTTTTCGTACGCACTGGATCCTGGACCTGCCCTCGGAGCCGCAACAACGCTTCGTAGACTTGCTCAAAGACTTCGAAGTGCAGCCGGAGCAGACCGTCGCAGCGGCCACTATGCTCGTCAACAGCAACGCGTTTCGGGGAAAGCCTGATGGGGGCGTCAAGCCGATCGGTCCGTTGCCACTGCTGTCCAAGATCGGCAGCCGTGCGTAGCAACCCCTCTACAGGGCTTGGGGGCAGGCTCATCCGTGCAGCGCCTTCTGGGGAGGCGGCTCTACGTCCTGGGAACGCGCGGGATGGGTGCGCAACGTGCTCCATAGGCGCGCGCGGGCCAGTGGCATGTCGGCAGCCGCTGTGCTGATCGCACAATCCGACGAGGAGGTGAGCAAAGAATTTCTCCGGCAGGCGAGGCGGGCTGGGGGCTTCCCCATGCGGGTGCTGCGAGTCCTGTGCGCCATCTACGCGGCCCCCAGGGCTGTCATCTGGGACGGCTCCGTCTCGCGGAAGGTGCGCCCCGCTGGAACGATCGCGGCTGGCTGCTCTGGCGCGACTTCTCCAGCGAAACCCTTCTCATCAAACCCATTCGGGATGCCATGGTCGGCACGCCTTGCGTCGTCATTCGCAACGTCGTCGGCGATATAGATACCCAGGGGGTCAGGTCTGAAGTGAAGGTGGCTGGCGGCGCAGCTCGGCAACGCAACCGCGGATGTCATCGACGACCTCACAGCGCTGCAGCTTCCGGCGCGCGAGAAGAAGCTCGAGCGCCTCGTCTCGGACGCGGGGGTTGAGGCAGAACTCGCGCCGCGCTGGGCGCCTGGTCCTAAGGCCGAGGTGCACCGCGCTCGGAACATCGGGACCGACGCCAACGACGAAGCCGCCGCCGGGCCAGCAGTCCGACTCAGGAAATGGGGTTGCGTGGGCGGGAGGCCCTCTGGGGCAGTCCGCTGTCCCTGGCGTCCATCGCGGTAGGCCCTCTGGGGCTAGCTCCCGTGGTCTTGCACCCGCTCCGTTCGCCGGTTGTAACGCAGCTTTAGGCCAGTGGCCAGGGGTGCCTTTGTCTGGCTTCGGCTCGCCTCGTTCGGGCGCCTCCCGAGCGCGGATCCGCTGGCCATCAACGCGGGGGCTGTGGCGCAGCAGTGGGCTCGCGCCGTCTGGGGGGGCCCGCCGCCGCGCGGAGCCCTCCGGGCGCGCCCGGCAAACGGCGCGGCCCGCGCGGGCCGCCTCCGGCCACCGCAGGCCATCTCCCCCGCGGACGTGGCTCGGCTGACGCAGGGGCGGCGCGGCTAGCGCTTCGAGGACGAGGCAGTGGTAGTCGGCGACGCTGGCGCCAGACTGGCCTCGATAGGTACGGCCCCTGGCTTGGTTGCCCGTCTCGCCCAAGACGCCGCCTGGCGCGCTTCCGACTGCGTGGCATGGCGTGCGAGGCCCAGGAAGTACGTGGCGACCTCCGCCGGGTGCAGCTGGTCAGCTGGCTAGCCTTGCGGCTGTTGCTGTGGGGCTGGGCGCGCAACTGGACGAAGCGGCAGCATAATTCAATTTAGGCCCTCATGGATAACGCGCGCTGGTGCCGCGACCAGCTGCGGCGGCATGGACTCGCAGCGCGCGGGCTGTGCAACCTCTGCGGGGCTCAGGTGGGCAAAATCTTTCACGGGTTAAAGCGGCGCCCATGCCGGCCGGAGGCGGACCGCTGCCTCTCCTTTCCTGGCGGCGAAGGCGCGGCGGGCGCGGCGCGAGTGGGCCGCGGCTGCCGAGCGATTCGCACGTGGGGTTTTCCCAGGCACGCAACGCCTCTGGCACGAGATCGGCTGCCAGGGGTTTGCGATTCACTGGTGGAATCAACCTGCCTCAGGGCGCCTCGAGGGCGCGGCATTCACGGAAGGCTCCGCCTTCGCCAGGCGCCCCCTGGGCATAGGCCCGGCTGGGTGGGCAGTCGTGCAGTGCAACCGCTAGGGGATGCCTGAGGCATCGTCGTACGCGACAGTGTCTCTGGAGATGTGCCCCAGGCATCTAAGCCGCGACGGTTAGGATTCCGCGATCTTCCCACTCCTGCACGTGGCTATTGGGCGCCTCGACCTCTTCGTCGACTGCGCTGGGGCCGCGTCCGCTCTCCGGAGCCAGGGGGCTCCACGGGCGACGAACATGCGCACCTTTAGGGCCCATTTGTGGAGCACGCTCGGGCTCGGCGACTTCACAATCTCCAAAGCCTTAGCCCAAGCCGCGCATGCAGACGTCGACGCTGGGAGGACCGCGCATTGGGTGCGCGCGGGCAGTGCGGCCGCGGATGTGGGCCAAACAAGGGGCAGCCTGCCGCGGCATGCCCGCCAAGGCAGAGAAGCTGACGCTGATGCTGATTCACGTCGCCCGGGAAGCCGCGCGCTGGGCAGGGGGGCCCCATGCCATCTTGGGCGACGCGAGCACCATGGACTGCGACAACTTGGAAGCCCGGCCCGAGGGAGCAGGAAGAGCAGCAGGAATAAATGCAGCTGATGCCCTCGGCTCCGCAGACGGCGCCGCCCGAGAAGGGGCCGCGCGGCCCTCGACTGGCGATCGCCAAGGGGCAGCTGGCGCGCATGCAGCACCCTCGCACTTGCTCCAGGCTGCCGAGGCCACAGCCCCAGGCCAGCCACCCCGAACCTCGGTGGCAGGCGTGATGTGCGGAACCCATGGTTCCAAGTACGCCCGGAACTCGGCAGGGAAATGCCACGGGACGAACACCGCGACGCTGCAGTGCCAGAAGGCGCGCCCTCCTGGACACCCTCACCGCAGCATTTGGGTGCTCTGCCAGCTACGGAAGCCCACCCCAGAGAGCTTCGCAGCCTGCCTCGGGGCAACAACAGGCCCGGCCACGGCGGCAGGTCGCGCAGCCGGGCAGACAAGCGTTTTGACCTGACAAAGCTCAGCCGCCAGCGTACTGACTGGAGTTTGAAAAAAAAATGTGGCCAGCGATGGAAACGCCACTCGACCCAATGCCTCGCTTCGCGGGCAGGATCGTCGTCGTCCGAATCGCTGGCATCGGGGAAACCCGCGAAAAGGCCATCTCAAGCTGGGTATCAGGAGTGTGTGAAACCAGCTCCTGCCCCGCCCGCCCCGCCCCCAGCTCCGACCCACTCCCCGCCCCGCAAGTCCACGGGCGAGGTGGAAGCGGCGGCAACTAGCCGTCTCGCAGAACCTCCAAGCACGCAGCAAAACTGGAGGGCCCAAAACAAACCTGACTTGGGGTGCCCGCCTTTCAGAAGCTTCTGGAGGCGATGAAACCCGGCGTGCGTGACGCTCGCGCCAGCGCGACGCATCGCGGGATGGTAATCAGCAGAAAAAAAAAAAAACGATATGCTTCTCAGAGTACAGCCCGCATGACGCGCAGGCAGAACAGGACCAGCTCTGCGGAGTGAGTGCTGACTCGCACTCTGCCTGCACTTGAGCTGGCGGCGCACCAATCGGGACTTGACTTGCCTGAGACGCACCGTGCAACGAAATCGCCGGGACAAAACGCGATCGCTGGGCCATGCAGCGCGTGCGCACGTGGCGGGCCCATGCCGGCTTCAATGGTTCAAATGACCCTGCCGAGAGCCTGTCGCTGGGCATCGAACGCCGTGACAGAGCCGATTCGACAAGCGACGCGCGTGCAAAATTGGGCGACCATCTTGATTGCACTGCTGGAATATCCGTGGGCCTTCCTAGGAGGCCCCCCGTCGGGATGAAGCTGCGCGCCCATCTTGGCAGACAAATCAGTTTTGGAATTCCCGGAGCGTTGCCGCGCCGTGATCTGGCCATCGGCCACGGCTGAGGCTGGAGCGCGCGCCTTCAAGTGAGTGACCTCCACCAGTTCCACCCGCGCCAGCCTCCGCGCCCCCCTTCCAGAGGACGGTCATGTGGTCGCTAGCAGCCGCGCCAGCGCCTACCTTTTGGCGCCGCGCATCGACAGGAGACCTGCGGCCCGTGAAATAAAATAATCTGGGCACCCATGTATCTGAGGGCAATCAGGAAAACGAGCAGCTCAGGAGCGGGCGCCGACTGAATAGGAAGGGGGCGGCCCATGCAATCTCCTGAACTCGCGCCGCGCGGATCCGAGTGAGCACAGGCCCCGTCCGCGTGCACATCAAGAAGGATGTCTTCTGGGCGGAGCGCCCCGGCAACCCGCTCCTCAAGACGCGAATTGGGGAACAGCCGCGACGGGTCAGGAACCAGAATCCTAGTCCAGATCAAAGAAGCCTCGGCGGACCTACGCGCAAACTCCAGCGCGTGGCCAAGAGGTACTCGACCGAATGCTCCCTCCGGAAATCAGTGTTCGCAATGCAAATGTAAAACAGATGCCAAATGGGGCCGATATCCTTGCGCGCTTGGCGCGACGGGGAGGTGGTCCCACCAGCTTCGCGCAGGCGCTGATGGGGCCAAAAACCGACCGACAAGAAAGATTTGAGCACGCCGCGGCGCCGGGAGGTCCACGCAAGGCCTGGAGAGGCTGGGGGCAGGAGGGGCCTCTGATACCACGACAGAGGAGGACGGGGGCAGATGGAGGACCAAGACGAAGGCTTAGCGAGGACCTGCCTCCACAGCCAGCGCCCAGTGGCCCCGCCGGCCAGCTTGTCTCCATCCCTGGGGGAAATCTGCTCGATCCGCACGGGCCCCCGATGAGTTTCCTCACGGGCAGGGTCCAAAATGCACCAACAAAGCCGAACCATCGCGCCCATCAGGTCCGACGCGGGCCCTCGGATGTCAGACCGCACTCATGACTCAGGAACGACCGATAGCCTAGTCCAGGCCCCACTCAGAAGACGATGCATTTCAGCCCGAGAAGCCCAATTACCTGATGGCGCCTGGAGCCACAGGTAGATCGGGAAGCGGTTGCACTCGAAAGCGGGGTCGACCTGACGACCTGCAATCATGAGGTCGAGCGTGAGAGACCTGCCCGTGCGCCTGCAAACGCAGCCAGGTCTCGCCGACTGACGGCCCGTCAGCAGATGCGCGCTGCCGATCCCGCGCGCGCCGCGGGCCGCAACATCCCTGGTTCGAGGCCCGCCTGGGCCAACTGGATGGATTTATCTCCAGTTTTCGCCAGTTGTGCCGAGGAATACGCGACGACATCTTCCCAAGGCGTTAGACGTTTGGCTCTGACCGCGTGTAGGAGACGACGCCTCCCCCCCCCGAAAACAATCGAGGCCGATATTCCAACCCGACCTCGTCGACAACCTCGCCGACGACGGATCCGCTTTCTGAGCGGCGCGACGAAGATCTTGGCCCATGACCGACTAATGCTTCTTGGGCAGATCAACCGAGAGAAAAAAACAACTGCCGCATCAGCAAACAAAAATAAAACATCCGTCCGAGCAAACGAGTGGGGCAGCTCCAAGCAGCAGCGATCGCGCGGCCCGCGGCGACGACCTCGGCCGCAATCGCCTCGAAAAGAACCAAATGATCCATACTGTGCGTGGCCGCAAGAAACCGCAGAGCTTTGCCGTGAAATCCGCGCCGCCGAACGCAGCCAACATGCGCGCGGTGGGGGCCGCGTTCGTAGGCCTCGACACGATCCATCAACTTTGAACAAACTGCCTTGCCCTGATCCCTAGTCAATTCCGCTGAAGCTCTGTTCCCCAGCGCGAAGCTTTGTTCCCCAACGCGCATGCCGCAAGAAGCCCCCGAATCGCCAAACCAGCGCACCCTGGGATGATGAGGCCCCCAGGGGCCAGCGACTTCCCAGCTGGCCCATCTGGGCCACGTCCCCAACGGCGATGAGAACACCCCGATCGTTAGGTCCCCTCCACCAGGCGGTGACTTGGGGAAGCAGGGCGACCAGTAGCAAGGCCCAGCACTTGGGCACGTGGAAAAGACACTGCATCTGCTCCCAGATGCGAAGAAAGACCGCCAGTGCGCCGTAGCCCATGAACGACCGATGGCGAATATGGGAACCGCAGATGCAGATGGCCGCGCGCGCGCTGCACGTTCCCGCGAGGGCTAAAAGCTCTTCCTTAGACGGGGGGGGGGCTCTAGCTCAGGTTCGTCAGCGCGCCCTCCAAACTGCGGTTGGGGGAACTGCCGGCCCGCGCCCCAATGCTGGTGCCAGCCCTGAGCTCGACCCCCAGCCTCCGAAACAATGCCCGGCATAACCCCGACAGCATCGACATGTCCAGAAGACCTGAGACAGCCCACTTGAGGAACTCCTGGAATGCCTGCGAGCCTTGCGAGCCTCGCCGTTCATGGAGCCACCCGCTCTCTCCAAGATCGGGCCCTCCCCGAGGCCGCGTGGCGCTCGTGCTCCTGGGCCCACTTGCGGACTGCTGGATGACCTCCTTGAGCTCGGCCCCCGAAGAAGGGTGAACCGATGCGGTGCGCAGCCCCAAAGAAGCCCAATTCTTGCAATCCGTGAACTGGGACTTGTAGTTCACCGGCTTCCTAAATCGAATCTCAGCTTGCTGCGCGCCCCCCCGAGGTGGGCCTGGGCCCATTCCAGAGGCGCTGGGTGTCCAACGCCTCCTCTCCAACACGCGCCACATTTCACCCTCGCCGATGGCTTCGGGGTGGGTCGAAGCAGGTGGCCCTAGCAGAGGGACCTGGGCCACCTTGTGGGGCCCTCCTTGATCTCGACGACGAGGTCCGCCATCAACCTGCAAAGCTCGAATAAGGGCAAGCTCAGCGCGCTCAGCCCATTGCGACGTGACGGCGTCCAATACAGCCCTGGAGATACTGCCCTGATCGAACACCTCCGGCACGTCGCCTCAGCCCGGAAATGTTTCGGGTCGAAACCGACGGGCCCATGGGTGGGAAGAGCCGATGGTTTGTTTCTTCAACATGGGTACCATCACTTGCCTGGGATTGCCCCGCAAGCAAACAATGACTGGCCGATGCGGGCGAGTGCGGGTCGCCCGAGTCGCCGCTTAGCATCTGTCAACGTGGGGCTCCAGCGAGTTGAAAGCAGCAAAACAGTCGATGTGCGATCGGTGCGTTTCCAGCTGGCAGGTCCACTCGGCCGAGTCGAAAACGTCGGCCTGCAGGCCCCCGAGCCGAACAGACTCCACCAGCTGCTCACAAGAAACTGAAAACCACCTCCCAAGATAAAAAGGCAGCCCATGTGCCCGAAAGACCTCCCCGATGCTATTCAAAAGATCCACATTGAAGCCCCTGCAGACGACCCCGTCGCGGAGGCGCGCGGAGCCCACAACGGCGCCTCCAGATAAGAAGCCGCTCAAGATCCCCAGCTTGGCGTGTGCGTGTGTGTGTGTGTGTGTGTGTGTGTGTGTGTGTGTGTGTGTGCGTGTGCGTGTGTGTGCGTGCGTGCGTGTGCGCGTGCGGGGGGTGCTTGGCCCCGCGCGGCAAAAGTCGCCGAGCCCCTTGAGGCCCCGGAGCGTCGAGATAGCGAGACCCGCCCCTCCGGGCGCGCCAGCTTCGGGTCGCCCCGACGGCGCCGAGGCCAGCTTTCACCAGCGCCTGCTGCACACCACCAAGCCGAACCTCAGCCTGGTGGTGCCCCTGAAAAAAATGCCAGGCTCAACATCATCCGCGAGATCGAAAAACGGCCGGCGCGCATACCTGGCTGGATCCTGACGTGCACCCGACCCCCCAAGACGTGATGTTGGGCGCGCAAATCTTCCAAACATCTGGCCGCGGGGTCGGCTTCCCGACATTGATCTTCCTAGCCTCGCGCAGGTCGCGCGGGGGCGAGGGCGGGGGATTCTCCTGATCAAGGCAAACCTGCGACTGATTTGGGCGAGAAACGGGCCTAGAAGCCAGCGGCGACGGAGATGCCACCAGCGATGAGGTACCTGCAGACGACAAGGAATCAGAACCACAGCAGGTCGTGGAAGATGACGCGGAGCCTGCAGTCCACGTGGTCGAACTTCGGGGGGGCAGGCCTGGGCCGCTGGCCGCAGGGGGCGGCCGGCTCGGGGCAGCCCCGGCACGGTCCCCCCCCGCCCGCGCCGTCTGACCAGGCCTGGGCCCCCCGACCGCGACGCCGGCCGCGGAGAGCTCGACGAGCTCCGCGACGGCGTCAACGCCGACGCCGACCTCAGCGGTCGAGACCGTAGCATCGCCATAGTAGTACTCGGCCTCGGCAGCACTGGCGCCGTCGCCGAGGCTGTCCCTGAAGATGTCCTCCACGGCCTGTCGAGCACCAATGGGCTGGTCAATCGTCTGTCGCCGGACCTCTTGGTCGCCGTCGCTGGGTGGCCCACGAAGTGCAACGTGGCCGCGCGCATGGAGCGTGGGCGCCGCCAAGCCACATCGCAGACATGCTGAGCCTGCTGCCAATCCACTCTGTAGACCTGCATGACGCGCGCGATGCAGACCCCGCGTCAGCGTCCCCACCATGGGCAGCCCGAAGGCCATGGTCGCCCGGGGGGCCGCGACCAGCAAGCGGCGCGGCATCCCCCGACGCCACGCAGCCCCTGTGCCGACTGCAGCACCCTGAAGACGAAGTCCACGTGCTCGAGCCGGGGACTGGCTGGGGGGGGGGGACTAGTTCGGGAGGGGGCTGGCTTGGGGGGGAGGGGGCTAGCTCTGGAGGGACTGGCTCGAGGGACTGGCTCGGGGGTAGCGATAGGAGGGACTGGCTGGGGGTATGGGGGGAGAAAGAGCGATAGGCTCTCGATAGCGAAACCGGACGGTCCTGGGCGGGATGGGCTATCAAGACGCCTTCAGCGATCAATGGGCGATGCAGGGCCAATGCATATCCCCCACAGCGTATTCCCCTTTTAACGCTGCCCCTCAGAATCGCCAATTGGAAGAGGTTGCAGGGCCGCGATGGCAGAGATGTTGGCAGAGCGTGCGTCACCTGATACGTGCGACTGGGGAGTGCATGGGCTTCGCGCCAAAGACCGTTTTATGCAAGCAAGCGCCCCGGGTGCCGAACCTGCCCTCCAGAACTCCAACCCCTGCCTATTTAGCAAAAAACCCAGCCCCTGCCTATTTCACAAGACGCCCTGACTTTTCAAAATGCTGGAACTCTGGAGACCATGGATGTCTGCACTCAGAAGGATGGGGAATTTCAACCTGGAGGTAATTCGCCTAACCTTTCCCCCGCCCCTTCCCTCCTTCACCTCCCTCTCCTCCTCCCTCTTACGTACCTCTCCTCCTTTCACTTCTCCTCCTCCCGCTCACCTTCCACTTCTCCCTAACCCCATCTTCCGCCTTTCCTCCTCCTCCTCCTCCTCCTCCTCCTCCTCCTCCTCCTCCTCCTCTTCCACTCTTCCCCTGCCTCCTCATATTCCGCCTGGCCAACGACGATGGCCAAGACGAGTACGAGGACGAATACGGCGACGAACCCATCGACGTTCTCGTTGCGTGGGTCCCTGCACCTCGCGACCTCTTTCCAATGGCCAATTTCTCATCCCGATGAGTTGCCTGACTATCCCGAGGCCAGAAACTGGCATCGGTAAGCCAATGTGGCGGCGGCCTGTTCAACTGGATCTTTCTCGAGGCGCCGAATGTCTTGCCAAAATCGAGCCCCTGGCGGCCGTTCGGGAAGAGCTGGGTACCCCTGCAACGCTCCCGGGGATGCGCAGCTGCTGAAAAGCACCCCGAGGCTGGAAGACATGCGGGAATCGAAGGAACACGTCCGAAAACCTCGAACTTCGAACCTCGATGACCGCGACGGCGAACAGCGACCAAGACGGATAGCACAAAGAGAAAAACGACGACGATGACGGCGGCGTGGCGAAGCGCCGTGGCCGCCTGCTCCACCCAGCGCCCCAAGTGCTGAGAGCCCTCCTCGGCCGGCTGCGCCTTCCGAGCCCACCGGTGTCGTCGTCGTCGTCGTCGCTGAAGGAGCAGGAGAGGGAATGGGGAGGGAGGAGAGGGAAAGACCGGCGCGGAGAAGAGGAGGGAGGGAGAGGAGGGAGGGAGGGAGGGAGGGAGGGAGGGAGAGGGGACAGGACGACAAGCCAGGTGCGCTCGCGCCATATGCCATATCAGACATTCTACCCCTCCCACCCATCCCTTCCCATGGCGCTGATTTGTGTTCATCCGCCGACAGGTGACACAGCGGACCTGGAGCCCCCCACAGGGCTCAATGGTGTTATGCGCAGTCCAGAACAAGCAGCTGTGTATATTGGAGGTGGGGGATAAGCTGGAGCATGATCAGGAGGAACAGCAGCAACAGGAGCAGGAATTGGAAGAGCGGAGGAGTAGGACCAAATTCAACGGAGCGGGGAGACAACGAAGAGAAGGACTCGGATTCAGCAAAGTGGCCCCTGCTGGGGCGAGAGCGCTATTCTGAAAGACGGGAGCAAAGCGCCGATCTGGAAATGAGGCCCGCGCTCCAGCGGGAAAACCATCTTGGAAGGACCGACAACGGTCAGACGAAACATTATAGAACCAAACAAGTCGGACACATCCTGTGTGCGGGGGGTGGTGGGCGCTACTCCGGGGCGCCGGTCAGGAGAAGGGAGGGAGGGAGAAAGAAGGGAGCGGGGGGGAAGGAGGAGGAGGAGGAGGAGGAGGAAGAGGAGGAGGAATAAGAGAAGGAGGAGGGTAGTATAATGGACGGAGGAGGGAGTGGACGGGGAAAGGAGGGGGGAACAACATGCAAACGGAAAGGGAAACAAGCAAGGAAGGCCGATGCCTCCTGCCGTGTCTGCCTGGGAGGATGCTAACTGCGCAACTGTGATCACTGTAAGCCCCAGGGACGTCCAGCGGGGTTTGGTCCTACGCGGACATAATCGAAACATCGCCCTCCTTGGGGGCTGCCACCTGCGCAGCCGTCGTCACGTTCGTGAACCCCTGGGAGGTCCAGCTGCGTGGGGTCCTACGCATATCAAAACTATACCTCGACTGGTTGATGCAATTTTCGCAGCTGCCGCTGCCGCTTTCTCGAGCCTCTGGGAGGTCCAGCGGAGTGGGGTCTTACACAGATCCAAGTGAGACCTCGCCCGTCTTGGGCGCTGCCGGTCAAGCAAGTGTCGCCACTTTCGTGAGCCATTGGGAGCTCCAGCAGAGCGGGGTCCTACGCATATCCAAACTTGACCTCGCTATCCCTGGGGGAATATAGCTGCCCCACTGCCGCTGGCTCATGGTAGGTCAAACGGAACGGTGTCACACGCGGATCCGAAACAGACCTCGCCCACCCTGGGGTCTGCCAGTCAAGCAAATGTCGCCACGTTGTGTGTGAGTCTGGGATGTCCAGCGAAATGATGCATGCGTGAATCCAGCCTCTCCCTAGCGGCGGCCAGCTGCGCAACTGCCGCCATTTTCGTGGGCCCCTCAGAGGTCCAGCGAACTGGTGTCACACGCAAATCCAAGCCAGACCTCGTCCTCCCCAAATTACTTCCAAACTGCGCAACCGTCGTCACTGTCGCGAACCTCTGGGAAATCCAGCAGGGTGGCCCTGGCCACAATTACAAACGAAACCGTGCCCTCCCTGGGCGCTGTAAACTGCGCACCTGCCGTCACTTTTGCGGGCCCCTAGTGTAGCAGATCCAGCTGGGCGCTGCCAACTGCGAAACTGTCCCCACGTTGTGGACCCCTGGGGGGCACAGGGAATGTTGCACACAGAGTCTCACAGACACTGGACCTCGCCACTCCAGGGTGCTACGAACTGCGCCAGTTTGGCCACTGTCGTGTGACCTTGGGGGGCCCAGCGGAGTTGCTTCGCACGCAAACCTAAATGAGGCACCACCACCTCCTTTCAAGGGGCTGCCAGCTGCGCAACCGTCGCCACGTTCGTGAGCCCAAGGGGTCCCAATCGGATGTGTGTCTTACGCAGACCCCAACGAGACCTCGCCCTACATGACTGCTGTCATCTGCAGAAGCGTCGCCACTTTCATGCAGTCCTGGGAAGCCCAGCGGAGTGGGGTCCAACGCAGATCCGCCTCGCCCTCCCTGGGGGGGGCTGATAACTGGTGCCACGTTCTTGATCCCCCTGGATGGTCAAGCAGAGCGGCGCCTTACGCAGATCCAAACTACACGCCGCCCTCCCTGGGTGATGCCAGCTGCGCAACTGTCGCAACTGTCGTATCTACCCTGGAAGCCAAGCGGAGTGGTTTCTCACGCAGGCCCGATCGAAGCCTCGCCCTTCCTCGACGCTGCCAATTGTGTCTTGCGCAGATGCCAATGGGACCTACACCCCCATGGGTATATCCAATTGCGCAGTCGCCTCCCGTTTAGCGGGCCCCTGGGAGATCCAGCGGGGACGTACATTACGCAGATTCAAACGGAACCTCGCCATCCCTGGGCGCTCCCAACTGCGCAGTGGTGTCCTTAGGTCGTGGGCCCTCGGGAGGCGCAGTGGGTTGGTACCTTGCGCGTATCCAAAAGAGACCTCGCCATCCCTAGCTGCTCCCTGTTGCGCCAACGCTGTCACGATCCTGGACTCTGGGAAGGTCCAGCGGCATGATATCTTCCAGCCGACCGTGCACCATCGCATTGCATTCACCCCTCTCCTCAGAATCGCACATCATATTCCTCGTCAACGCTCCTCCTCGCCATCCCCCACCATCCCTCTCGTCCTCTCTTCCCACTGATGATCCTCTCTCGTATTGCGTTCCTCCTCGTCATCGGTGCATCCTTTGTGTACAGTTGTATGTTTACGTATAGGTGCATATGGATTGCCCTATTGTCAGTGGTTGCCCACATGTAGTGTCCCTGGATTTGTTGACTTCAATCCTTATCTTGGCCATCGTTGTCCGTCCGTTTGTCTCCACATGCCACATCCTTCGGCGCTGCCTTAAATCATAATCGCGGTGCGTGCAACGCGTATGCTCCCCACGTGTTTTCTTTTGCAACGGATCGCGTCTCGTGCCATCTCATCATCCGTCTGGGATGAGCTCAATGGTCTCGGAAAATGATTCGGGTGGGTTGGGTACGTCACCAGATCTTCAAAGGGCTGAGGAGAACAGGCACACACATATACAACTCAAATAACGCACGTGCTGGCTGAGACGCTGCTCACAAGTATATTGGCCTGGGTGGGCCAGATGGGGACCTGCCTGGCTGCAAAGGGTAGAGAGCGAAGGAGCAACTGGGAGGTAGAGCGCGGGCACCTAAGTTCTTGAGCGAGAACACGCCAGGTACTGGCCTTGGCGCTTGCGAGGCGACAGCCAGGCGCAGGGTCTCCAGCTCCTGGAGCTCCACTGCAATGGCGGCTTCCTCGTTCTGCTTCTCCGCAATCTTATCCTCAAGCATCTTCTGTTGCACGCGTGCACGTGGAAGTCGTCCAAAATCCTGGCTTGCTTGAACTGCATCGTCTCAATCCGCGTGGTCCGGTGCTGCACCTGCGCGGCGTAGGGCTTGTTGCTGACCATCTTCTCCTTGAGCCTATCGCGTTCAGCGATGAGAGGAGACTTGGCTTCAAGCAAAACCTTGTCGGTTGGCGAGCCACGCTGGCGGAGCAATGTAGCAATCTCGGCGAGGCGCTTGTGGTTCTGGTCAGCTCCATCACACTCGCTATTGCAATCCATGGATTGAGTATTGCTCGTCGTGGCAGCTTTTTGAGCCGCCTTGACTCTGGCATTCTCCTGGTCTTTCTGGCGGATGAGCTTGGCGTGTGCAGCAGCCTTGGTGGCTGCAGCATTAGGAGCACGAGCGCTGGGCTCGCTCGGCGCCTTGAGACCGCCGAAGGAAGCGCCCTTTGCCTTGCTGCACTGCGTGCACGCAAGCATGTCGCCGCCATTCCACCACCCTTCTCCTTTCCGAGGGTGAAGGCATCAGCGGCAGTACCACGGACCTGCCCATGCTTTGCGGCGCTGTGAGCCACGACAGCACACTCTGCCTCACACTGTTCGGAGCGATGCTTGGAACACAACGTGCAAGGCACTGCACGCGAGAATTGTAACGCAACGTGCAAAACGAATTGCACGCAAAGAGTCGGAAGCTGCCGCGGATTAGCGGTTTCCGTTTTATGGACAACCACGAAATCTGGACCCAAAACGGAAACGGGGGAGGGGGGGAGGGGGGGGGGGGGAAGAGGAGGAGGGGCATAGTGGATGAGACGAGAACGACTCCCTCCCCCCCCGCCGCGGCAGCCGCGCTGTCCTCGGACGACACTGGCTGCGCCTGCAAGGAACACTTGTCCTGGGGGAGCCGCCCGCCGCAAGGGGCGGCCACGGCCCCTCGAGCAGAGGGGGTGTTCCAGCTCGTTTTGGATCGAGCCTCGGGCGGACAGGAACACGTGTAACACAACGTGTCTGGAGGTCTTCGGGCCGAAGTGCGTACGGTGCAACATCGGACGAACATCATCGACGATGGGACGGAAGGCGGAACGGAAAGCTGCAGTGTACAATGTTTGTGTTTGATACCTCCTCCGGCCCCCCCCCATCCTCGGATGCTCGGGCGCTCCTGGGCATCAGGGCGCATGCACCTCTGAGACCAATTGGCGAGTGCCATGCACCTGCGGATGGACGCACGCGCAGCCTGGATGAAGATGTGCCCAGTTATTCCCCCCTCCTGCTGTTGTTCCTGTTCCTACTCCTGTTCATCCTCCTCCTTCTCCTCCTCCTCCTCCTCAATGAAAGTGTTACAACAAAGGCAATTTCGTAACCTGGCCCGTTCGAATAATAAGCCCAGCCAACGAGTGGCCAGCCCCTAGGACGCGGAAAGAGGCGGATGACGATTGCAAGGCGGGGGGGGGGGGACGGAGGAGAATGAGGATAATTACGCTACCGAGGAACCCCACATACTTATTTTTTGCGATGCGTGTTCACATACAATATCGTGCTTCGCCGTCCTCCACACACCCTCGCGCTAGCTGCACCCCCAACCATCATCAGTCATATACGCAATTCACGCCAGACGAACCAAACTGACCAGCCAGACTGACCAGACAAGCAACATCAGCCAGACAAGCCAGATCAGCAATCTCAACAATCCCAGCCAGGCCAATCAACCAAATAAGTGAGAACAAACAGATTAGTCACACCAACAATCGCAGACAGAATAAGCCAGACGAACCACACGAACCAACCAGGCCAACCAACCACGCCATCCAGACCAACCAGTTCAGACCAACCATACCATATCAAACCAAACCAGACCTGGCCAGACCTGACCACACCGACCACACCAACCAACCGCTGCACGGCCAGCACCATAACGGCCTCTCCAACAACGGCCCTCGGTGGTGTCAAACATATGCCGCGCCTGCCACGCCCTGCGCCATGGCCCGCGTAAACGCCCCGCTCGGGGACCATTCCCTGCGCACCCCCGGTGGTGCCGAGAATATGTCGTGCCTGCCACGCCCTGCGCCATGGCCCGCATAGACGCCGCGCTCGGAGACCACCCCCTGCACACCCCTACGGGGTCGAGAAAGTGCCACACATGCAACGCCCTGCGCCATGGCCCGCATAGACGCCGCGCTCGGAGACCACCCCCTGCGCACCCCCTACGGGGTGAGGAATGTGCCACACCTGCCACGCCCTGCGCCATGGCCCGCATAGACGCCGCGCTCGGAGACCACCCCCTGCGCACCTCCTACGAGATCGAGAAAATGCCACACCTGCCACGCCCTGCGCTATGGGCCGCATAGACGCCGCGTTCGGAGACCACCCCCTGCGCACCCCCCTACGAGGTCAAGAAAGTGCCACACCTGCCACGCCCTGCGCCATGGCCCGCATAGACGCCGCGCTCGGAGACCACCCCCTGCACACCCCTACGGGGTCGAGAAAGTGCCACACCTGCCACGCCCTGCGCCATGGCCCGCATAGACGCCGCGCTCGGAGACCACCCCCTGCGCACCCCCTACGGGGTGGGGGAAAGTGCCACACCTGCCACGCCCTGCGCCATGGCCCGCATGGACGCCGCGCTCGGAGACCACCCCCTGCGCACCCCCTTAAGGGTGAGGAGAGTGCCACACCTGCCACGCCCTGCGCCATGGCCCGCATAGACGCCGCGCTCGGAAACCACCCCCTGCGCACCCCCTACGAAATCGAGAAAGTGCCACACCTGCCGCGCCCTGCGCCATGGCCCGCATAGACGCCGCGCTCGGAGACCCCACCTCAGCCCCCCAGCCGCGCTGCGAGCGCGCGTCGCGGCCCTCGCTGAGCTGTATGCTGTGCTGAGCTGTGCTGAACTGTGCTGAGCTGTGCTGTGCTGCTTGTGTGCGTGTGTGTGTGTGTGTGCTCAATGTGTTGTGATGTGTGCGTGTGTGCGTTGTGTGTGTATGTGTGTGCTTGTGTTGTGCTGTGCTGTGTTGCGCTGCGCTGTGCTGTGCGGCGCTATGCTGCGATGTGCAGCTGTGTTGTGATGTGCTGCGCTGCGCTGCGCTGTGCTGTGCTGCGCTGTGCTGTGCAGCTGTGTGCTGTGCTGTGCTGTGTTGTGTTGCGTGCTGTGCTGAGGGAGGTGAATGAGTGAGTGAGCGTCGCGGGTGGGACGCGGCAACGAAAAAAACATAACCCCACGAAACATGTGGGGAATAAGGATCACATAGCGAACACCAACGCGAACATCCGCCGGCCCCCGCTTGCCTGGGTTGCAAAGGCGTGTGAAATCATTCGATGTCCCCCCCCCTCTTTCTCCCTCCCCTGGGGTGCAGTTGGAACGAGGGGGGGCGGGCGGGGCCTGGGAGGGACGGGCCAAAAAGGGGGTTTGGGGGGGCGGGGGGAGGGCCGAAGGGGAGGGGTGGGCGAAGGGCGAACTCCCCAACGCTCCCACAGGGGGCCTTCGCATGCATTTCTAGACCCCGTCGCCTCCACGGTGCCTAAGATTCCACTGAAGCTCGCTCAAGCTGGGCTCCGACACGCCGAACGTGCTCAAAAACAAGATTGCCCCACGACGGCCCAAGAAACCTCCGAGACGTCCCCTGAGAACACCAGGAGGCCCCCCAAGAGGGTTGGGCTGTCGCGATCGCGGCGGCCGACGCGCAGCTTGAACGGAAGCACGCAATGCGCGAATGGCAATGGGCCGCGGCGCGAACGCTGCGGCCCACGTGCGCCTTGCATGAAAAAAAACACGATGCGCAAGGGGCACGCGCATCTTGCATAGAAACAACAACGCACGAGGGGCCATGGGCCGCCGCGCGCGCGGCGGCCGGTAGAACAACACCATGCGCGAGGAGCCATGGGCCGCCACGCGCGCGGGGCGGCCGACGCGCATCTTGCGTGTAACAACGCAAGACAACGCGCGACGGGCAATGGGCGACCGCGCGCGCGGCGGCCCCCCGCGAATCCTGCGTGGAACTACTCAATGCGCGAGTGGCCAGGGCAGCCCCGCGTACGACGGCTCACGCGCATCTTGTACGGACACACACACACACACACACACACGCACACGCACACGCATACGCACACGCACACACACACACACACGCACACACGCACACACACACGCACACACACACACACACACACACACACACACTGCGTGAGGGGTCATGGGCCGCCGCGCAAACGATGGCCCACGCGCACCCTGCATGGACAACACACAACGCGCGAGGGGCACAAGGCTGCCGCGTGCGGCGGCCCAAGCGCATCATGTATGGAAAAACACACCGCGCGAGGAGCCAAGGGCCGCCGCGCGCGCGGCGGCCCAAGCGCACCTTGTATAGAAAACACAATGCGCGAAGGGCTATGGGCCGCCTTGCGCGCGGCGGCCCACGCGCATCTCGCATGGACAAACACCATGTGCGAGGGGCAAGGCAGCCGCGCACGCCGCCGCCATGGGCCATGCTGTGTGGGAAGCGTACGCACGTACACCGTTCCAGTAGGACGAGGATTACTGATTCGTAGACCGGAGCAGCCTATACATCTGCACGCAAAAAAAATCGAATGCATTTTCCAATGCGTGCGCGTGCGCGTACATGCTTACAGTACACACGTCTGTTCGCTCTCCGTCGAATATTTTTTCAGGGGCAATTCAACAAACAATTCTCCGCCGGCGTGTTAATGACACTCGGGATCCAGGGGGGTGAGGGAGGGCCATATTTTTTGTAAACAGGTATTGGACATTACTGGAGACTCGAGCACGCCTCTGGTCCGTTGGGCCTGCGAATTGAGGTCTTAGAAGGGTTGCGGCCTCTTGACGGCCTCTCGGGGCGCTCTTGAAGCCATCTTGGGGCCATCTTGGGACCCTCTTGGGCCTCTCTTGGGCCGTCTTGGAAGCCATCGACCAACAAAGAAGGCGGCGTCAATTTAGATCCCCCCGTCGGAATCCTCAAAATCGCCTCTTGGAGCTCTCTTGGGACGGTCTTGGGACGGCCTTGGGCGCTCTTGGGGTCACCTTGGGCCTTTCTCGGACCCCTGATGGAGATCTCTTGGTCCATACCAGAGCCATCTCGAGGCTTTAGAAGCGCATCGGAAGCGAAAAGGCGAGAAGGCAAACAAAAACATTGATTTCTATAAGGTGCTGGACGATTGTTGACCCCTCCCAGGGCGTCCTTGGGAGGCCATTTGGCCACATATAGAGTCGGCTTGGGGGGATCTTGAAGCCTCTTGGAGGTCTGTTGCAAGCTATATTTGGCCATGTTGGGCTATCTTCAGCGATCTTGGAGGCCATCTTTAGCTCCCTGGGGCCTTTTTGGAGCCATCTTGGGCCATCTTTGACGCACTGGGGGGGTACCGAAGACGAAGAAGGTTGGAAGAGGGGGGTATCAAAACCACTCACGCCCTAAAGGGCTGGTGGGATGTTAGTCCCCTCCTCTGTTGGAGGCCTCTTATGGCATCTTGGGCGTCTCTTGGCAGTCCCGGGAGCCTCATGGAGCATCTGAACTGCCTCTGGGAGGGGAGAGGATTCTGAGGCCTGAGGGCCTCTTTGAGACCGCTTGGGAGTCTTTAGAAGTCTCTTGGGAATGTTCTTGGAGCCCATTGGGCGCCTCTCGAGACCCTCTTGACAACCTAGGGGGCCCACTCGGGACCATGAAAGAAAGATAAGGATAAACAAATGGAGAGCCCAGAGAAGAAGAAGAAGAAGAAGAAGAAAAAGAAGAATAATAATAAGAAGAAGAAGAAAGAGAAGTCGAGAGCCGCGTCTGCTGCCATATCAGCTCTTCTGCCCCAAAGCAGAGCAAAGTAAGGCGCTGGGGCATAAAAACTGCTCACTTCAAGCGGCTTAGACCAATTACTACACTCGTAAGCGAGGAGAAGAGGAGCCGAAGGAAAGATGAGGATGGAAAGGGGGAAGGGGAAGGTGGTGGGAAAACGGGGGGGAGATGAGAATGGGGAGGAGTGAGGAAGAGGAGGGAGGAGGAAGGCGAGGGGAAGCGAGGGGGAGAGCGCAGGGAGGCGGAGGAGGTGGACGGGAGGAAAATTAAGGAACCTGAGCAGGACGAGGAGGAGGAGGCTGATGGAGGGCGAGGGGGAGTATAATACTTTCCAACCGCTGCTAACATGAAATTGCATTCTAGTGTGTTCAGGTTTTTATAGGGCCGTTAGCGCCTGATAGCGTTCCCGCGGGCTGTTGCGCCTCCTCAAATTGACGAGATGTCGGTCGTTTTCGAGGCCATTGCTGCCCAGACCTACCCGAACGAGCATCACGGAATCAAGCTCTTGGGTCAGATCGAGCCTAAAGAAATAGAATCCCCCGCGAAGAACGAAACAGACGGAAAGATACATGACGCTGCCGGACGCTTTCAAGCATTGTCAAAAGGCCAACGTGCAAGAGTGAATGTTGCCTGTACGAAATCCAGGACCTCTCTTGCATTCCACTCGATTACGTTATGGCAGCGTCATGATGGTGTCCGATAGCGTCAGATGGCGCCACGATGATGTTCGAAAACGTCGGCTAGCTCATCATCATACAACCTGATCCGGAAGAGGTGTGGACGGCCAACACTTACCAACCACTGGGGGAACCAAACGCTTAACCCTGTCCTCTGGTTCTGCCGTGGGACAACACGGGAAACGCCAGTGCGACCACACTTGCTGCTACCATTAGTAATTATGAATGGATCGCGGCACCTACTGGGGCCAAAGCCTTGGTCTGCGAGTTCGTCTTTGGCTGCGATGCTGGCTACAGCGTCTACAATAACCATGCGCGTGCCGCGTCCACGGATGTGAACGCGACAACGATTGATACTGCCGCTAGTGCCATTGCGACCGCCGTCACAAGCGGTTGGCCTGGCGACTGCGGCGACGGCAACAGTTTGAAGCAATTTCGGCTCAGGTTCCTGGAGCGTTGCGAGACGCTGTCGGGCGCAACCAGGAAGGCCGTCGAGCGCTGTCCAGAGCTATGCGACGCTATCTCAGAGCTCAAGCGGCACAGAGGCAGCCCCTTGACAGCATCAGGGGCAAGAAGGTAAGGCGGGAGGAGGTGGACGGAGACGGGCCTGGCCAAGCTTGCCAGGAACGGACAGCTCACCGAATCCGAAGACTGGTCCAGGCCCGGGAGCCTCCGTGGTCCGCCAGGACTTGCTCCCCCTGAAATCGGGCGTGGGCTAACTAAATCGGTGCAGCGCGCACCCGGCTCAGCCAATTTAGACAAAAAACAACGATGCAAATTCGTGAGGGCCTTGCTGAACACAGCCCGACCAACATGTAAGGCCACATCCAAGGCCGCGATGAGCTCCCAACCCTTGCTCAACCAAACTCCAGCGTTGCAAGATCCTCCAAGATCTGGCTTCTTGGCTGAGCTCCCTTTACGCTGGCAAAAAGCAAAATATGTCCAAAACCGACAACGGCCGTTTTTTTTTTTTTTTTTTTTGTTTTTTTGTCCGTGAAGCTGCGCCACGCCGCCAGTCAGAGGGAAGTCTTTCAGCTACGACGCCGCATAAATACCGAACGCTACAAGGAGGTCACAGGCGAGAAGCCACGTTGCCACCAGACGTGAAGGCAGGAAAGCGTGTCTAACGACTCGCTGCCGACCCGTGGCGCGGTGGCGTCTTTACAGCAGGCACGTGGATACAGACGACAAGAGGCTGATCTCGACCAGCAAAACATGAAGCGCACGCACCTTGGATGACACTCTTCACAGGATGCGATGGTGGAGAGTGCGTCCGAAGGCCCAGCTCAAGGAATCTGCGGCTCGATCTGGATGATCTTGGTGCCCTCTGGGTCCTTCTTGTCCCTGACGTAGCGCAAGAAGGTGCCAGGTGGGTACAGCACCTCATCTTCTTTTGGGTAAACGCTGCACCATGAAATCTCCACTCCTTTGGACAGTCCCTTTGCAAGGAACATGAAGAGCAGCGGCCGACTGCTCCTTGAGTAGCTGTGTGCCACCTCCAGTGTGGGAGTCGTCGACACGGCTCCCAACTCAGCACCTCCTTCGGCCTTGAACTTCACTAGGTCCAAGTCCGCATTCTTCATGCCCCGGTAAAGCCGCTTCTCGTCCTGGAAGCCAGGCTTGCTCGCGGCGACCGCCCGAAGTTTTTTGATGCCATTGATCAGAAAATACACGGTAATCGCCATCGGGTGCGGCTTAACGCCCTGGCGCAGGGGTCTGTTGAAGAGCGGGAACGAGCTCGTCGTATAAAGACGAATCGAGCACAGTTCTGGCTCGTTGAGATCCGCCAGCTTGGCCTCGTCTCTCTCCATGAACGATTGGAAAGTCATGCCCGCATGGCCAAAATCATAGTCGCCTTCCGCGAGTCGCCCTCCGTGGTAGCAGCCGTTCTTGTAGTCCTCGACCACGTGGGGCGGAAGGCTCGACTCCTCCTGCGCGACGGCGTGGAGAATGTACTGGAGGTTGGCGCAATCTTTCTCTGTGCCAGCACTCTTCACTTCCTCCCAAATGGCATCCAACCCCTTCTCCTCTCCACTGATGCGTTCCTGAGTCGTGATGCCGAGGAGAGCTTCGACGCCCTTGGCAACCTCCGCAGGATGGCCAAAGACCAAGTGTATCACAGAGTACTTAACCTCTTCTCCCTCCTCCTCGGGCTCGCTCTCTGCCTCCTCCAGCATCTCGTCGCCGAGCTCGATGAGCTGCTTAAGCAGGCGCTTCTGTTTCATCTTCTTGAGCTGGAGCGCCTCGACAAACTCCTCCTTGTTCTCGAGGATCTCCATCAGGGCCACGACGCCGTTGTCGTCGCACCACTCCACCGCCAGCGCCCTGGAGCTCTCTGACAACTTGGCATCTTCCCACAACTGACTGACCTCCTTCTCCAGACGCCTGCGTGCCTCATCGGCGGCGCTCGCCCGGAGCCCGCGGGCTGCTGCCGCTGCGCTGCCCGCGGGAGGCCTCGGCGCCTCCTCGGGGGCGCTCGCCTCGGGCTCGCGGGCCGCTGCCGCGCTGCCCGCTGCAGGGGGCACCTCGGGGCGGCCCGCATCGCCCAGGCTGGGTTTCCTCTCCGTGGCCTCCTCTGCCGCCTCGGCCGTCTGCCTTCGGGGCTCCTTCAGGATCTCGATGGTCTTCGTGAGCTCCTCGATCGTCATCTTGGGGTCCTCGATCTTGGCCAGCACGTCCGCCTTCTCCCGCTCCTTACGCTCGCTCTGGTTCTGGTTCTTGTGCTTGATCTCGTCCGCCTTCTCCTGCGCCAGCTCCGTGATCTTCTTGCCGATGACCAGCTCCTGCGCCAGCTCCGTGATCTTCTCCCAGGCGCCGTCGGCCATGACGACGAGGATTGCGGTGCCGACCCTCTTCGCCGAAGAATTCTTCGCAAGACTCTTCGCAGTCGCGAGCAGCCATTCGGACGCCTGCTTCTTCGTGCTCGCGCTCGCGGCCACCGCGCCCGTGCCCGGGCGCGGCCGCGGCCGCGCCCCGGGCCCCCGCCAGGAGCCGCCGGCGGGGCCCCCGGCGAGAGCGAGGAGGCTGTCGCGCGCGGGGCGCTGCCGCCCGGGGGATGGCAGCAGCGCCGCGGCCGCCACGAGGGCCAAGCAGCGCGGCGCCAGGCCTCTCCGCCCCGCGGCGGGCAGCGCCGCGCTGGGCGGCGCCGCCGCCGCCCGCCCGCGGCCCATCGCTTCGGGGCCGCCGCCGCCCCCAGGGGGGTGCTCGAGGGGCGGAGGGCTTGAGCCAAAATGGCTACGGAAACCGACAACGGCCGCTGTTGGGCAAGCGGCCTTCTGTTTCAAATGGAAACGCCCACATGATTATTCCTTCCGTACCCACTTGAATCGTACCGACGTTAACTGCCGGCTGGTCAGGATCGGCCTTCTTCCCCGGCGAGGCGAGTGGCTGGCGCGCGGGGAGCTCGCCGGCGGGGCCGGGCCGCGGTCCTGGCTCCCGGAGGAGGAGAGAGACGGCGACCTGTCGCGGCGCGGCGCCGGGCCCAGCGTCGCCCCTCCCCTCTGCTCCCCCACTGGCCCTAGTGTAGGAACAGGCTGCCTCCCAAGTCCCCACGAGGAGGGAGCAGAAAAGGATGATGAAGAGGAGCAGCAAAGCAGACAGTCGGCCACCCCTGAAGGAACCGCCCTGTTTGAGGGGCGGCGGGGGAGTCTGGCGGCTCCCGATCACAATGCGGCCGCGGACCGGGCCCGTTCGCGC
Source organism: Prorocentrum cordatum (assembly GCA_963575745.1). NCBI lineage: Eukaryota > Dinophyceae > Prorocentrales > Prorocentraceae > Prorocentrum > Prorocentrum cordatum. The sequence goes on along the minus strand of CAUYUJ010020503.1, from coordinate 567,718 downwards.
AGGGAGGGCGAAGGGGCGAGGCGCGCAGATCCACGGGAGCGGGACCTGCGAAGATCCACACGAAGGCGGCCCAGCCCTCATGCCGTGATGCCGGACACCAGATGGCTAGGAGCAGCGAAAGGAACGGGAGAAGGAGGAGGCCGAGGAACGAACGAAAGGGCGAGCGAGGAGACATGACGAACAGAAACCCTGCGCGCGGCCTCTGCGGCCCCGCGGTCGAGTCCGGCATGGTGTACACTAGGAACGTGCCATCCTGCCCGGTCAGCCAGAGCTGGGGGGGCTGTGCTCCCGCCCCCCTCCCAACGTGGGAACCCGTCGCGTCGACGATCTCACGAGAGGGGGTGCGCAACCAACTGGCCCCAATTGTGGCTGATCTGCCTGCCGGGCCCGCGGGTAGAGGCGCGGACTGGGGACACGATTTCTGCACACGCCACCCCCTCAAACAAGCTGGCCGGGGACACGATGTTGCACCTGGGGATACAATTTTGCACCTGCCGGGGGCTGTATACAGAGATCGGCATTCCCTGGGGGTGGCGATTCTGCTCCCCCCACGAACAAGTTGGCTCGCCACACAATGCGCGCGCAGGAGAAACGGCCCCCGAGCGGACAGACGCCCCGGAGGAGTGACGCGAAAAAGGGGGGGGGGTCGGGGAGAGGTCGGAGAAGCTTTTCCGGACAAGGGAAGCCCTACCCACGCTGGCGAGGGAACCAATGCTTGGCTCCGCTGGCCGACCTACACCTCCGAGTTGGGGACGGGCATCGTCATTTTCGCGTTTCGCAGCACCCATCTCCGCCGATGCTATGTCAGCGGCGACGTCCGACACGAAGCGTCGGGCATGAGCAGACGGGGCGCGGCAGGGCTACTTGCTCGCCAGACCAAAAGTGAAAATAGGATAGCGGCCGCGGAGCAGGGCTTACCCCACAAGCACAGGGCACGCACGCTGCAACAGCTAATCCCACCAGCCTTTCGAGCGTAGGTAGTTGAACGAGTCATCTCCTTCTTCCACTTCGGGGGAAGAGATTTACCCGTCCCCCTACACCCTCTCCCTGGGTCTGGAGGGGGCGGTTCGCTGGCCGTTGGAGCGTCCACGATGGCCCATGATGGCTCCAAGAGGTTCCCAAATAGCCTGAGGTGGCATCCAAGATCGCATAAAGCAGCCCAAGATGACTGAATATGGCTTCCAACATGCCTCCAAGAGGCGCCATGACCGTCCAAAGATGGCTCGAAGCGGCCACGGAGCCTTCTAAGTACCATCCCCCGAAAGGCCACAGCCCTTCCCGAACCAGGGAAACTCAATGAGTGGTGTCTTCTCGCCTATCTGCTTCCGACAGGCTCTGTCTTGAGGCCTCAAGGTGGCCCCCACATCGCCCAAGAGAGCCAAGAGGGGCCCTGGACTGCCCCAAGAGCGCCCCAAGCTTCAATTCTTCGATTCCCGAATCGGGGGCCGAGTTGACGGCTCCCTCGTTTTTGGCCCCCGAGGGGGCCCCGAGATCCACGAGGGGACCAGAGGGCCCCAAGAGGGCCCCAAGAGAGCCTCAAGGGGTTCCGAGCTTGACCCAACAAGGCCCCGAGACGGCCGAGGTAAGCTGCCAAGAGGCTCCTGCGTCGACAGATCCACGAGGGCATTCGTAGTTGGCTCGTGTGCCTGCTCAGGCTGATCCCGATCGTCTGCTTGACGGCTGCCCTCCTTCGAAGTGTCCCACTGCATGCAACGAAACCCCCCTGCCCGCCAAAACCCGCTCGGGCATCGCTGGCGGATGGGCTGTTTGGGATATGCGAAACGTCATGGATTTACCATGCCCCAGTCGGGGCTGGGATGGTTCTGAAGATGATGATGAGTCCTGATCGTAATCGGACCAATGGCGCAGAGAAACACACCTCAATGCTGTGCCTGCCGCCGAACAGGCAATCGGTGCTCGGCGCCTCAGCCGCCACGGCCCGGCTTGATCGGGGCTATATGTCCACGCCCGTGGGAGGGGGGAAAAAGAGATGTCGAGTGAAGGTCGGGCAAATCGACGAGGGGAGGTAGACGGGGAGCGTCTGGGGGAGGGTGAAAAGGACGGGCAATAGACCTGTGACGGGGAGAACGGAAATGAATGAAACGGCCAGGAAGGACGAAGGGGGCCCGATGAGTAAGGTGGAGAAAGTGGGCTTAAGGGGGAGATGGGGAGAGAGGAAACAGGGGAGGGAGGGGGAGGGAGAGATGGGGGATGGAGGAGAGGGACGGGGTGAAGGGAGAGGAAAAGACAAAGACAAGAAGATGCAGGTAGACGAGGGTGGAGGATGGGAGGGTCGAGGATGGGAGGGTGGAGGATGGGAAGGATGAGGGCGACGACGAGAACCATGCGACGGAAAGGGACAGAACACCTACTGTTGCACACCACCCTGCTCCTGGCCCGCTGCTGGAACCCCCTTCGCAACAAGAGTTAGAACCGGTGTCCTCGTTGCACGAGATGCTCACCCGAATGAGCACCTTCGCGGCCAGCCCCGACAACCCACGTGCACGGGTAGCCGTCTCTCTCCCACATCGCTCAATTTATCCTTGTTTTCTTAATATTAATCGGACTTCACACTGTGGGCTCGCAGCGTTCCTGGGGAACTGAACGTGGATCTATCACCGACTCAAGCAGAACGGACGCAAACTAAGCTACTTATCGCTGCGGAGGACATATGTGCAAAGAGGCCGTTATCAAAAGAACAGTGGCCCAACAGAGCGTAAAGTAACATGTAAGCGGCTGCGAGGAGGGGGGATCACAACCATCACCGTGCCCTAAAAGCAATTAAGACACCGAACAGGACTGGACAACATACGCGCGCGAACAAGAAGAAACCTGCAGGGATAGCTAGATCGCTGACACAAGGGGGCATCGTACATCATGGGCGATGGGGATGTAAGCAGGCTGGTGCGGTAAAAGCCAGGAGAAAAATCGAACGGATTGATTCGTCCGTTGGGCATCATACAACTGCGGCGCAAGGACCCGACTTTGCAGAAAAGGGTAATCTTGCTGGGGCAACCAACGAACTATCTGAAAAAGGATCCGCAATTCAAGCCACGTCTTGCGTGTGTCCTTCCAGGAATGAGCCGGGTGGGCCTGGCAGGGCTACTCGAAACCAAACAAAGTATAGAAATCTCATTCCCATCTCCAACTGCGGGCACTCTTGTGGTGCAGCTAGGATGCCTGCCAGCGCTCCATTGCTCTCAGCCATCCCCGATCTCGGTGCTTCAGGACCCGGAAGGCGACCATCCCAGGCGGCTTTGGGGCCAGACGGCGGAGGTACCCCGCCCACATGTGTGAGACGCAGCGGCAGGTCTGGGCCCAGGGCTCGAGCCCGAAACGAAGGCATGGCCGCCTTCATATATAGCCGCACGCATCGTCAGCTCTCGGGGGGCGGACCATTTTGCGCAGCATCGTATTGTGTCCTGTAGAGATGCGACGCAGGACATATACGATAATGTGCAATCCACACTGTACAATGTCATAGCTGGGCGCGCACATGCACCAACAATTTGTAAACGCGTCATGTGGCTACTATTTCTCAAATGTGTTATCCTATTCTTGTGTGCTGTGCTGCCCAAGGGCGCCAAACGCGTTTGAGCCCATTCGGATCTTCATGATTACAGCTACAGTCGGAAACCGCATACGTGCCCAAGAATGCGAGTACCATGGATTTTTGTTCAAAAGGACTCAAGGCGCTGCGAACGCGAAGCGTGGCGGTATTTCAAAAAGAAGCGAAGCACCACCCCAATTTCATGCACGACAACCTCGGGGCCATCTTTGCTCAACTGTCTCTGCCCAGCCTTTTGTCAGCCCTGCGACCATTGCCGTGGACGCGGCGGTCCACGCGAGCTACCAGTGGGAATCGGATCGCGTAACAACAACTGTCGCTGCGCTCTCCGACTATTGCGCGAGGCGGCACATTCTATTCACAAGGACTCTGAGGTGAACGATGCATGATGACAAACAAGGTCGTGAGCGTTGTAAACTCGCCTGAACGCAATATATGAGGAGTTGGGTGCGATCAGCTTCCAAGGTGGGCCTCTCAATCTCCAAAGACACCACCCACATATCTGCAAACTAACCGAAACTACAAGAATTGTTCATCATTCGGCTACCGTGGTGGCCTCTGGTGTATCCTAATCATCTTCGCCACGCGTTCTCGCCAAGTTTCACGAACGACAACGATCTCCGTTACATCATCCCCAAGCCTGTACTTGCAGGCGTCCAGGAGGCTAGATATGACATCCTCCTGACATGCTTGCAACAGCTCGGCCACTGCCATACCATGCTCGCGACGCTACTCACTGGATTTCAACATCTGGGCACAAGCTCTCATGGGGCTCAAGGTCGCCCGCGCTGCCGACTGCTGATCCTCTCCTGCCCACTGTCGAGGCGCCCGCTCTGGGAAATGTCTATGGCACTTTCAGTCGTGGAACGAGGCTGCGTAGTGCACTCGCAAGCTCGCGACGCCCCGAGGAATATCACCTGCGAGCCGCGGGGCATGATCAGGGCGAAGAAGGGCATGCGGGCCCCGCGAGGTCCGTCCGCGCGGCCGCGGCCCCGTCGCGGCGCAGCCGCGCGGTCCTCTCGATGGGAACGATGGGCCGGGGGGGCCCGGCAGGCACCCCGCGCGCATGTCGCTCTCCTCGGCCGTGACCTTCACGAAGTGCTGCAGCCGGAGGAGCTGCGCGCCGCGTGGTGGAAGTCCCCCATCCCCCCCCGCCTCGGCGCGCGCCCCGAAGCCGTCGCTGCCGCGGTAGTCGCGGCACTGCGCGTTGCGATGGAAGGCGCCCCGCCCTGGCCGGCGCCCTGGCCCTCGGCCGGCTTCGGCAGGGAGCGGAACGCCACGCCCTCATCCTCTCGACGAATGCGCTCGCGCCTCCCTTTCCCGGCGGCCCGCCTGGCTCGATCATGCCAATGCATCTCGCGCGGGGCTGCTTCTCCCCCAGTCAGCCCCAGGGCAGGGCCCCCCCTGTGCGCGCCCTGCGCCAGTTTCTCTGATCCCTTCTCCGCCAAGGCGTCGGCCCTCTCATTCCCCGCCGCGCCGCTGCGGCCCCCGACTCAGCGCGCCCGCGGGGGAAGCGCGCCTGGGCAACAGGCGCCGAGCCTGGACGGGAGGAGGAGGAGGAGGAGGAGGAGGAGGAGGAGGAGGAGGAGGAGGAGGAGGAGGAGGAGGAGGAGGAGGAGGAGGAGGAGGAGGAGGGGAGGAGGAGGATGAGGAGGAGGAGGAGGAGGAGGGGGAGGGGAGGGGGAGGGGATGGAGGGGGAGGGGAGGAGGATGAGGATGAGGATGAGGATGAGGATGAGGATGAGGATGAGGATGAGGATGAGGAGGAGGAGGAGGAGGAGGAGGAGGAGGAAGCCACGGCGCGAAGTAACTTTCCAGCGGCCCCTGCGCGCGGGCGGAGAGTCCGCGATCGGCGTCGCGATCCGCCCATCTCGCGCGCGGCGGGCCCCTCGCGCGCCCACTGCCCGAAAATAGCCGCAGCAACGCCTCCAAGGACGAGGAGGAGGGGGAGGAGGGGGAGAAAGGAGGAGGAGGAAGGAGGAGGAGGAGGAGGAGGGAGGAGGAGGGAGGAGGAGGGACGTGGAGGGACGAGGAGGGACGACGGAGGAGCGGTGCCCCCCCGCGCTGGGCGCGATCGCTGCGCCCCCAATGAAGCCGACGCCCATCTTCTTGGCCGCGACGCTGGCCGCAGGCCGCGATCGCGGGGGCGCCCTGGCCACTCGGCTTCAACGCGCGGCGCGCTACGGCGCTCCATCCTGCCGTTCTCACGCCCCCCGTGCCCCCCCTCCCCCCCCCCGCGCCCCCGTGAAGACGTCCGCGAAGACGCCCGCCGCGTTCGTCGCGTCGCCTTCGGCGCGCGAGTTTTTGTTGACAGGACCTCGCGATAAACCCTCCAGGGGCGACGCCGCTGGGCTCGCGGCTTTGCACCCCGCCAGTTCCCTGCGAGTGAGATTGGGTTGAGCGCGCTCCAAATCTGAATCTGCAGATTCTGCCTCCTGCGCGGCTGGCTGGAGCCGTCGCGGCCTCGCGACCTCTTCGGGGGGAGGGGCCGTCGAACTAGATCCAGAGAAAGGCTTCGGGGAGAGGGGCCGTCGAACTAGATCCAGATCCGCGCGCGCGACAAATATAAGGGGGGAGCGGTGCCCGAACTTTGGCGCATGCGAGCCGCGCAGCACCTTTCCGCCCGCCTGAGCCTCGCCGTCCACCGCCCTGGAAATATCGTCATCAGCTGGTAAACTGCCCTCAGCCCCCCCCCCGCACCCGCGCCGCGCGCTGGGCTGGGAGACGCACGGGCGCTGAGGAGTCCCGTTTGTTGGCGAAGCTGTCGCAGAGGCTGCAGACATACTTGTGCGAGGCCTGAAGCAACAAGATGTGGTCACTCGCAAAGAAATCACAGTCGATGGTGGCCTTCAGGGTCTTGGGAGGCATCTCGGGGGGAACTAAGAGGAACTCCGAAAAATCGAGCCGCGGCCACTGGTGCATGATGCCACCAGCTAGTTGAGAAGCCGCATTGGACACTCTGCTGCAACAATCTAAGCCCTGCTGCTCGTCTCCTGAAGCATCGGGGTGCATCGGCCACTCTGCCCGCAGCCTGGCTATCTAATCTGCGCCACATGTCCTCCAGAGAAATGCCATATTTCCTCTGGGTCGAAGTTGGCTTTGACATTGCAGACCTCCGTCCGGAACGAGAAGGGTTCCTAGATTGAACGTGGCCATGCGGCCCGCGCGAGGTCTCTCGTAGGAAAACTGGAGCTATTTAGGGGCCTGGGCTAGATCGACCACGTCCTTATAATTCCTAAGAGCTAAGGAAAAGCTCGCCACCTCCACTCAAGCCCTCGCAAAAGCGGCAAATTCACCACATTGCGGGGTCTGCTGGGAAGGGGCGAACACTGGGGCGTAAATCGTGCATCTTTCCGGCCCCAATTCGTCTGTAAGGCAGAGCCCGTATCCAGCCCTGGAGAGCTCAAAAACTTGATACCTGGAACAGCACCCGTCACTAGAGATCAACCCGCTGAAATCGCCATCGCCAGGGGGCGCCCCGGGCCAGACCTCCACAGCCTGCAAGTCGGAGCGCCCGGCCACAGGACGAAGAAACACGCCCCCCGGATGCGGGAACAAACCGCGACACAACAACAAACTCGCGAAGGGGTCGGTCGGGTCCGCCGCGGCAGCCGCTTCTAAGATATCTTGATCGATCAGATCGGCTCTCGAGGCCTCGGACTTCGGGCGCTCCGAAATCCTGTGGAAACGGGGTGTCGCCGCGCTGCCCGCGCATCGCGCACCGATCTCCGATCGCCTGGTATCCAGCTTTGGCCGCCCCCTAGTGGGTCCAGAGTCCAGAGAGCGTCGCAAGTGATGCTTCGGATCGTGCCTGTGGCTAACGCCGACCACTTCTTGGTCTGATCTGGTTCCGAACGATATCGCGACGCATTCGACCGCAAGGCAACTCTCACTGAGCGCGCGACCGCCGTCCTAGCTGGCGAAGGACAGCCGCCCTAAGAAAAGGCTGAGCAGGAGGGGCCGTCGCGAGCTGGATTTCATCGGCGAAGTCCTTCCGGGGCGCGGCAAAGCTCGGCATCTTCCAGCCGATCCCAACGAGAGAGAGCCTCGTCGAAGACAATGGCCCTCCAACCTGCCGTCAAGAAGGGGCATGCCTCTGTCGCGCCGGCTCCCAAGTTTCCCCGAGGAAAGGGCGGGGGAGGGAGCGAGGGCAGGAGCGGGCCCGGGCAGGCCACGCCTCTTCACAGCACCTGACGATGGGGGCCGCAGCCCCCGACCGCGTGGCGTTAAGGAAGAGGGTGGATGTCGGGGAGTGTCCTGGAGCCCTGGGCCTCAAGACTTCCCCCGCTGCCCCGCGGACCCCCCCCCCCCGCAGCTCGCAATCCGAAATGCCACGAACTTAGGCCCCGTGCAAGACGCCTGGTGAGGCCCGCGAGGCCCGCGTGCGCTTGCTAGACCTGCCGGGGCGGGAGGGATGCCCATTTACCTCGTGATGGCCTCAAGGTGGGAGATCATAACTTTAAGTCGCTTGCTCCTTTTCAGCCGCCCTCCTAGGCCTGCCATCAGTATCGTCGATGCCTAGAGTGGCCGCGCTGCCAGTGGGCTCTCCTGCCAGGTTCTAAAAAGGCGATGAACTGCGTCATCGCATCCTTGCTAGACGTGCCAAAGGTAGTTTCTATCGCGCGAGATCTCGCAGCCCACCTCATCAACGATGGCATGGCGCAGGCTAGCCGAGGACCTCTTCAAACGCAAAGCGATTTGGGCGACCGATCCAGTGCGCGATGGACCACGCTCATCTGCGTGCTGATCGCGTGAAGTGTTGGGGGGAACATTGTTGTAGAAACATACGACGTGATGGACATTCACGAACGACGCGGCAAGACTGCATCCAGCGATAACCCCCCTGCGCGAGTGAAAAGGCCCTGCCGTCTAGTTGCCCATGCCCATGACGCGGGCGCAGCGGTAAGCAGACAGGGCCAGCTTGAAAAGCACGGGCGGGAAACGGCATCTCAAGCAGTGGAGCTCGAAACGCTCAATCGACATGCGTTCATGGAATTTCGTCATGTCCAAAGGATAGTTCCGGAACGCTGTCGCATGGAGCTGGCGGCTTCGGATCTGCGCATCTGTCGCCGCGCCGCATCGGTGGCCGAAGCGGAAGGCGGGCCTGCGAAGCGCGGCCCGGCGAGGCACACCTCCCATAGCTGAGCGTAAATCCCGCGGCGGCGGCCCCGCGAGCGGTAGAATTCTTGGAGGTTTACACAGATGGCGAGCCGAAACTGCACACAAGCCGCTCCAATACCGATTCGTCTCGTTCGGCGAGGGGTGCAGGGAGGGGAAATGCTACTCTTCGTTAACGCCGTCGCATTTATATTGCTATTCCTATTTCCTATTCTTCCCGCCTGATCCTCTCCATGGTTGGTCAATTGTTCCCGTTTCCCCTCAACCTCATCCCACGTCCCTCCATTATCTTTCTTCTCCTCTCACTCGTCATAATCCTCCCCCTCCCCCCTCCGATTCCAACTCCGTCCCCTTTTCGCTTACCGTTTCCTCCTCACTCCTGCCCTTTTTCCCTCATCGTCCTCCCTCCGCCTTCTCACCCACCCCCCTCGCCGAATATCGCCTCGGTCTTGGCGGAGGTCATCATGGACGGCTTGAACAACTCGCACTCGAGCGCTGCCAACTTCCTCGGGGGCCAGCCGACACTCGCAATGGCCAGGTGGGGCTGGAGCAAAACGCCTGAAGACGATCGAATGTAAGACCCGCGTCCTTTCCGGCTGACAGGCTGAATCCTGTTTCCCCGCCCATCAAAAGAACTGGTTTCCGCGGGGGGGCCTGGCAGATCCCCGCGCACATGTCGTCCCGTCCAATTCGCCTGGTTTCCGCACGCCGCCACCGTCGCCGCCATCGCCGCCGCGTTGGGCCCTGGGCATTACCTGCACGTCACGCCCCCTATGGCCTTGGTTGTTGTCGCACGTCTCACGTCGCCGGGGTCGCCGCCGCGTGGGGCCGTGGGCATTCCTCACGAACTTCGTGCCCCGCCAACGGCCGTGGTTGCTGCAAGTCGCTGCGCGTCGCCGCCGCTTTGGACCCTGGGCACTCCTCACGCACATCGCGCCCCACGCGGGCCCTGGTTGCTGCACGTCGCTGCCGCCGTCGCCGCCAGAGGGGACCTGGGCATTCGCCGCGCTGCGTGCCCTCCACCTAAACTTCGAGTGCGCCGCATAGGCCTAGGCTTCCTTTTCCAAAGAATATAAAATTGTCCCTCAAACGCATGGTCGCTCACCCTCAATATGACCTCGTGCCATCCTTCACCCTCACCCTTGTCAGAATCAACGATCATCTTTCGGAGCAGACGCTTTGACATCCAACATTCTGCCAGATGGCTTCGTACGAAAATAACACGATGCAGACCACACGCGCGCACTCGTTGACCCCATGTGTAATCCATCGTTTGTGCTTAACGGTGTTGCCACATGAACCCATGCAAGCCACAAGCGCGCTCATGCCGATATCACCCAACAATTATCGCGCGCTCGCCAAGTCTGTCAAATTCGCCGGCCCAACGGGCCAGGGCGTGCTAAGATCTCCGGTAACTGGTTAACAGTATTAACAGTATTTCTAGTTCGCGCGCGCGGGGCGGCCCCTGGGGGTCCCCCGGCGAAAAGTACCCCGACCAACGCCCGACCAAGTCTACTCAGAGATGGT
>CAUYUJ010020503.1:525005-555005 GCA_963575745.1 Prorocentrum cordatum | reverse complement strand
TTTTTGGCCCCGGGTTTTCGCCCGCTGCCTCCTCCCCCGCCTGCCGCGCCCCCGGGTGGTTGCTCCTTCTGCTACCACCGGTCGCCTGGTCCTCTTATCGGGCATTCGCCTGGGGTCCCTGGGGTGCCTTGTTGGCCACCTATACGGCCACGGCACCCGCCGCCCGGCCTTACCTGGTTTTCAGGCCTGCCCCTCTGGCGCGCTTGCCCCATCAGCGTTACTGGCCAGCGGGTTCCGCACCTTGGCTGCCCCCTCGCCCTGGGGTTGTCCTGGGCCGTTCCCCTTCGGGTTGCCTCGCAAGTCACTCGGGTCTGGGCACCCTGGCCGGCCCTCGCCTCCCCCGCTCCGCCCTGATGGGCCTCCTCCCCCAGTGCCCCAACCCATCACCTGAGGTGGTCCACTCCGGCTGCCGCCCTCGGTTGCCTGGGGGTCACCTGGATCTCGGCACCTCGGTCGCCTTGCTGCGCTGCCCCGCCTCCGGCTTGCGCTGGACCTGCCACCTCCCCCCCTTCGCTGTGCCCGGCCGCCCGCCGGCTGCCGTCCCCTAGCTGCCGCCGCGCCGCCGCCGCTGGCCCCCCACCCCGGCGCCCGTCCCGCCGCGGCCTGGCCCTGCTCTGAGCGGGCCCGACTTCCTCTCCCTGCCGCCCGCGCCGGGCCTCCTCTCTCCTCCCGCGCGCCCTGCGGTTTAATTTGCGTTTTGTGTGACCCATGAACGCAACATCGCCGGGGCAGTCCCTCCTTGCCAGCCGCCGAGGCAACAAAAACTGTGTGTGTGTGTGTGCCTGTGTGCGGCTGTGTGCGTTTGTGCGGCTGTGCGTGCAAGTTGTGTACTGGGCGGGCGGGACGGGTGGTGTACGGCGTGCGTGCGGGGTGTGCTCTGGGGTGGACGGGCGGGGGGATGTACGGTGGGCGTGCGAGGTGCGTTCTGGGGGCCACGGGCGAGGGGGTGTACGGTGGGCGTGCGGGATGTGTTCTGGGGGGGGCGGGCGGGGGGATGTACGGCATGAGTATAGTCTGTGCGTGGTGTACGTCTCGATATGGCCATTTGCGTACGGTGTGTGTGTGTGTGTCATGTGTTCTGTGTGTTGCATGCGTCGTGGATTGCGTCGTGTGGCAGTCAACGATGGGAATGGCACTGACGATGATGATGACGATGGCGATGACGCTGATAATGTCCATGATGATGATGCTAATGCTGATGCTGATGCTAATGATGCTAATGATGCTAATGATGATGATACTGATGATGATGATGATGAGGATGATGATGGGGAGGATGAGGATGAGGATGAGGATGATGCTGATTATGATGCTGCTGCTGCTGATGATGATGGTGATGATGGTGATGATGGTGGTGATTATGATGGCAATGATGTTGTTGATGATGATGATGATGATGATGATGATGATGATGATGATCACCTGTCATGCTTGACGTTTTCACCCGCATGGCCGTTTTAACCCGCCGAGCTTTTGACTCGCATGGCCGAAATGTTCGCTAGATTTCGCGAGGGAGCTCAGTGCCTCATTGTTCGAGGATGTCTCCAGCGAGACCCTCATGTTTAACGAAATGCGTCTCAAACCTACGATTTCAACATCTGAGTTGTTCGAGGATGTCTCGAGCGAAACGCCCATTTTGACGGGTCACGTCAAGCAATGAACAATTTACGGCTGGGAGCCAGTTAATCCTCGCGAGTTTGTTACTTATGTATTCCTTATTCAGCTTCCTCTAACGAACTCCGATCACCTTATCGTTCCGAAAAGGCGCTTCCCGTCATCCGCCGACCTATGCTATGCGGGGATGACAGCGCATTAGACATATTTGAATGGCCCCATGCCCCTTCCCCAGGAGCCAATCATCAAGTTTGGGCCCCCCCCCAAAAGGGAAGATACCAGCTCGACAACACACCTCTGGGGCCCGCGGAGAGGCTGAGTATCAAGTTTTCCTGGCGGCCCCGACGGCCCAAAAGGGCCCCGACAGAGCCCAAGGCGGCCCAAGGTAACCCCACGTCGGTCTAACATGGCTTCTAGACGGCCCGAGAGGTCCCCAAGACGGCCCAAGAGTGCCCCCAGAGGATCACCACCGAGAAGGCCTCAAGCGGCAAACATCGTCCCAATCGCTTTTCAACAAATTATATGTTTCAATACACACGTTTCTGTCGCCTTCACACCGTCCCAGACTGCCCAACTGCCCCCAAGGATCGCCCGGATACGGCCCACAACGCCACCCAGAGGGTTCCAAGACGGCCATTGACGGCTCCAAGATGACCCAAGATGCCCCCAACTGAATTCATGAAATCTCCAACGGGTGCCCAACGGGAGAAATGCAAACTTACATTTCGAGCCTTTCCCTCCTAGATGGCCACAGGAGACCCCCAGACACCCCCGAGGCTCTCCCAAGAGGTCCCATGGAGCCTACGGAAGGTCCCGAAGAGGCGCCCAAATACCCCCAAGAAGCCCCCCCCAACACTCCGAACAACTGTTGAAGAAACGCGCGCGAAGGCCTGGAGACAGCCCACGAATTCCACAACATGGCGTGGGACGCCCGCGCCAGCGGGTGCCCAGACGCACCGACACGCCTCCCAAAAGCCCACAATAGGCCCTCAAACGGTCACCGGAAAGTATCAATCGTGGATTTGTTGTTTCCTCTGGCGGTCGGCAGGGACGCATGAGCCTGTTGAGTAAGAGCGTGCGGGGGCGGGAAGAGGGCGCAGAAGGGAACTGGACGACCTGGAGGAGAAAAAAACACAGCTGAAGGGGAGACGAAACCGCCGACTGGGCACGCCCGCGCTGAAGGAAACGCCTGGCCGCTACACTGCGAGCCCGAGATGGAGGCGCCGGGGCTGCAGCTGTGACCTCCCCCCCTGGTGTCCCAGTTTCGTTCTGCAGAGTGTGGATGATGCGCAGGTAATTCTCGAATCTCGACGCGATCATCCCCTCCAGCTTTCCTGCGGGAGCCCGGCGAAGTGCGGGCCGCGTTCGAGCTACCCCCCCGCTCTGCCCCTCCAAAATTTTATCCATCCTCATCCTTGTCATCCTCCTGGTCTCCCTGCTCTCCTCTCCGTATCCTGTTCCCACCTTCTCCTGCCCCCTGCCCCTTCTCTTGCCTTCTTCCTCCCTGTTTTCGTTTCCCACCGTCGCGTTCCCTACTCCGCGTTTCCCCGCACCGCCGCGCGCAGGGCAAGCTGGCCGCGCGCGCAAGGCCTGTCACCAGCCGGTCCTGCTCTGCCCTCAATTCGCCCGTTGTACTGGTGCCTGCGTCACCAGGTGAACATGATATGCGCCGCGCTGGGGTCCAAAGGGTGCGGCGCCGCCACCTTGCGGGCCCAAAAAGCGGCGATTGCCTGAATGAGCCTTCCGCTCCCGCGGGCCTGCCGTCGAACGAGGGATGCTTCCCGCGAGCTGGGTAACATTAGTGACGTCTCGAAGCGAGCCGCCCGACAGCTCGTCAATTCTTTGGCCATGGCGCCCGCACCGCAACTGCGAGGGCGAGAAGCGCTCTGCCACCAACTCCCGCATTAAAGGGGATATGTCGTTAAAGAATCCCCGCGGGGTTATCGTTAACGCCGCGTAGAAAAAGTCTCGGGGCCCCAGTTTAGCAGGGCGATAACTTTCGCACCGCAACACAAAACGGGAAGGGGCATGCGGGGCGAAAAAGAAAGGCGCTGAGAAAGGTTGTGAGGGAAGCAGATGGAACAAGTGCGCCCCAGTGCGAGTGTGTCTGAGCGTGATTGTCAGCGCATGTGAAAGCGAGTGTCAGAGTGCGTGCGAGCGCGTCCGATTGTGTCTGAGTGCGAGCGAGCGCTAGCGCGTCTGTCTTTGACTCTGGTAGGGTGCCTGAGTGGGGCCTGAATATGAGCGCGAGTGCGCCTGAGTGCGAATGTGTCTGAGCGTGACAAGTCTGGGCTGAGTGAGTCTGAGCGTGAATGACTCTGACCAAGACTGGATCTGAGTAAAAAGTGGAGGAGAGAGGCGTCGCGATACTGGCGGCGAGCACGGCTGATGTTCTTTCACCGAGAGCTGAAAGCTGAGTGCTGACCTCTCGCCCTTTACGATTTTCCTGCGCCAGAAACAAGCTAAAACACGGTCGATGCGGGTGATAGTGTGCGGCAAGCTGGTGTCGTGACGACTTTGGCGTGGGTTCCTGACACCGCGTGGACAATTGAACCTTGAAGGATCGAGGCTCTTCGATAGTGCAAATCGTTCGAAATCAGTCGTTTTCGGGCCTCTGGCGGCGTACAGCTGTGAAAGCCCGTGGTGAAGTCATCACCGAACTTAAACGACATGAACCTACCGTCCCTACGCTGCGGATGGGGCAATTCATCCTCCAGACTTCTGCAGACTTATGCTATCTCCTCTTCCTACTTCTGTCCCCCACTCGTGAGAATGTACGCCGCTTAATCCGGGGAGCGCAACAATGACCCAAATTACGCAACACGTGGGTACTCAGGGGCTGCCCACCTCTCTTCGGTCTAACGACCATTCATAACCACAGACTTCAGACAGACCTCAAGGTGTACTCGCCCTCGTGCTCCCCTCCCACCTCCTCCCCCTACCGCCCCGTGAATGGGATCAGGGGGGGAAAAGCCTCTCAAGTGCTCGCCCATGCGGGCCCGCTGCGTGTTGACGGTAACTGCCGCGTCCCTCGCTGAAATCGAACATGCAGCCTGCGGGTGTGCGCACGGCCCGTGTCCTCCTCCACCCTTCAATAGAGGCAACGGAACACAAATGCGGTGTTCAAAAGCTGACGATGAACTAGCCTGACGATGGACAAAATCTCTAGGCAGCGGCGTGTAGCGCACGCGTGGCCCTCTCTTCGCATGCTGCGAGGCACGGGAAGACTGAAAACTGGGGCGGGGCGGATAAGGGGGTCACTTGCGACGCTCTCGCGCGGTGGCGCGTTGTGTTCCCTGCTCGGGCACTGTGCGCGCATAAAACGAAGGCAGGATGAGGATCAAGCTGGATAGCGGTTAGTGCGTCTGGAAGATGGCTGCGGCCGTCCCACTCGGGCAGTCTCCTGATCCGCAGAAGAGAAGGAGGAACAGCGGGAGGATGATGAGGTTATATGTGGGGGAAGAACAGAAGAGGGAAGAGGACGAGGAACACGAATCCCACATAAATCATGAGAAAGGTCGCAACGAGAGCGTGATTTCGTAATGTCGAGGGCGCGGCGCCCGAATACATTGCGAGGAAAACTCGCGCGCGAACGCGGTTCCTGCATGCATTGTGATGGTGATACTCAACGCATGGTATGGAATGCGTACCGTATTTGTTGCATGCGGACCGCTGCGCGAAATGAAGGGCGGTGACACACCTCACACATATGTGAAGATCGGCACCCCGGCCATGATTTGTTTTCCAATATGGAGACACCATGAACAACGAATGATTGGGTCGAGAAAGCGAGCGAAACCATCCCGAATTGACGACGCGGTCGCGCTTGCCTCCAGGAGTGGGAAACCAGGCATCGCAGGTCGCCCACCCACGGAAAAAGAGCGAGGAGCAGGGAAGGAATTAGACTCTAAGACAGACACGCACGACGATACGGAGGAGACGGAGAACAGAAAAGGCGCAGGAAGGAGAGAAACACTAACAGTATATGAGCAGGAACATCAGCATACGAATAATGCCTCAGCCTCAATCTGACCTTAGCCAGAACCCTCACAATTGGCCCTGCGACGCGTTTTCTTTATCACGGGTTCTGCAAGCAGGAGGGGGCAATACCCAGAAGAGTCAACTATCCCCCGCTCCGAAACACATGTCTTAGGCCCTGAAGCTCGTGCAAGACTGCGCTGGCTGCTATGCTGCTGCGCTTGGTGGCTCAGGTTCTCACTGGTTCCTACAATATCTGTGTGTCTCTCGCTCTCTCTCTCTCTCTCTCTCTCCTTTTGTCTCTCGTTCTTTCTCTCTCTCTCTCTATCTTTTCTCTCTCTCTCTCTATTCCCACTCCCTCTCTCTCTCTCTCAGCACCTCTCGCGTCCGCGCCCTTCCAGCATTGTTTCTCAAAGGTCGCGAAGGCGCTTCTCATTCGTGGCCTCCGGGGCGGCCCAGCCTCGACATCGGGCCCGATCTGCATCGCGCACTTAGTCATGCCAAGGTTGGCCGGCACATCGATGCGACTGCACGGGTGGACTAGGCGTGCCTGACTCCTCCCCCCGTCCGAACGGCCGTAGCTTTCGCTCTCAAATATTTGATGCACTCCGCCGGCGCCCCCATCGCCACTCCTTGCGCCCTCGGCGCCAGGGCCGCCAGTCCCTGGAAGTCCTCTCGAATATTGACTCAATCTTTCAAGTCAACTATCGCCGACAGAGCATCGAACACCAACGTTGCCGCCATGAGAGGCGCAGGGACACGTCGCACTCGACGGGCTGCCGGGATCTTCTGCGCGCCGAACTGCGTTGATGACGCCGCCGCAAACTTGACTGCGCACTCTTGTACTGGCAAATGCGCGCTCGGCAGACATCCTTCCGCAGCGCAAGTCCTCTGCTGCTTGCCACATTGGCCCTTGACCGCCGCCCGCGCAGCCTCGTCCTCGGAGTCGCTATGTTCCACCGCCATAGCTTCTGCTGCCCGTGCCGATGACTCTTCTCGCCGCCGCCGCCCGAGGGCTGCGTCCTCGGCTCTCTTCCGAAGTCTCCAGCGCTCGACGGGGCGTCTGGAGAGCTCGCTGACCTCTCCTTCGCGCCCGTCAACTGCGCTCTGGAGAACCCCCCCGGCAGTCGCCCCCGTCGTCGACGGCGCCGTCGAAGGCGGCGCGCGCGGGGGGGCCAATGGCAACGCGGCTCCCGATGCGAACCTGTGAGCCTCCAAGTACTGCAAAACTAAACCGCATGCGGGGCGCCGCAGGGGCTCTGGCGGGTCAGCAATGCATCCGCAGTGCCCGCGATCTGCCCGACATGCTCGATTTGAAAATAATCCCCCCACATAATTTCGAAATATAGGTCGATTAGACAATC
Source organism: Prorocentrum cordatum (assembly GCA_963575745.1). NCBI lineage: Eukaryota > Dinophyceae > Prorocentrales > Prorocentraceae > Prorocentrum > Prorocentrum cordatum. The sequence goes on along the minus strand of CAUYUJ010020503.1, from coordinate 548,049 downwards.
CTAGCGCGCGCCGCGCGCGCTGGCTTAGGGCCGCCAGCGCGGGGCCGACTGCGCCATGGACCGCGCGCCCGCGCCCTCTCTCGCGAAGCTCGCACGCGCGCGGGGCCTGCGCATCCGGGAACTGGGCACCGCGCCGTTCGCTATTGTCATGGAGCTCAGCGAGAGTCCGGGTCGGCGCTGGCGGGGCCTCTGGGGGGCCCGCGGCGCCTTCTCCTCCTCGCCCTCCTCCTTCTCCCTCCCCAACGCTAACGCCTGAAATTCCGCCGCCGCCCCGCCCCGCGCCGCCGCGAGCTTCGCCGCGCCGCCGGCCCCAGCGTCGCTCCCGAAGCAGTCCAATGTTGAACTCGATGGCCCCGCCCCAGAACTCGTCTTCACATGCTCTGAGGAGGGCGCCTGCTAGCCTGCGTGGAAGCTCGGGCCCGCGCCCTGCACGCGGCGTGGCCGACAGATCGCTCCGCGCCTGGAGAGCCCGAGTCATTTTCATACCGCGCTTGCATCAATCCTGGACGGCGCAGCGCGCTACGCGCTTGACCCTGATGTCGCCCAAACGTTGCTGCTAGGAGTTCCGCATTCTGCTGTCGGCGCGCCGCCAAAGACCGCGGTCGGCGCGGCATGCAAATCGCAAATTCGACTGAGACTGAGGGGGCACCAACGGGCCGACATAGCCGACTGGGTGGATGAGTTCTGCGTCGGTGGCCGCCATCGCCTGCGGCATCTCTAATGGGCCGCTGCCACCGGGAAGTATATTCACCCTTCCCGAGACATTAGGCCCCAGTAGCTTGTAGCCGCACTTTGCCCGCGGACGCTTCGGGCCCGCCGGGCCCGCCGGCGCGGCCGCCCGAGCCCCGCGTGGGCACGCCGCTAGACGCGCAGTTAATCCCGCGCTTCACCAAAATCGCCGCGTAGTTGTCGACGAGGCAAATCGCTGGCGCGTTCAGTCCCGCGCGCGGAGACTGCGCTCCAAGCCCGGGCGCCCGCGGCCCCGCGGCGCGGGGGGCTGGGGCGAGCTCAGAAAGGTCCCTGGGCGCGCTCGATAGCTCCAGCCCCCGCCGCGCGCAGCGCAATCTGCTGCTCGCCGCGCGCGCGGGCGCCTCCGCCCGTTCGCGGCAGCCGACCGAGCTGCGCGCTCGACGCGCCAAGTCGCCTGGCCAGCCTTGCGCGCGCCAGCCCCGCCGCCTCGCGCGCCGCGCCGCCCATGAACGCAGCGGTCGGAGATCGGGGCGCTCCGCGCTGCCGAGATACATGCGCATCGGAATTCCTCCGCCAAGCACTGCCCGTCGCCCTGCCACCGTGCTTCCAAAACATAGCGTTGGACGAACTTGATGATATATTCGTGGGCACTCTGATGCGCCTGCGAAGCTCCTTTCCCGGCATGGGAGGTGCCGGCTCCGTCTGCCGCGCCAATCGCGACGCGACTCGCGCGGGTCATGCCCGTTGCCGGGCGCGCGCCGTCTGCGCCAGTGCAGCGTCGATTAGGATTTGACGCCGAATGCGTTGAAAGACTTCCAAAAGCATGAGCTTGACCAGAGCGACCCGTCGCACGTGATATTCAAGATTGCGCGAGTCGCCAGCCGACGGCCACCTGAGATTTGATTGCCGCCCCACCAGCCGCCACTGAGCAATTCAACCACGCGCCCAACTGAGAAACCTTTTTTGGTCCAGGAAACGTAGCTCCCCCATCATCTACGTGCCTCATCATTGCTGTGCTGGAAGGGCGCAACCCACGTGCAAATCTGACTGCCGTAAACCCTGCTCGCGCGCATGGCTGGGCACGCAGGCGCGCCGATATCTGCGCCAACCCAGCTGCTCATTACCCATGCCGCAAATGCTTCGCACCGCGGCCCGCAGCCCACGCGAAAAACATGTAAACATAGGAATGCGTGCCTCGAGCTCGGCGTGCTCCAGCTTGCACATCGGCTCTCGGGCGGCGGGGTTGGGCGGCGCCCGCAAAACATGCAAATCATACGAACACAAACTGATGCCCACAAACATACATGGAAACGGCTACGATTCGCAAGTCGTGTCGCGGTGGACCGAATACCGCGAGTATGTTGTCCCGTTTCGCGTGGTAGTTCTAGGCGCCATAGTTGTTGAAAGTCGTGCCTCTTATGAGAGATATGCTGGTAGGTTTCAGCCTATGAACATATGCTTGTCGCCCCCATGGATGTCCTGGCTGCGAGAAATGCTGCATCCATATATTCAGAATCCGCTTCGCCAACGAAAAAGGCATTGCACGATCGCCGTGCGATGCCGATGCCGCGGATGCTAATGCTCTGGGCCCACTGCTGTCGATGTTAATCTTCTCGCCATCTGCGCACCGGCTGGTGTTCACGCTGTTCGCGTGATCTTTTCCCCATGGAATTCCATCCGAAATGCCAGCGACCTTTCCGCTGCCTCTTTGAAGCTTCTGGTTGGACGCCGCAGTCGCTGCTGTGATGTTCTCATATATTCCAGCCGATGCCCCTCCAAGCGTGCAACGTAATTCCGTAGAGTCGCGCGTGGCTTAACGAGCTCTCGCTGTTCATCTCTCGCCACCCGACATGTAGGATATCCCTCGTTGCACCGTTAGCAACAGCCATATGTAATCATGGACATATCGACGACGTTGGCGCCACGCTTCATCAGGCGCAACCAGCTTTTCAGAGCTGTGGCACCCCAAAGTTGCGCGTTTCCAGTGGTCTTCCACGTATATGAGAACATGATCAGTCCTCAATTCAAACATCCACAATTCCGTGTGCCAGCGCATCTGGATCCCACTGCAGCGTACTTGTACACTCCACTGGGTCAAATCCAATACATGTGCATATATGATTTCGTGTTCGCATCTGCTGTGGCTAGTGATCCCATGTACGTCGCAAAAGAGATATGCAAATGCCTCCTCGTGTTGCTTCTAAGCTTTGTGACGTCTGCACTGTAGTGAGCCACCAAAGGGGATCTCCAATATAATCGATTTGCGTACCCAAAGTCCTTCCGAAACGATTAACGTCTGCTCCAGGACATGTGTTAGCCAAACAAAAACTGTTTGGCACAATGGCCTGTTCTGGATTTCGTCATGCAAGGTTGTTCCTGCTGTGGCTTCAAGGCCGCAAAAGGGCTGAGGCATAACAGCTGTCCGCCCCGACCAACTCAGAAGAGGGAGGGGGGACCCCTGGGGATGTGGAGGAGGGGAAGGGGGGGTAAGGAGCAGAGAAAGGGGAGAGGAGGGGAAGGGAGGGAGGGGAGGAGGGGAGGAAGGGAACCCAGATTTCAGACGATGGTATTTTTCAATCCAGGCGCGCGTCGTTGATTTCGGCCGCTGGGGCCTGGCTATCTGGCAGTGTGGCCACCAAAAACCAACCCAAAACAAGGAAAGCAAAACCCTTGGGAACCGCCAGTCGGGATCCCGCGGGCCGCGCATGGGAAAGAATCGTACCGTCATACATACCTGTACCTCGTCCTCGTTCTTCCTCCTCACCTGCTCCCCTGACAAAATCGCCTGCGTGCCCTAAGGTCGAACAGAAACCTCCCCACCTCCTCCCACCTCCCTCCTGCACCAACAGAAACGTCGATCCTCGCTTGCCGATCCCCGAGGGGGAGTAAGTACGAGTGGAAGGAAAAGGGGTGGAGTGCTTTCACACGCTTGCGTTTGTTATTCTGGGCTTTCTCGCCCTGGAATGCTTCCATCCTCCTCCCTCTGATCCTGTTGTCTCTGCCTCTCCCAGGTGTGCCCCGAAGGGGCTGCACAACGGCTATGGGAACACATACTTCAAAATTTTGGCAAGACGCTGCCCCATTGTTCAGCAGCAGGAGGTTTCAGCAAGGCTGGGGGCGGCGGTAGTTCGCCGTTGTCGTATCCGACGAGTACTGGTGTTTATCTATGCATGTGTACAAGTAGAGGGAGAGGGTGTGTGAGAGAGAGGGGGAGGGAGGGACGTATCTGTATGACATGGTTGCGTGAACATACAGAAATACGTGTAACTCCACACTGTCAAGGAATGAGCTAGTTAATCACATGCGTGTGTATGTATATCTATTGTATGGAGACGGAGGGGGGCAAGAAAGATAGAGAAATATGGAGAGATAGTGAAAGGGAGGGGGAGACAGGGGGAGAGAGAGAGAGAGAGAGAGAAAGAGAGAGGTAAACTAAACAAAGAAAGAGACGAGGAAACTGAAAAGGGAGAGACAACAACTCAAAGACGGATGGAAAGCTATATAAATATATATATATATAGAGAGAGAGAAACAAGGAGAGAAAGAGAGAGAGAGAGAGATAGAGACAGAGAGGGAGGGAGGAGGAGAGAGACAGAACGAGAGAAAGACAGAGAGAGAGAGAGAGGAACACAAAAATACAGAAAGAGAAAGAGAGACAAGAGAGAGAGAGAGAGATAATAACAAAGGACGGAGAAAGAGGAGGAGGAGGAGGAGGCGAAAGGATGGCAAACACTGAGAGGGGGCAAGATGACGACGAAGACGAGGGACATGAGTACATAAGAGGAAGAGGGTGGGGCCGGGCGGGGGGGAAAAGAGGAGCGGACGCAAGGAAGCGGCTGTAGGACAAGGGAGGAGGGGAAGAAGAGCGGAAACAGAGAGAGAGAGAGAGATCACAGGAGGTGTGACATTGAGGCGGAACATGGAGAGGGGGAAACAGGAAGAGAGAATGGATGAGGAGGGAGGTGTGGTGAGAAGGGACGGGGCAGGGAATATGGGTGGAAGGGATGATGCTGAGGGAGGGGGGCTGTGGGGGAGGGGAGGACAGGGCGCTCTGCGGCATCACACCATTCCCCGAGTTGAGCCAGGACGGCCGAAGAACAGAGCCAAGCGATGCACAAATGATCGAGAACTGAGAACAACTGCGAACTACCCTCCCTTCCGAGCACATCAGGCAGGGCAGTAGTGGAGGAGAGGAGGGTCGCGACACGAAGGTGCGGTAGAACGCGGAAGCAATAGGCCAAGAGACGAAAAGGGAAGGGGGAGGACAGAGGGAAGAGGCGGGCGGCGGAGGAAGACGGAGAGGGAGATGGCCAGGCCGACGAGGAGGTAGGAAGGAAGGGCAAGGCGGAGGGACGAGGATGGACGATGCGGATCACGAGGATGGAGGAGGCGGGCAATGCGGACAGGGCAGCTTCGGAACTGTGCGATGCACATACGCGTGGGATCCCGATGCCAGCATGGAGAGAGGGTGGGTGACCGCGATGCGATGGAGCCGAGGCGGCCACACGACGAAGACCACGGGTGGCGGTCTTTTGCCTCCTGGGGGTGCGCGTCTGTGGCGGCCGCCCGCGGTCTCTCTGCGCAAAACCTCCTACTACAAACACTCCCCGGCGCCACGCGCGCGGCCCTGGCCCGAGCGGCCGGCTGCCTGGGGAAGAGGTGCCCGCGGCTCGGCGAGCAGCCCGCGTCGGCGTGCCGAGGGTGCCCTCCGCCCTCCGGGTCCCGCGGGCCCCCCGCTGGGCCGTGGGGGCTCAGTCGCTGGCGGCCTTGCCCTGCGGCGCCGCGCCTCCGGAGGGGCAGGCTGATCCTCGAGGCTGGCGTCTCGTCGACCCTCGGCCCCCCTAAAGTCCTCCTCGCTCCTCGATCCCCGAATCTCCTCGATCTCCGACTCTCCTCGACACTCCTCGATTCTCGATTCCTCGATGCTCCTCGATCCTTGATCCCGAATCTCCGACGACCTCGTTTTCCATGTCAGAAAATGATCCTGGGAGGAAGACTAGCCCCGAGAGGAAGGGGTCGGGACGTCGTCTTGGACCGCGCATTCACAAATTGCCACGACGAAGGACCCAATCTTGTGCAGGAAGAAATACCGCAAGCCAGGGAAGACGAAGGAGGGGGAAGTCCATCCATATGGGGCCACGACGTGTCAAAGGTGTGCCCGAACGGGCCTGGGGACGCATGCGGTCCCTGAAATGCGTGAGGTGCGTGCCAGAATGGGCCTGGGGACTTATGTGGGCCCTGCCGCTGGGGCCCTCGGTGGATCTCCCCATGGGGCCAGGAAACGTGTGAGGGGTGTGCCGAACTGAGCCTGGGGACGCATGCGGGTCCTCCCGCTGGGACTTTCGGAGCCACGAAGATATGCGAGGGGTGTGCCGACATGAGCCTGGGAAGGCATGCGGCCCCTGCCGCTAGGAGCTTCGGTGTGGCTTCCTTTGGGGCCAAAAAGCGTGTGAGGGGTGTATTACCGAATTACGCCGTGAGGCGCGCATGCGGGCCTTGCCGCTGGGACCTTCGGTGGAGCTCCTGATGGGGCCACAGACCGATTGAGGGGTGTGCCGCAATGGGTCTTGGTACGCATGCGGGCCCTGCTATCGGGGCCTTCGGTAGATCTCTCCACAGTGCCACGAAACGAATGAGGGCGTGAGCCGCACTGGGCCTGGGGACGCATGTGGGCCCTGCCGCTGGGGCTTTCGGTGAAGTTCCCCGTGAGGTCACGAAACGTGAGAGGGGCGTTCAAGGATGGGCCTGGGGACGCATGTGGGCCCTGCCGCTGCGGCCGTCGGTGGAGCTCCCCATGGGGCCGCGGAACTTGTGAGAGGTGTGCCGGAATGGGCCTGGAGACGCATGCGGGCCCTGCCATGAGGGCCTTCGGTGGAACTCCCTGTGGGGCCAGGAAGCGTTTGAGGGGTGTGCCACACTGGTCCTGGGGATGCATGCGGGCCCCGCCGCTGGGGTCTTCGGGGCCACGAAGGTGTGAAGGGTGTTCCGAAATGAGCCTGGGAACGCATGCCGGCCCTGCCGCTGGGGCCTTTCGGTGCAGCTCCCCATGCGGCCACGAAATGTGTGAGTGTGCCGACATGAACCTGGAGACGCTTCCGTCGCTGCAACTTGGGCCTTCTGCGGCGTCCCCTGTGGGGCGACGAAATGCGTGAGAGCTGTGCCGAAATGGACAGGCGGAGGAGGGCAGAGGCAAGGATAAGAGGAGGGTGATGGGGCTGCGGAGAAGGTGAGACACGGGGCGCTCTCTTCAAAAAGAGACCAATCACAAGATGGCTGGGAAAACACATCTGGATAACTGGTTCCTCGACCTCCCCGGTTCTGCTTCGTCATCCATTTTCCTCGATCCCCGATAGAAGTCGAGGAGACGGAGGAGGAGGAGGAGGACAAGCGGGGGGGAGGATCAGGGATCGACGAAGGACGAGGATCATCATCAGGCTCCGCATCGAGCCGCATCGCCGAAGCATCGGCGGTGTGGGCGGCGCAATCCTCCGACCACCTCTATTCGGACCCCATTCGGAAGACCTGGAAGCACGGTGTGCCATTAGGGCTGCGCGGGGAGAAGCGGGGTGGGGGAGGAGGCGAAGAGGCGTCCGATGCCACGTCGTACTCCGACCCCATCTGCTCTGACCCCCCCCCTATAGGGAGGCCCAGACACCCGCCGCCCCGCTCCCGTCCGACCCCTGGTGGCGGTGGCGGCGATGGCGACGGCGTGGGCCGGCTGGCGGAGCCCGCGGCCTCGGCCGGTCGCCTCCTGCTCCGCCCGCTCGCCAGCGGCGGCCTGGGCGTCGGCCGCCGCCGTCTGAGTGCCCGCAGGGCCTCATGCCCCGACCCCCTCGCGTCGTGACAAGAAGCACAGCCGACGGTTGCTTGCTGTTTCCACACATCCTAAGTGGGGTTATTGTTCTCTCTGGACGCCCCGTGCAGAAACCTCCTAACCTCCTTCTCTTCTCATCATCGTCATCCCCTGTCACGGTCATAACCGCCATCACATCAGCATCGTCATATCATCATCCCCATCCCAATCATCAGTCGCACCACGAACACGCTCACATCATCATCATCAGCATCATCATCATCATCATCAGCAGCAGCAGCATCAGCAGCAGCAGCATCAGCATCGGCATCAGCATCAGCATCAGCATCATCATCACCATCATCAGCATCATCGTCATCGTCATCATCATCATCATCATCACCCACCATCATCATCATCATCATCATCATCATCAGCATCATCATGATCATCATCATCATCATCGTCATCGTCATCATCATCATCGTCATCACCATCACCATCATCGTCGTCACCATCATCCATTATCATCATCAGCAACAGCAGCAACATCATCATCAGCATCACCATCGTCATTCCACACGCACACCAACCAATCTCGTCTTGAGGAAGTCACGAGCGGGCGCCCCCGAGGCGAACATCGGAAGAACCAGGTGAAAACACAAGTTTGGGGGCATCTGAGAACCTGAGTCCCGAGGAGTCTCGAGCGGGAGCCTCGTCCGTGAGTGGATCCCGAGGAAGTCTTGAATGGGAGCCCCCTCCCCATGGGGTTCCCACCTCCGTGCTCGACTCCGAGACGGCCATCGGAGTACCATGTTAAAACACAGGTTTGGCGACAGCTGGGAGCCTGACTCCCGAGGAAGTCTCGAGCGAGAACCTCGTCTATGAGTGAACCGCGAGCGAATCTTGAGCGGGAGCCCGATTTCTATGGGGTCCCCACCTCATGTCTGAATACCATTTAAAAACACGGGGTTGGTGACACCTGGGAGCCTGACTCCCGCGGAAGTCTCGAGCGGGAACCTCATTCCTGAACAAACTGAGAGGGCGTCTCAAGCGCTCACTCGTCTATGAGCGAATCGCGAGAAATCTTGAGAGGAAACCCCTCACTGTGGAGTCCCAACCTCTATGTTCGAACCCGAGGCGGCCATCGGAATATGATGTCAAGGCACAGGTTTGGGAACACCTTGGAGCCTGATTCCTGAGGAAGTCTCGAGCGGGAGCCTCGATCCTGAGCAAACTGAGAGGATGCCTCGGGAGCTCACTCGTCTGTGAGTGAGTCTAGAAGTCTTGAGCGGGAGCCCCCTCCGTATAGGGCCCTCACCTCCATGTTCGAATCCGAGGAGGGCCATCGCAATACACGGTGGAAACGCAAGTTTGGTGACACCTGGGAGCCCGAATCCCGAGGAAGTCTCGAGCAGAGGATGTCTCGAGCGGGAGCCTCGTCTGTGAGCGAATCCAGAGAGTCTCGAGCGGAAGCCCCCTTCCCTATTGGGGTCCCCGCTTCATGCTGTCAATCCGAGGCGGCCATCGGAATCCTTGGAGCCAGAACCCCGGGGAGGCATCGAGCGGGAGCCTCGCTCCTGAGCAAGTTGAAAGGATGTCGCGGGCACTCGCCAGTAAGTCAATCGCGATGAAGTCTCGAGCGGGCGACCCTCCCTGTGGGCCCCCCGCCTCATGCTATTAATCCGAGGCGGCCATCGGGATTTCCTGTGCGTGCACAGGTGTAGTGACACCTGGGAGTCTGAATCTCGAGAAAGTCTCGAGCGGAAGCCTCGCTCCTTTGTGATCCGAGGCGGCCATTTTAAATCAAGCTTGTAAGCGTCTGCCAGGACCAGCATACACCAGACAGGAGGAGAGCCTCCGTAGTCACAAAGAAGACGATGAAGACTACTTCCAGACAAATTTGGAGAATTCTCATGCGGGGCTCTACTGTCGGGGTACTCTGAACATTCAGGGGTGCCACCGTGCCTCGGGACAGTCAGGAATCGACTCGGGGTGCAACATCCGGCGGCCCTCGGGGTCCAGACCTCTGGAGTCCGAGGTACCCAAATCTCCGACGATGCTTTTCTCAGTCCTCGTGATTTTCCCGTCGCTTCGGCCTCCTGGGCCCAGCATCGGGCCCTGGGGCCATCAGGAGTGAAGGCGCCGGGACCTCTGGGGCTCAGCTTTAAAGCAAAGCAGACCGTCATGTCCGGACCCCGCAGGCCCGATAGTTCTGCAGGCTCTCCTTCTGAGCACTTTCGGCGTCTGAGCCCACTCCGCCGCAGACCGGACTCAAGATCCAGACTGTTCGGCGGACGAACGAGCTTAATTCCTATGACACTGTCGGGGGCTGAGCCCTTTCGGCTGCCCATTCGGCAGCCGAGCGGGCTCAGGCGCCGAACGGGTTCATGAGGGAACGCTGGGTCCCGACGTATCCTCGGACGTTTTCGGTCCCTGAAAGCCGTCTCCTGGGACACGTTGTCGTGCTCCCCGAAACCGATGTCTTTCCAGACCTCACAAATTTGACAAAAATCCGGATTTTCCTTATTCAAACAAATTCTGCCTTCGGGGGCCGTCTCTGGGCTCCCAGGCCGTCCAAAAAACAGCCCAGGATGAACCAGTCGGGACTGTGGGGGACCCGTACTGGACAAATCAAGACATCGCATGTCTGTGCACCCATGCAGCCGAACCGACAGAGCCGTGGACACACCGGCTCCTCTCTTCTGGCCCCTCATGCGCTCCTCTCCTCTCCTCTTCCACCTTCCCCCGCCCCCCCTACCCCGTCACACGTCCCCTGTCGCCGGTCTCGTCCCCCGTCTCGTCCCCCTCCTGATCGAGATAACGTTAGATTTTCGGAACATAGATTTTCGGGGGCCCGCGCGGACTTTTTGGTCGGCGCTGCAGGGACCTCCGACAATCCAGCTGTCAGTCAATGTTTCTCCTTCGGGCACAACTCTTGGCTCTGGCGGCCGTTTTGGGACGAGCACCCCTGGAACGCTCTCGACGAGGCGCAGCTGTACGAACGGTCGAACCCCGAGGCTGAAAGATAGGAGGCGACATTCGAATTAAAGTTTCACCAACCATCGATTGTTCTGACCAAATGGGAGGCGGGGAGAGGGTTCGGATTTCGCCACGTGCTCGACGAACTCCGAACCCTGCCCCCGCCGCCTATCGAGCTGCCCGAATCGTTGATCAGCGACGTCAGGGTTCGGATATTGCCGCAATGGAGCGCTCATATCTTGATGCAGGAAACTCAAGGATGCCCTCCTGCTCGACCAGGGGGGTGGGGGCCAGCGCGACAGCAGAGGAGTGTGCAGGTACCGTCGGCGCCGGAGGCCCTCGCCCTTGGGCGCGAACTTGTTGCTGACACAGTGCGTGTGTAACACAATCGACATATACAAACATACACAAACAGACATGCGCACCTCTCTGAGGGAGTAGAGCTCAAAAACGATGTCATCGGCGGCGACGGGGTTGGAATTGAATGTCCGTTTCGCCTGGGGCATCCTCAACGTCAGGACAATCGGACACGACCCTCACGCAGATCGCGACACCAAGGTCAAGAATACAATATTTCAATGGTCAGATTTCGAACAAACAAGTATCAAGAACACAATGCGTTTCAGTGATGCTGCACTGACTTTTTACAACATCATGTTTGTTTTCAACGAATTGGCTGGCCCACCAACCCATCCAGAAACGATGTGCATGCGAGTTGAGGTGATCAAAGAAATGCGGCAGCAAAGAGGGGGACGGCCGAACCGTGCAAAGGAGTGAGGAGGAGGAGGTGGATGGATCGATGGATGAGGGAGTGGGACGAAGGAGGATGAATATGATGAGGAGGAGGCGGAGGAGGAGGAGGAAGAGAAGGAGTAGGAGGAGGAAGGAGGAACAGGAGGAGGAGGAGGGCAAGCACAAGGGCCAGAGGTCTCTTGGATGCCTCTCGGAGCCCCTTGGGGTATCTCTTGGGCGCCTCTTGGTGGCCTCTTGGGACGTCTTGGGGGTCTCTTCGCGATCCTGGGGGGCTCTTCGTGGTCTTGGGTGCCTTAGAGGGGCCTCTTGGGGCCGCTTGGGGTTTTCTTGGGGGCCTCCTGGGGGCCTCTTGGGCGCCTCTTGGGGCCATCTTGGTACATCTTTTTTTTTGTTGTTCCGTGGACCGGCCTGAAAACTCCCGGGTTCCGAGCCTCCAGCTTGGCAGGCGGCATCGATAGGTCACCGCAGGAGAAGTCATCTCCCCCTGGCGACATCCTAGAGGTCATCATTCGTATGTTAATTGCGCGCCGCCGGTCCACCACAAGCGCACCTCGGAGGATACGGGCCTCGCATCGACCGAGCATTCAACCACGAGGACGTTGACTCGTGGCAGCTAAAAAAGTGCTGATGGCAAAACTGTGCACGAATATCGGGCAACAGCTCTTGCACTGCCTCTTCTTCGAAGTAATTCGCAGAGCGCGTCTCCCAAGAACTCAGTACCCGAATGCCTCCACCGTCTTCTCGAAACACTTCACGTAATCACCCACCTTCATCATGGGATGATATGCTGCGGTCTTCCTTTCCGTGCAGTCAGGCCTCCATTTCTTGTTTTTCTTCTGGTCCTCTGGGCGATCCGCCTCGCAGGCCGCGTCCAGAGTAGTGTCGAACGCCCCGCCGCGGCGCACACCCATGGCGTCCAAGCAGCTCTGAGCGAAAAGGTCCTCCCCCATCGGCCCGTACTTGCCGCCCTCCACTCCCGTCTTCCAATCCAGGACCTGCTTGCACCATTCGATGTTCGGGAACAGCGTCTGGGCGGCAGTCAGCGACATGATCTCCAAGTTCCCGAACCAACCCCACTTACAATATTTGCAGTTCTCGAGGTAGATGCCGGGCACACCGCTCCCAGGCTCGCCCTGGGAGGCAAGGAAGGGCCTCAAGCGGCTCGGTAAGAACACTGCATCGCAATCTACCTTGACCACCCAGCTGGCGCGCTGGTAGTCTCCCGCCGCCCTGATCGCCTTCCAGACCTGTGTGTGCAAGCCTGTGTTAATCCAGGTGCCGGTCTCCTTGCGCTTGAGAATGTGGAAGTCATCATCGGCGTCGTCCACCGCCACGAAGGGCACGCCAGGGGCCAGGTCGCCTGGCTTGTCGCTGAAAATGCCCCACTGCTCGCACGCGAAGATGCCTATCTTCCTGTCGTACGCCGCCTTCAGCAAGTTCAGCTCGTCCGGGCGCTCGGTTTTGCCGTCGCTACCAGTGTCTGCCATGTAAACGGAGAAGCAATACATCGATGTTCCAGGTGCTACGGCGTTGTCCAAGTACATCGGCTCGCCGACCTTGGGCACAGGCACCGCGCAGGCCGTCGTCTCGCTGGGCGTGCAGTTCTTCATGCACTGGGCCGAGCCAGGCGTGGTCGTCACGAAGCAGGTGAAGCCAGCCACGTCGCAGCACGCCGTATCGAAGCAGTCCCCGGACACGTCGCTGCACTTCTCCCGCGCCGGCTTTGCCAGCACCTGCAGCAACTCGCGCCTGGCCGCGAGGCCGCCCCCTGGCGAGCTGGCGCCGCCACCTGCCGCGAAGCCGCCCGCGGCGCAGGCGGCACAGGCCAGCGCCGCGCAGCCGAGGACCCTGCCGGTGCTCCAGCCAGCGGCCGGAGCGGCCGCGTCGCTGTCACTGCTGAGCTCCATGTCTTCGCTGCGGCGGTGCGGCGCCATCCCGGCGAGACGGTGATGAGGTGTGAGCTCTGGTCTGCAGCGGAAGCAAGCAGGCGTGCGCCGGGGAGACGCGATCACTGGAGCGCCACAGAGTGGTTGAGGCGAAAAAGCTTGAGCCAAATGGCTACGGAGGGCCATCTTGGGACCTCTTGGGGCCTCCTGGGCGGGCTCTTCGGGGTCTTGTGTGCCTCGGGGGAGCCTCTTGGGGCCGCTTGGGATCCTTTTGGGGGCCTCCTGGGGGCGTCTTGGGGGCCTCTTGGGGCCATCTCGGGGCTATCTTGGGACCTCTCGGGGCCTCCTGGGCGCTTCTTGGGGCCATCTTTGAGGAGATCGATCAAACAAGACGGGGGGTCACAAATTAGGCCCCCCCCAAGAGGCCAAAATGGGGCCAAAATCATAGTAAAACCAATGATGTTGGCTTCCTCGCCGAGGCCGTTTTGGACGCCCTGGCACCTCGCGAACCCCCCCTCCAGGTCCAGGGGAGGGGGTACGGGGAGGGGTAAACCCCTCCCCGAAGGGGAAGAAAGAGGGGTGTGGATAGAAACGCTCTAAACCACCGACGCCCAGAGGGCTGGTGGGACAAAAATCGATGTCGCCGTTGTTGGTCGTTCTTCTTGGGAGATCACTGGACGCACGCAACATCACGGGCCAAATACAATATAATATTCACCCAACTACATAAGCACTTATGATTGTCACCCATCTACATAAGCACTTCGAACCCAATTCGTCATCTATGTCGCGCCGAAGTTTACAAACACTCAGGTTCGTGAGACCCGGAGGGGTGTTTCAGAACATTTCGTCGAATTCCATCGGTGATGCTCCGCTCCTTTTCAAATGTCATCGCAAGGTCTGGAAAACCCGCCTGCGCCAAACTCGTCGCAAGTTGTGGCATCCATGGGAATGGCCATCTCACCACTACTCTTGCTTACATCCTGCGGCTCTTTCGTATGAGCCTGGGCACGCACGTGCCCCTTGGAATTATTATTTCTCTAGGGAGCCCCTGCCGAATCGTACTAAGCTGCTACCTTGAGCGCCGAAGATCCCCAGACCTCTGGGCTGTTGCGGAAAGAGCGCGAGACGGATTGTTGATACCGGCTCGAGCCTCCAAGGGATCTCCCTCGGCCCCTGGGCAATGTTTTTCTTAGAGAGTCGCAACCTTCATGGCGCGCAATGGCAGTCAAACGAACCCTGGCCGTGAAAGGGAGACAGCTGCAGACTGAAAAGGGGGAACGGGGGGGGGGCGGGGAGGAAGAAACTCTCTTCCTCGCAGGCATCCGCGAGCGCTACGGCGAAGGCGCGCTTAGTCATCACCGTGGCACACCCCTCAAACACTGATAACGGCGGCAGACTGGCTCTCGGGATCGGGTCGGCAGCTTCGCGGACCGCCTCGTGACAAGAATCACGGCGTCGGGGGTACGAGCTTGAATTGGTCTGGCGGAAGGCGCTGCTTGAATACCGCAACACGTGAATATTCAAAGGAACGGCATTGCGAACGAATAGCAACCTCTACCACGCGGCGCCCAAACCGAGGACAAATGACGATGCATATCTTGCACCGTCCTTTTGTTTCTCTCCTTCCCTCCTCCTCCTCCTCTGTACCACGGCCATTGCTTCCACATGAGGCAACCAGAAAACTGCACGGTCGAAATTGAAGGCTCCAAACCCTTGCAATCTGGCAAGATTGGTGAACGGAGTGATGAGCAGCCGACATTGGATGGGGACCGGCAAGGTGCAGTCAGACGCAAAGAGACAGAACTCGCAACTCAACGCCAAGAGGCAATTGCCCCCGCCTCCTCTGTACAGGTTCCCGCGTCCTTCTTGGTCGACTCCTCATGGCGCGATTCACTGTGCCCTCAAACAAAGAGAGCGCACGTTGCGTGGCAATCACCAACAACGCTGGTGCGTGGGCATCTGTATGTTTCGCCTGTGTGCTCACGAGGAGCATGCCTGTATGTATCACGCCTGCATGTACTGTGTGCGCGTGCAAACGCGTGCCTCAACTATAACGCGTGCTTCAACTATGTTAGTATTTGTTCGGCACGCACTCCTAGACTTATTGCAACACACATACGCATCTCATCGTTTTAGTGCGCAGCGTTCGATGATAAGCATGAAGTGGCAACCTGCGATTGCATTCAACACTTGACATCGTCGAGCTAGGTGGGGTAAAAAGAAAACAAGCCTGGTCCACCCCTCTAACAATACCTAACCACCAATGCCAGCCCAGCAAAAGCTGACCCCAATGACACCCCGGTAATGACAATCTCCGGTCATGGGGTCTGCCCGTGGCACCCCCCTCTGCTGAATACCCGTTGCAATGCCCGCGCGCCGTCCTCGTCCTCAGAATCCTCCGAGTCGGAGGACAGGTCCTTCCAGTCCTCGTGGCATGGGGGGAATCGCAAGAAGGTCCCAATGAAAAAATGTGTACCTTGCCGTGGGGCTCTCCCGGGTAAGAACAAACACATCGGCATAAACATGCATTCTCGGAGAAGGTCCGACAGGGTTTCTTGGATCGGCGCCAGAGACTCCAACAGGGGGTCACGTGCCGATCCAAGAATTCCGCGCCGACCTTTTTATGCGTTGCTTACATGTTTCTTCTTCGGCGATTGGTCCTGGGGCTCTCCCTAGGAGGATCGGCTTTCCATCCCAGGCCGCTTCCGAACGCCCCCTCGGCGCATGGAAGACCCTGGGAGACCGAACACAAACTTGTTATGTTCTGTTGCTCCTCCGCTGAAACATGGCGGATGACCCCAGGACGCCTTCCCCCGAGGACCCCTCTTCTCCATGCCGGGTCCTTGTCGTCGTCCAGGCCCATGCCGCCGGCACCGAAGCCACCGCCGATGTCGTCCATGCGGCTCTTGAGCGGTCTGACAACCTCGGGGCCCCGAGCGGGGGAGGGTGCGAGGCCGGGAGCGGGCCGTCGGCGAGTAAGCGGCTGTCGCGGGGGCGCGCCAACCCCAGCCTGCTCCAGCTCCTGTCGCCTCCTCCGCCAGCTCCGCCCCCAGCTCCGCCCAAGCCTCCTCCCCCGCCCACTCCAAACCTCCAGCGATACGATTTCTCAATCCGGGCATGTTTCCTTCATTTCGGCCCCCGTGGCATGTTCACATGGATCTGGGACGAAATGCTACCCCTGGGGATGGGGTTTGGGGCCGCGTCATGGACACATCGCATCTCATGCCTCTGACTCCTCCTGCTCGGGCTGTTTACGCTGCGTTCCGCCTGCTCCTCCACCTCGCCCCTCCATCCTGCCGGTCACTCGCTGCAAACATGTATCTTCAACGCGTTCAGACCCCATTTCAGATGGAATCGCTCGTTTGAGCCTTGCCTGCTGCTAGATAATCCACGTACGAACCGATCCGATCAACCTGAGAGCCATCATGTCCACGGGAAGGAGCCACGCGGGAAGCAGGGGAGGTCGGGGGCGAAGGATAGCATCCTACTCGTCAACCCTTTGGAGCCACAGGGAACGAAACGACCTGTGGCTCCAACCGAACTTCGGATAGAACAACTGGCCCCGCAGTGATGGCCTGGCTGGCCACAAGAGAGCAAAGGGGGGTGAGGAGGATACGCGACCGCGCGGGCGAGGGCCCTCAAGCACCAGCTCGGCATGGAAAGCGCAATCGAGATGGACGAGCAGGCAATCAGAGACCGTTGCTTCACTGAATTCCCAGAGCAGTTCTCGACAAACTCTACATACCATTAGCACATTCAAGCTTAATCCATTCGCGAAATGCACGAACGAAGCCCCGAATGCGCGTAAACATTGCTTTGGAAATTCGATTATCGCGCAGGCTCCCAGACTAAATGATGGGATCATTGCTCTGATCAACATGGTTCACGGCTCGAATGGATGCCTTCAACGCGCCCGAGGGCCTCATCAACCAGCGCGCCGGCCACCGCCGCCCACCTGGACATCTGACTATGCTTTTTCAGTGGGCGGCCCTGGAAGCCCCGACCGATCCCTTCCCGAGCGGGGCGTGAACTTCTGCGCCTCTCCACAGCGGTGCCGTCGGCCAACCCGCATGCGCAGCCCCTGCTGGCCGCCATCGCGAGCCCCGAAGATGTGATCCCGCGGACGCCTGGACCTCTCCCCCGAGACCGGCTCATCCCCGACAGTTGTCTGGGGCCTGGTGAGGGCCCCCAAAGGCTGGAATCGGCGATATATAGCCAATAGGTTGGCTTGAGGCCCGCGACACACGGCAATGGGCGGGGTGGGCTATCAGACCCCTGTCGGCAGTGAAGGGGCGCTTGGGGGTCGATGCATCCCCCCCCATGTGCCTGTCCCCCCCTCCCCTGTCATTTCCCCTGACTGGGGGACGACAGCGCCGCTGACCCGGCGGGAGTGCGGCCGCGCGGGCCGGCGGCCCCGCTGGCCTCTGGGGCCGCGTGGGGCTCCTGCCGCAGGCCGACGGTGCTCCAGGCCTGCCTGAGCTGCGCCTTGGCCTCCGCCACCTGCGCGGCGAGGAGAAACGATCGGACCAACATCCAGGACGTTCTTCTTGCAGGACCTCCGAAAGTTTATGTTGATGGCGCCTTCTCTTTTTCGAGCACCAAGCATGCTCTGCTTACGCAGTAGCATCAAAAGAACGTGCAGTCTGGTGCGCTCTTGGCTGCGATGACTCGGCGATGACGGCGATGACCACTGCCACAGACAACGGGCGACCGACCAAGCTGAGGCAGGCCTACGAGATCTGTAGCGCCCCGCTGCTGCAAGAAGATGCTACCGAAGGGGGAAGCTTCCGAAGACCGTGCGCGCACCTTCCAGCTCAAACCCGAACAAATCAGGATCAACTAACAGCCAACCAAAACATCGGATCGAATCGGAATTTGTCAGAATCGACACAGGGTTTGAATCAAACAGGATCGGCAGAGCCAGGATGCACATAACATTTGATCTTTGGGATATCGAAATTGACTTGGATCGAGGAGGCCAGACTCGATCTCGAATCGGATCGATGAAGACAGCCTAAGACTGGGACGATAACAGTTTGAAAACAAGTTTGGATCAAGACAAAACTTGGATCTCTGCGACCTGGAGGATCTGGAGGGTGTATCGTGCATCGGTGCCGTTTCAGGGCGTTCTGGAGCGCTCTGACAGTCTGAGAGTCTGAGAGCGATGAAGAACTCTCTGGAGCGATTTACCTTTCTCCTAGGCTGACTTGCCTCGGAATCCTGGCCAGGAAGCAGGGGGACACACTGGGGAGAGGTTGTGGGGAGTAGCGATACCGGTATCTCACTGTTCCCCCCCAACAGGGGCGGTAGCCGGCGGCAGGCGCGGCAATGAGACCGAGAGACCAGTTGCGACATCACAGAATCTGCTTCAGGCCTCGAGGCAGTCCATCAACTGCTTGGGATGACACATTTTCCCTGTGATAAGATGTCGAGAGGTTCAGGGGCTCACGTATCAAAAAATCAGTGCGAGGAATGTCTGGGGATGCGGCATGAAGGAAATGGGTCCTTGTGGAGACGGGCACCTGGGGATTCTTGCCCCTGAGTCAGCGTCTCAATCCGAGCCACTTCATAACAGTCCCAAGGGCACCGGAAGAGCCCTGAAAGTCCGAATGCGAGGAATGAAACCTCCAGGGCCAATTTCCTCCAAGAACCCTTTTCTTCGTGCTGCGACGAGAAGTCATCCATCTGATATCAAACTTTTACCAATGCGGCCTGCCCTTTTCAAAGGACCTGCCTTCCATCCTGAGCTTCTTGCCTGTCCCGCAGCCCAGCGAGGGCCCCGAAAGGCCACCTCCGTGCTGTTTCGTGTTTGTTGTTGTTATGATCCTGATCTTGAAGGGTGCTCGAGAACAACCCTCCATACCTACAGACGTATCGAGACTGCTTACAACCTTGATTGGAATTTATAATCGAAGATCCTACTGCTGTTCTTGGTAGCTCTCCTGGGAATTCAGGGTTGAAGAGGTCCCTTCCGCCCAACGGCCCGCTGGCACGCCCGATATGAGCACGGAAAAAATGGCACACTGCACGACAACAAATGCTACTCCAAACCGACACTCCGCAGGCGAAGCCTGTCCCATCTGGGCACCGCCCGCGGCGACACCGACAGCGACCCCTGCACAGATTGGAAAGCCGCAACTGTTGGCATTCGTCCCCGTCTCTCCCGCACCACTTGTAATCGTACAGGTGCTCCGGGGCCGGGGGCCGGGCGCAAACTCCGCCTGCGCCTCCGTGCAGGACACCGTCCACGCCTGCGTCGTCGTGAGCCGCCTCGGGGTCAGCGGTTTCAGCTGCAGGGGGGGGGGCAGTGAAGGCGTTGCCACGTCATCATCGAGCCACTTGCATTTTCTACATGGAAGGGGAATATAAGGAGCAGTCCCGCTGGGGGACGAGCAGCCCCGCAGAGACCGAGGCCCCCCCCGACAAGGGGAAGACGAAGACTCGTTCGGATTCGAACATGAAGCTGCGGGCCCCACAGGCGTCCCGCCTCAGTCAAGACGAGGCTCCCACCACGACGAAACTCCATATTTCTGGGTCGTGGGCGAAGTCAAGCGCGCAGACGGAAGGAACTCTGGGCCACTGGAGCTGTCGGTGTGCCAGAACGGAGAGAACACTTACTACGAGTTGTGACGGAGGGAGGACGGAGAAAGAGACGGAGGAGGAGGAGAGAAGGAGGATCCAAAATTCGGCGGGACGAGTACGCACAACAGGCTCCGGAGCTTTCTTCATCGCGGCAGGAGGCCACAGTTTGGACAACTCGTGCGTGCCCCCCCCCCACCCTGGGGTACGGAGCTCGTGCGAGTCGTGTTCCTGCTCCTGGTCCTCATTCTGTTACTCTTCCTTTTCCTTTTCCTTTTCCTTTTCCTTTTCCTCCTCCTCCTCCTCTTCCTCCTCCTCCTCTGGGGCCGCGAAAACGTGTGAGGGGTGTGCCGAAATGTGTGTGTGGGGGGGCAGCCTGCGGGCGCAGCCACTGGGGCCTTCGGTGGAGCTCCCTATGGGACCACGAAGCGTGTGAGGGGTGTGCCGAAATGGGCGTGGAGGCGGCATGCGGGCGCAGCCACTGAGAGCTTCGGTGGAGCTCCCTATGGGGCCACGGAACTGACCCTCGCTGTCTGCATTCTCCTGGTGGGGGGGGGCGCTTGCAACCTGCGCCACAGGGGGGACGCATGCAGCATG
This sequence comes from Prorocentrum cordatum, assembly GCA_963575745.1. NCBI lineage: Eukaryota > Dinophyceae > Prorocentrales > Prorocentraceae > Prorocentrum > Prorocentrum cordatum. The sequence continues at coordinate 527,766 of CAUYUJ010020503.1, read as the reverse complement.
CGCCACTGGGACCTTCGGTGGAGCTCCCTATGGGGCCACGAAACGGTGTCCTGGGTGGGGGGGACGCAAGCAACCTGCGCCACTGGGACCTTCGGTGGAGCTCCCTGTGGGGCCACGAAACGCTGTCCTGGGTGGGGGTGGACGCATGCAGCCTGCGCCACTGAGACCTTCGGTGGAGCTCCCTATGGGGCCACGAAACGCTGTCCTGGATGGGGGGGACGCATGCAACCTGCGCCACTGGGACCTTCGGTGGAGCTCCCTGTGGGGCCACGAAGCGCTGTCCTGGATGGGGGGGACGCATGCAACCTGCGCCACTGAGACCTTCGGTGGAGCTCCTTACGGGGCCACGAAGCGCTGTCCTGGGTGGGAGGGACGCATGCAACCTGCGCCACTGGGACCTTCGGTGGAGCTCCCTGTGGGGCCACGAAACGCTGTCCTGGATGGGGGGGACGCATGCAACCTGCGCCACTGGGACCTTCGGTGGAGCTCCCTATGGGGCCACGAAACGCTGTCCTGGATATGGGGTGACGCACGCAACCTGCGCCACTGGGACCTTCGGTGGAGCTCCCTGTGGGGCCACGAAACGCTGTCCTGGGTGGGGGGACGCATGCAACCTGCGCCAATGGGGCCTTCGGTGGAGCTCCCTGTGGGGCCACGAAGCACTGTTTTGGCTGGGGGGGGGACGCATGCGACCTGCGCCACTGGGACCTTCTTGATGGCATGGAAGGGGAAGAGGGAGGGGGCAGCGGGAGGAGAAGGAGACGCGGGGCACCGTCTCTTCAAAACGAGGACCCAACACCACAGGATGGTTGGGAAATAGAGGGGGTTAAAAGGGGGGTATGTTTTATTATCGCCCGCGCGCGGCTACTCATCCCCATTCCTGCCCCCTCCGTCTCCTCGCCCTATTCCTCTCCCTCATCAGTTCTCACGTTTCATATTTATCCTCCTCCTCCTCCGCCTCCGTCCTTCCCCTCCTCCACCATCCCCCTTTCCTCGTTTGCACTCCTCCGCCTCCTCCTCCCCGTCCGCATCCTCGTACCTATAATGGACTCACTGCCTCTGAAAAGACACGTACAATCGACGTCAGGCGGCGGCAACGCCCAAGCAAAATCCGCCGACCCCTTGGGGTCACGGCGTGTGAGATGTTTCCCCCTCCCCAAACCCCTCCCCCGGGAACCCGGTCCGGCCGGTTTAGAGGGGGGTGGGTGGGTGGGGGGCAAAGGTCTCATCAGGCCCCACGAAGGCCTAGAGAGTTCCAAGCAGCCCCCACGACGGCCCAAGAGACCCCTGAGACGCCCAAAGGCCGGCCCAAGACGCCCAGGATGGCCCCACGACGGCCCAAGAAGCCTCCCAGACGGCCCAGGAAGTCTCCAAGAGCATTCCCAAGAGTGGCCCCGGAGGCCAAAATCGTCGAATTCCTGTGAGAAACGTATATCTTTATCATGCGCGACCTTTCGGCCTTCACGGCGTCGAAGACGGCCTCAGAGTCCCCCCAAACCGCCCCGAAACGCCCCAAGAGGCTCCCAAGAGGCGCTCGAAACCGCCCAAGAGGGCGCCAAGACGGCCCAAAAGGCCCCCAAGACGGCCCACGAGTGCCCCAAGACGGCCCGAAGAAGGGCCCGAGACGGGGAGCCTGAACCAACAATCCGAGCCTTCCGCCCCAAAACGGCCCCAGGGGTGCCCAAGAGGCGCCCAACAGGGCCCATGAGGCCCCAAAGAAGCCCCAAAGAGGCCCCCCAAGAGGCCCCCAAGAGGCCTCCCCAAGAGGCCCCCAAGAAGCGCTCAAAAAAAATCCAAAGTACCACTTGACTCATGTGACGTCTAACCCGCAACCCAGGCGCCAAGGATCGCAGGCCGACAACCAAGGCGCGGTGGCGGGATGGGCCAAAGGCCACTATGTGTTTATAAATGTGTATATATATATATATATATACAAACACATACATACATGCATGCCTACATACATACAGACATACACACATAAATACATGTATAAACTGCCACGGGCGTCTACCTCGATCAAACAAGAAAAGAAAAAAGACCGGGTAGGAGGAGGAGGAAACAACAGGAAGAAGATTTCGTCGTCGCCGCCGATATCTCACAATTTTTTGTTATCTTTCGACCACCCGAAGCATCTCATCGAATTGAGCCTCCAAGAACCGTTTTCAGTGCTGGGGACCACCGCCTAAAGTCCGGGATGAGGATCGACCTCCCTGGCCGGTGCCACACCTTCGCAAAGGAAGGGACACGTGGTGGATCAAGGCTCGAGGCATGAAACTCCTAGTTCTTTGGCGCTCTCCGCCCCCTCTGGGCCTTCAGGCAACCCCTCGTCGACACAGCTGGGTCCACTCTCGAACTGCTTGCCGGACGCAACCCCAGCTGGGGCTCAACGATCCCCGAGCATATCCAGGAGGTGGAAAAGGAAGCCTGGGACAGGCCCCGTGAAGGCCCCCAAAAACTCACATAAGACAACGAAAAACTTCAAAACAATCCCCTACAACGCCCCCCCCTGAATCCCAAACGCTACGTAGGACAAACCGAAACCACAAAATTGCCATGCGATCGCGCGCGTTCCGCGAATTCTGTCTTTCACTCTTGCTGCCGCCCCAAGAGGTCGGCGGTGCGGCGTAAGCCAATGAATCAATCGAACTTGCTTTGGGACATCGGATCGAATCGGAATGTGCGTCGGCCTGAGGCGCATCGGTACGGAATCGAAATCGAATCGGGTAGGCTGCTCCAGGGTGCACATCAGCGCCGTGCG
>CAUYUJ010020503.1:422505-520005 GCA_963575745.1 Prorocentrum cordatum | reverse complement strand
TGAGTTGTATGAAGCCGGCTCGTTGCCAGGCGTGAAATATGAGGCTCGTTTCCGAGCAACTAGAGGGGCGCCTTTATAGTAGGCGCCCGTGCTGGCAAACTGGACCACGAGGGCAACAAGGACAGACTAAAATTGATTAGACTTAGGTTTGTCTCTGTCCTCGGGGCCCCGAAAGGGAACAAATTGCTTCACGTCATACTTAAATGACTGAGTGCCTGACATCACTTCCAGAAGCAGTTCCCGATCGATGCTTCCCTTTGTATGCCCATCTGCGGTCATATCCCTAGTATCGCACCATTGCACGTTATGTACTATACCTATATCCATAAGCTCACGTATCCAACTGATATGTCCAAGCAGAGTCCGTTCTGTGGGTATTTTGAGATCCCTGCTTGATAAAGATTTTTAGACGGACTCAGCGTCTATGGTCAGAGAGACTTTGATAGCAAGGCCTCCAACTTCACGCATATCTCGTAGTTGTCGTGGAGTCAAGGCCCCTGCCTTAAGCTCATGGAGAGTAATGAGCGTAGGGTAACACTCATCAAGGTTATGTGCGGCTGCAAGTGCCTCCGCAGCATAACTGGACCTCACCTGTAATCGGTGTGATTTGCATAGTCCGTCACAGAGGTGAACGACGGACTTGCCTTGAGGCGAGTTTCCTCGCCGTAGTACGTTGGCCCCGCGTATGCCGTAGCCCTTGGTCTCGTCATCCTCCTCCCCGGTAAGCTTCCGATATCCCGAATCGCTATGGATGTCGACTTCATTCGTCGGCTTCATCCGAGGGAAGGTGATACGTTTCGGACTGCTGATCAGCTTTCGCGTCACAGCATTCAAACGTCTGACTTGTAAATTGGCGGGCTCTTGAATTTTCTGAAGAGAGACCACATATACCATAAGCCAGATTTGAGTAAGAAGGGCATAGGCGAGGGCTCCTCGCAGGCTGACGAACATGTCGGTAATAAGTTTCGTGGCTTTGGCGTCGGCCGCCGCTCCTGTGAGTTCTGGATGTGTGATAGGACGTAGTTGTTTGATATACTCGTCCTGGTCCATGATCACATCTCCCTGATCATTCTTAGTGTAGCGGACGGCGCAGTTCGTATATGCATGCTTGTTGAGCTTGCATTTGCCAAAAACCTTTTCGACACGTTGTACATAGTCGTCGATATTTTTCTCTAGACCTGTCATATTAATGTCATCGACATGTTTTGCAGTCAGAAGATCTTGGCTGAATTCAAATTCAGGATCGTAACTAGTCGGTGTAAGTCCTATAGCTCGTGTGGTCGTACGAAGTTTGAGAGAGAACGCTCTTGGGGCGTCCTTAGTACCCGTTCCTGGTTTGAGGCACCTAAGACAGCGTCGACTTTCGTCGTAGGATGAGAAGCCGGGTAGGGTACGAAGTACCTGAGCGCTTCCTGGTGGAAGAGTAAAGCAGACCATGCGGGTTTCCTCGCCAATGGCATGGGCAAGTTCCTCGTAGGTCAAACCTTTAAGGAACGCCTTGTCGATATCCATGGATGCTAGGATCCACTCTGGATGACATGCCGCTTCACTTGCCAAGAGTCGCTGAGACTGCCTTCGGGCGGTTCCCGAGAATGTTTCCACATCAAAGGCCTCAGTATCCATAAATCCACGAAGGACCAATCTGAGACGAATGGTTTTAACGTTCTCGGTGCCCATCTTTACGAACTTCCATTTGTATACATATCTGGATGTCATGATGTTGGAAGCTTTGGATAAGTCGTACATCTCAAAGCATCGGTTATCAATCCAGATCTTGAGCTCAGTATATAAGGCTTCACTAACCTCCTTTGGATGTGCTGCTATGTCGGTTTTGGTCAGTAGGTCGTCTTCTTTGACAACCACAGCACGTTTAGCGGCACTGGATACATATACTCTCATCGTTGCGACCATATCGGTATCGAGCTGCGCAAGTTGGGTCTGATCCAACACTATTTTTGACATTTCTGATGTAAAGCATAGTTCAACGTAAGGACCATATTCATCACTGTCTAGGGAATAGCTCTCGTCGTTTGTGTTCGAACAAAGAGATACTAGACAAGACTCACATGATTTAGGCTCGTCTCCGAGCATATCTGATGATGTAATATCATCTTCGTCCGCAAATGCTGAAACCAAAACGCATTGGTTAGGCAGCATAGTTGTTGGGACGCAATAGAGATAATCATCTGTAATCGTCGTAGGATGAAGGTCCATACGTAGTTCGTCGTACCACTCTTCCAGCATCATGGCTTCGATATTGTGTTCCTCATTTTCCTCATAGATTGTCGACAGACGGCCTTCGCTAGGCGGTGAAGCATCTGGTGTGTCTGGAGAAGGCCTGTTTCCAGGCGACTCGTGTTCTCCAGACGTGTTGCTTGGATGCTGATATTTAGCCAGGTCATCGTGAAATCCTAAGGAAGGGACACGTGAAGTCAAGCATTGAATAAGTCTGGAGTGAGTGCTACCAGTAATCTGAGAGATGTTTAGGCCGGTGCCCACACATTCATAGTAGTGGAACGCCGGGCTACATCATTGTCATAGTGGATCAGCGTAGACCCGGTGGCGTACTTTACTGCAGGTAGGCTTGACACACTCTTAGCCAATCGAACTGCTACTACATGTTCCACTCTGAAGTAATTTCGTACGAGATACTGTAGTGCTAGGTGTACGCGCGGGTGAAACTTGCTATCGTCTGACAGGTTAAGGTTTCCCTTGTAGTCGGGAATATACCCGAAAACTTTGGCAGGTTTCCCTGCACTGAGATGTGCCACATAGGCAAGGACGGTTTGCATGGCCATGTTATCCATGCCAAGTTCCCGTGTGAGGAGACATTCGATGTATAGTGTGTGACGAGCATCAGGATACATCACAATTACCTCACGAGATCCTGCCTTGACAACGATATGTCCTCTTTCAGGCACATTTCGGATCACCGGGAATGGGCCATTCCAGCCTCCATGGTCGTCCTTGGTGGCAGTAGGTCGGTGATAGTCGACCAAATCACCTGATGAGTAAAGGCGAGCACCATCAGGAGTCGTCTTGGCCCTAAGAGCCCGATTTGTCTTGGCTACAGCAGTGGCCTGAGTTATAGCTTCTAAGCTGACTTCCCTTACACGACGTTCTCGTTCGTGTCCTGAAGTCTCGGGTCCCTTGGGGAAGCCAAGGGTATCGAGATCAGGAAGGAAGGAGGGCTGACGTCCTGTGTGTGCCTGATATGGCGATACTCCGTTATAAAACGTGAACGCATTAGTAACGAAGATGCCTTCCGCCAAGACTCTAGTGAATACAACAGGGATGTTGTGTCTGTTCAGTTCTTCCTCAATCATATGGAGGACACCTCTGAGGATGCCGTTTCGTGACTCAATTGAAGTCGCGTGTTGGCCCGGTGCTCGGATACGAAGTTCCGTGCCCTTATTGGCCATCATGCTTTTAGCGGCATCATTATTCAGGGCGCCTTCTCCATCTGAGTATAAAACTTTGAAGGGTCCGTGATAGGCAATCCAGCAGTAGTGGTAGGCGTCGATGATAGTGTCGCGTTCTCTGTCGGAAATTTCAAGGCCTGCTGCCAGGCGAATACAACGATCCATAATATGAAATATGGTCCGTTTCTTGTAAAACATGAGGTCCATTTCCCCTTCATCGAGCCAGCTGCCAGGGAGGCTTACTGATGGTAGTGTTGAGTTTCCTGGACGTTCCCATGCTCTGCATTCCCGACAGGTATCGCAGACTTCCTTGATCATATTTAGTCGAACGTTATCAAGCCCTACCTTTTCGAGGATTAGCCTCATTTTTGGCTCCTTCGCATGATGCCATCGCAGATGCAGTTTTCGGAGTTCCTTTTTCACAACATGGGGTTCGTGACTACGGAGACTCTGTAGACTGTGTTGGATGTCAAATCTCGTCCAGTCGGGTAGTCGTGGAGCCCCAGAGCCGGTGGAGGCAAGAGGGTTCCTTGTAGCTCTACGTAGTTGATCCCCTGTGTTGACTGCGTCTGGAGGTGGTGGTACGCCTTGTAGACGTCCGCGGCGGGCCGCTACCTGTGGCGTATCGCTAGAAGACGCAGAAGGCGTGTTTCCACGCTCGGGGGCGTCTCGTAGCAGGTCGTAGCTGCTGGTACCAGATGTCGGATCGACGTTACCGAAGGAACGTGGTCGTGGTGGCCTGGCGTGTGCGCCTTGGCGGCCACCTGAAGCTGAAGCTTGGCCCTCACCAGGTTTAGGTAGGGGTTTCCACCAAGCTGGCACGGTTTTGCCTTCGGGGTCGTGGTCGTCTGGTAGTTTAAATGGTTCAGCAAAACGACATTTACCAGGTTCGGTATCAAGGTGATTCTTAACACCCTTGCTTCTCGTAAGATCCCTCTGACATGCTGGACATGGCCAGTATACAGAGATAGAGTCATGATATTTGCACTGCGTAGGGTCTCTGTTATGGCTAGGACTGTCCTTTCGGACGTTGTCGATGCATGCCGGGCACGTAGCCACCTTTGGGATGATACGATCACCGATGCGTCTCATACCTTCACCTGGTTCAGCTTGCTCAGGAAGGTCGGCAGGATAAGCATGTGCAGTATTTATAGGCGCGTTTCCGCGCGTGGTGTCAATGGCTTTCGCCAAGTAGACGGCTTCCACGAAGGCAGACTGCAGTCGTCGAGTGTATTTTTGTGCCAGTGAAAGCTCGGTGTTGCACGGTTGTGCGTGCACATGCTGACCGTTGCACTTGAGTCGCTCAAAGGGTTTAAGAATTGTCTTGTCGTTGCTGGTGATATTTGTCGGCTTCTTGATATAGTCACCAGTCGTATCTTTAAGTCCAGTAGCGTGAGGCTCCGCAAATGCTGTCAGCATCGATGGATTATCCATCAGCTGTTTCAGCACGCCTTTGGACCTAGCGTCGCTGACCGTATGCAATTCACGATTAGTGTATCCCATCACTATGTTACGGCGGGACTGCACAGCGTCCATGGGTACACTACCACCATGCTGGGCCAGTGTCCTGGCAACAAAACAATCGAACGTCTCGAGATCGTCGATGTTGTCGCCTCGCATGGTGGCCTTGGCGAGCGTCTCCATCAACCCCTGGGGCAGGTTTCCCTGCAATTGATTGCGCTCCTGCGCTGGGGTCGGCTCGCCTGTCAACACTGTCTGGAAGGACGTGCTGCTTGAGCTCGAGGCGGGTTGCCCCGCAGCTCCAAAACAATCACACCTGATCGACAGATGCCCTGACGGCAACTTTGTCGTCGGCATGATTTTGGAGCCTTCTGGGAGCTCCATTTTGACCTGCCCCTTACCAGGGAATATCAGCTGTTCCTGGCCTCGTTCAAGCAAGATGATCGTGCGTTTGTCCTGCATACTGTCGAGACCTAGGATGGCTGGCAGGTCCTTTCCACAGCCTGACACAATGTTCGTCTTATATGAATCGTGTTGGGCTGACCCCTGGTACTCGCAGGCAATGCTAAATGTGCCTACGGTATCCGCTGGGGCCGACCCCTCTCCCACTCCGTTGATATGCAAACGAGAGCGGGGCTCGAATGTACAAGCACGACCATGTGACTCAGCAGCCTGGACGAACTTACGGCTCGTGTTCTCGCCCATGGTGTTGATCTTCGAACCGACGTCGATGAGTATGGAATTTCCACCGTCATCCAAGAACGTCTAACTCGGCTGCTTGATGTGCACAGTTTCTGAAGTGTCGGCTGTGTCGGTAGGCGGGTTTCCCCGCGGCACATTCGTACTCCCTGGCGGGTTGCCCCGCACGACACTGGCATGCGACTCGCTCTCGGCCATGCGTGCCAGGCCAATGTACTGGAAGTGCGACACGTGCTGGGCGTGATCACCACGCTCCTCCCGCCAGTTGGCATACTCATCACGTATGCTCATATACTGCTCGCGGGTAGTGCGCCTTATCAGCGTTAGGTACGAATGAAGGGCGATGTCTTGCAGCCCCTCGTTCGTGACGTGATCCCGGTGCCGCAGCCACTCCTAGAACTCCTCATTCGTCGCTGAGATGTTGATGGCCCTGGCTGCTGTTGCTGCTGACGCCGCTGAGGATTCTGATAGGTCTAACGACGGACTATCAGTTTCAGGATTATTGGCATCTAGCATAAACGCTGTGTGCGTATTATCCATCTGATTCTGGAAATGTCGCACACGCAACTCACGCAGCTGATCAGGGTCCAGTGACATATCAGCCTCGCCTCCACTCTGGGGAGACATCTGAGGAGTATCATGCAGGTTTCCCTGCTGAGGCGCCGCCATCGGGATAAGCTGATCGAAATATCCCGTTGCCATAGGCGGCCTTACCTCTCCAGGCAGGTGTCCCTGCTGGTGTGACGAAACTGTCTGCATAGCTAGCATCCTGGCCGTCATCTCCTCCACCATGCTCCTCAGCTCCCGCAGCTCCCTCGCTGACTGCTCGGGAGTCTGACTAAGGGAGCCAGTCCACGGGAAGGACGATGTTATAATGCCAGGTGCACGACAGATCGCACATGGTGGCTGCTGGGGATCTCCCTCACGCTGGTTTGTCACGTGGCCCACCACGTTAGAATTCCAGCATCCCTCGTGGAATAGGTGATTGCACCTCAGGCGGTACACACTATCCCTGGGCTGAAATTCTTCGAGGCATACAGCACAGGTGTCCTCCATCCCAGTAAAGACTTCTACGTCTGCTACCCTGGGATATACCCGCCGCTGCCTCTCCAATACCGTTTCGGAGGGCATGAAGGCTGATGGGGGTGTCCCCGCTGGATTCAGCACTTCCTGCACTTCGACATTTGGCGTGGAAGTGGTAGGAGTCACGGCAGGCGAGTTTCCTCGCAAAGGTGAGCCCATATTCCGCACCACGTCGAGTGCAGCTGCACGTGACTGGTCCCGTACACTTTGCACCGCCTGCCTCCTCCTGAAACATGCCTGCTGAGTGTGGTGCGTCTGCCTGATGTAGTCAGGCACGCCCCTACTGCCAGACGATATTGAATGGGCAGTGGGTTGTACAACCACCTCTGGTGATGTTGGAGAAGGCATGAAGGCCATGTGCGGGTACATGGAGTGGTCACTGCAGCGCACATTGGTGAGGTTATGCATCTGATCCGCCAATTCCCGAACAAATTTGTTCGGGACCCTTGTACCGTCAGGGTATAATGGCGGATTCATCTGCGTGGGTGGTGGCCTCTGGCCCTGAGACATGCTCGGATGGGCGTTGAACGCCGGGATAAAGGCTCGTTGCCGAGCGGGGTCCCGTGGGTTGGGACCCTCCGGTTCCCAGGACCAGGCTGGCCTCCACCTCTGCCCACTTGGGTGAGGCAGATTATGGTTCTGCACCTGCTGTACCGCGGCCGCCACTCTTGAGCGATAGTCGTCGGGTATACCCGCCCTGTGGTGGCTTGGTGTACCAGGCAGGTTTCCCTGCTGACTCGTTGGCGTGCCGGGCGGCATCATGTTGAGGAGGGCTGTGCTGTGATCAGCCCTAGCCGCAGCTAGCCTCTCCATGAGTGTGCCGTTTACGGCAGGGCGGACAGGTGTCCCAAATGGGGATTGTGCTGGCGGAGTGCCCGATGGAGTCATGCCCCTTGGAGTGTGCATGCTCTGTGTGGGGCTTGCGTGCATTGGCTCGAACCGAGCAGGTCCGCTTGTAGGCAGGTTTCCCTGCATGGCTTGACGACTTCTCGTGGCCATAGCGGACATTGCTCCCTGGCCTGCGGCCCAGGGATCCTGCTGGCACAGCCTGTCCGCCAGCTGTTCTACCTGGTCAGGGTTCAGCGAAGCTGCAATCTGATCCAGGTCTGAAGTACTTATGGCCTGCCAAGACACGGCGCTCGGCCCTTGGCTTGGGGCACGGCTTGGAGCCGCGCTCCCGGCCTCACTCTCGGTGATCATAAAGATCCGAAAGATCTCAGGCTGGTTTCCCAGCTGGGTGGGGCTGTAGTGGTCCCCAACGTCCCTGTGGAGGTAGACCATGGCTGGATCAACGCCCTCTTGGTCTCGGGACCACTGGTACTTAATGCTGGAATTACCAACATCAGCCCACCTATCTGAGGCAGTCATCGTACTGACAGAGACTCGCGCACGGCGGCTCCCCAAATATTCTGGGTTGCGCCATTGCCTTCCAGTGGTCAGGTCCTCTACATGAGAAGTGTAATACGGTTCAATGATACCGTTATCTCCCTCGGACAAGAGGACTCCGTTATCGGACCAACAGAACTTCATACCATCTTGTATGGCCTTGCGCCAATCTACAAAGATGATGAGGTCTGAATCTGGGTCCCACCCACTGTTCACGGCACGGCGGCGCACTGTCGGCACGAAATGGATGTGTGAACGGCCTGTCCCCCTTTTCTTCGTGTTGTGCTCAGGTCTACAGGACAGGCCGTACCACATGATACCTTCGAAAGCGTGCCATCGAGTGCCATGCATGGCGACTTCAGGGTATGGGGCCGGTCTCCCGGCGGGTTCGTCGCACAGTACAATGTAACTGTACAGCGACCATGGAGCTTTCAATGTCCATGAATGCCCCTGAGAGGCGCGGACGAAGATAGCGGGCTCGCCGGAGTCCCGCATTAGCACCTTGAATTGAAGGCGCTGTTTTTCTTCTCCGTCTGGTTCACGAACATGAACAACTTCCATCATGATGGCTGCGAGTTGGTCAACCGAGCGACCATACAACTGCTCGCTAATGACTTTGGCCTCGTCATATTTTGGGTTATGTCCAGCGTGCCTCGAGTGACCTGTGTTCCACGGAAAGTCAGCCACGAGTTCCACGAGGTTAATCCAACCATCATGATCATCAAAAGATCTCAGGCGCCACACAGGATTATGTGACTTATCTGGCGCATGTCTACATATCCTGCTGAGAGCTTTGCTTAACTTTTTAAGAGTATCATTGGATGTGGGAAGAATTCCGGCCTTCCTGCATTCCTTCATGAATGACTCATCCACCGAACGTATCGGTGGGAGCTTCCGAAGTGCCAGTCTATCCCTAATCAGATCTGGAGTCCCACTAGTAAAGGATGTGTCTCCTGGGTGGTGCAGCTGAACTACTGGCGGGTTTCCCCGCATCGGAGCCTCTGTTGCCGAAGAGGCTGCGGCTCCAGAAGAGGAGGAAGCTGTGGCAGCAGCGCCTGGCGGGTTTCCCCGCGGAGATGCGCGACTGGCGCTGCCCCTGATCTTCGGCGCCCAGTTACCCCTCGACATAGCGCCTTCATCGGACCTCCTGGAACGAGCCGCCACAGGCGAAGCTGGCGCAGGTGCATACCCACTGCGCTCGAAAGCTGCCGCCCTTTTCGCAATGGACTTGCTGCGACTAAGCGGGCGTCTTCGTTCCTCCATAGGGTCCTGAGGTTGCTGCTTGGGCACGAACGCTTGTGGAGGAGTTGCGCCAATTGGCGGCCTCGGCGTCGCAGATCGAGGCACCTCCATATGCGCGTCTGGCCCGGGGCTCTGAGAGCTCGCCTTCGGTTTCGGCTCCGGAGACGGCTTAGGTGTCGGGGGTTCACTCTTAGCCTTCGAAGTTAGTGGGAGTGGGGGCTTCCTAGCCCCCTTCATGTAGATCGTGCTGGAACCCTCCAACATCTTGCGAGTTGCCTCGCGTGTGCGTTCTTCTACTGTCCGAATACGCTCCTCATCCTCCGCCACACGTTGAGCCTTTGTCTCGTCCTTGATGATCGGCTCTGGTTGTTGGGACTGGCTAGAGACGCCAGGCGAGTTTCCTCGCATACCAGGAAGACTAAAGAGCGCGTCTTTCTCTTCCTGGGTCATGGCTACCATTCCCCTTGGAGCCGGAGTAGGTTTCTTTTCTTCTTTCGGATCCAAGTGGCCCAAGATCCCGAGACGACTACTCACTACTGCGATCTCTTCCGGTGTCATCGGGTCAAGTGGCGGATGGCCCTCTTTAGGAGGGGTTTTGCCCCTGTTGGGGCTCAGGCCTTCGTTGTTTCCAACGGGGCATCCTGGCCTGTGATTCTGGAACGGCTGGGAACAAGGACCGCATGCAGCGTGGGGCCTATACTGCTTGCGAGCCGCGATAATATCTCGCAACTGGGTCCGCGCTTCTTGAATTTCAGGGCGGCGGATGTTTGTTGCAAGCTGATAGCCTCCACGGATGGGCCTGCCATCGCCGTCCCTATAGGCAGGATTGCCCTGGCCGAAGGCCGGGTGTTCCCCTTTTCGGCGTCGTGGGTCGTTGTGCGGAAGTAGCTGGCCACCTCTTCTGAGAGCGTGTTCCTTTGGGCCAGCCTGTCTCCACTCACGAGGAAGTCGAGCCTGGGGATGTGGCTCTTCTCTGACGCGCGTATGGGAACGAGATCTTCTGGTGTTCTCATCAGAAGAAGCTGCCGATGCAGCAGGAGCGGCACCCGTTGGAGGTGCTTGAGGAGGCTCCGCTGCGATCCCAGATGGATCGCTCGATGGAGGCAGGTCTCCCTGCTGGGTGGAGCTCGGCGCAAGTGGCTCTTGTGCCGATGGTGATGATGATTCAGACTCATCAGGGTCGAAATCGACCTCTTCCTCACCAGTCACGTCCATCATGAGGATGGTGACGTCATCCTCATCTAACCCACAACCATCGCCTTCTACTTCTTCTGATGTCGAACTACCAATTATGATGGCCATTGGCGCATCTGGTAAAGGCAGGTTTCCCTGCATGGCCGGCGTCTGGGCGTCGCTCGGCTGTCCTGGAGTAGGAGGCACAGTCGTCGGCTCAGGGTCATCGACGAGCATAGGCTGCCTAGCAATGTTACGCATGGCCGTATGGTTTGGCCTCATCCCCAGCTCCTGGAGATTCCATCCTGGCGGGGGAAGATCATGACCACGCATAGCCATTGCCATTTCCAGGGCACGACGCCATCTACCATGGGAGTATATCAAGTGTCTCTGCACTTCCTGAGGATTTATACTGTCAATGAGAGTCAAAGCTGCCAAGAGTAGCTCTGAGCTACCGCAAGCATCATTATCCTGTTCTGTCATAATACCAGCTTCAATTTGTTCTTGACTCTCAGGATATGCAATTGCAAGTATCTCATGCATCCACATGAGGGTCTGCAAAAGTGTACGCGGTCCATATTCGCCTGGAGCAAGCGAACCAGGAGGTATGAACGGAGAACCTGGTTCGCCTGCAATGAAGGCCTGAACAAATGCTTGAGACTCCATTTCAATTAGGTCTTCAATAGTATGGGGATATTCTCCCAGCAGAAAAGGCCTGTGTCCAGGCGGGATTTCGGGCGGAGGTTCGAGGTTCCGTTGAACCTCGGAAGGCGAAGCCTCTATAGTGGTGTCCTCGTCGTCGCTCTCGTAGGCCATGATGTTGCCTGGGTTCCCGAACATCCAGTCGAAGAAGGAAAGAGGCTCGTTTCCGAGCGTGCCGTGTTCCACGGGAGTGAGTTCATTACTGCCCGTGACGAACCGGCGGACGTACTCGAGGTAATACGCGTATAATCCATGACCATACCCCTCGAGCTCGTCAATGTTGTCCACGCCAGCGACCCATGTGAAAAATGTCTGTTCCATAGCCTCAAAGTCCTGGAGGCTCAGATACTCAATGGATGGTATGCTTGAGCCGAAATGGACTTCGGACGACATGCCCTTTCCATTTCCCTTCGCTGGACAATCTCGCACAAGATGATCGGTACTACCACATTCATGGCATTTGAGGACCTGGCCGTCTCTACCTCGCGGGTTTCCCCGCCTACCTTTACCTTTGCCTGAGGTCTCTCCACGGCCTCTACCACGGCCTTTTCCCCCAAAGAATATCTCATCATGTTGTTCATCTGAGAGCCTCTGGAGAAATGCCGCGATACCTCGCCCGTTCAACCTCCGACGACCACGCTTGCCTTTACCCTTTCCTTTAAAACTTCTGCGTATCCTCCTTCTAACACGACGCACTGGTTTTCGTGTGAACCTCCTCCACCTTCGTTTAGCCTGTTGTAACAACCAGAATAAATGCTCAGCACGCTGATTGTCGTTATCCATATTCATGATATCTGACCAATCTAGAGCTTCAACACCATCTGATGATATAGTGTCTGTATCGGTGCCGGAGTCGAAATCTTCGTCTCCTAAATAGGTGGATACACCGTCGGTTCGGGGATTTGATTCCCCCCATAACGAGCGGCGTGGCTGTGGTTCTCTAGAAGGAGGGCTGGTTGCCCAGCTTGGTTGTGATCGATCCCCTGCTAATAAAGCAGTGGGTTCTCCTGGGTCATCGGCCCATATGCTTGAGGGCCCGTTTCCAGGCTGGGCTTCAGTGGTCAAGGTAGTGTAGAAATTTCCACTACCAGATCCCCTTCCCCTTCCAAACACAGATCCTATGTTACCAGGAGACCGTTCGGATAGGTGGCCTATCGAACGCATCCTCTCCAGCAACTCATCATACTGTTGTTGTGTTCGAGGCATTTGGTGGTTGAGTGGCTGT
The DNA here is from genome assembly GCA_963575745.1 of Prorocentrum cordatum. Classification (NCBI taxonomy): domain Eukaryota; class Dinophyceae; order Prorocentrales; family Prorocentraceae; genus Prorocentrum; species Prorocentrum cordatum. Next base: position 507,612 of record CAUYUJ010020503.1, on the reverse strand, counting down.
AAGAGTTGCGTGGCCTTCTGGTTGCCGACGCCTAGGGCGCGGAATAGGATAGTAGTTAACAGTTGGAAGTTGGGAAGGTCGAATCCCACCGACTGTGCCTCAAGTCGGGCCATTTCGAATCGGGTAAGAGTAACATCGATTCGTTCCCCGTGAGGCACATGGAAGTCAATAAGTTGTGTGCCGGAAGTGAGCTGTCGCTCATCTTCCAGGCGTTCGAATTTCATGCTGAGGAGAAACATGATATAAGTTACTGGGTCTGTGTGGACCCCGTCGATATCAGCACCATAGTTTATGATGTCAGGCGGTACCCTCATGGCGAGTGTCCTCGCTAGGCCTCCCAGGCCGCGTTGTATTGCGGCCGCTTGGGCCTGTGGCGTCATACGTCCGCTTGTAACGTTGAGCCACGCGTTGACCTCGTAAATGTACTCACGAAAAGGTACATTACCCTGAGGGTCCCAATATGGGCCATGTGTTTGCCCATCGGTGCTGTTATCTCCCCGACGCATGTGTGCGATTGCTGCCCCCAGCGCGAACCATATGATAGCGAAAACGATTAGCCCGAGAATGTGTAACGAAGGACGGTTATGATGAGCGGTGTCGCGCTGGGGTAGCGCCTTGTCGAGTCTTCGAGGCGCTCTGTCTGGCGGGTTTCCCCGCCCTTGCTTCAGGTATTGCGTTATTGGCTCGTTGCCGAGCGGTTGATAGTAACGCAATGATGAAGCGTATATGGTACCAATCTGGTCGTCTAGACGTCGTACCTCTCGTGTAGCTTCTTGCTCTTGAACAGATCCTCGTAAATGTACTGGGAGTGGTGGCGCAGGGTAGTAGGTGGTCACGAAGATCGTGCCGAAGAATGTGAGGCTGAGAAGAGCAAGAGCTGACCACACGAGAGTGCGGCCAGCTCCGCTACCAAGTCGAAAGTGAGCCTGGTAACTCAAATAGGGCATATAGCCTGGCAAATAGCATCCATCGCTCTGCTGTGAGGGTACAGTATGAGGGGTGGATGGGTAAGATAGGATAAGATCGATGTAATGATCTTTCCAACACATACCGAACACAAGCAGTGTCCGGGCAAATAGGGCGCGCGTGCCTTGAGCCCAAGGCAGCGGCGCGCGAGCTATGCTCCCGATACTATAACATCTCCCAAAGAGCTACCCTCAAAGTTAGTCGTCGTAGTTGTAGTTGTAGTTGTAGTTGTAGTTGTAGTAGTAGTAGTAGTAGTAGTAGTAGTAGTAGTAGTAGTAGTAGTAGTAGTAGTAGTAATAGCAGTCGTCGTAGTTGTTGTTGTAGTTGTAGTTGTAGTTGTAGTAGTAGTAGGAGTAGGAGTAGTAGTAGTAGTAGTAGTAGTAGTAGTAGTAGTAGTAGTAATAGTAGTCGTCGTAAATGTTGTTGTATTTGTAGTTGTAGTAGTAGTAGTAGTAGTAGTAGTAGTAGTAGTAGGAATAGTAAGAGTAGGAGTAGTAGGAGTAGTAATAATATAATATGAACAGCTAGTGGTAACCGGCACTACTTTACTCATCCTCTCCCCTCCTCTTTCGCCACCTCCGGAACACAAAACACTATCGTAGTACAATCCCACCAGCCCTCTGGGCGTAGGTGATTTAAAACGTTTCCTCTTCCGACCCTCCTTCCTCCCCTTCGGGGAGGGGTTTACCCCTCCCCCTACCCCCCCCCATGGATGTGGACGGGGAGGGGCCGCGGGTAGTTAGAGCGTCCAAGACGGCCTCGGCGAGGAAGCAACAATCATTTGTTTTACTACAGGTTTTGGCCCCATTTTGGCCTCCTGGGGGGGGGGCGTAATTGAGGACCCCCCCTTCGTTGACTGATCTCCTCACCAAGAAGCGCCCAGGAGGCCCCAAGAGGTCCCAAGATGGCCCCAAGATGGCCCCAAGAGGCCCCCAAGAGGCCCCCCAGGAGGACCCCAAAAGGATCCCAAGCGGCCCAAAGAGGCCCCCCCGAGGCACCCAAAATGCCGAAGAGCCCCCTTTACGACCGCCAGGGGACCCCCAAAACGCCCCAAGAGATACCCCAAGAGGCTCCGAAAAGCATCCACGAGAACTTTTGCCCTTTTGCTTGCTTTCCTCCTCCTCCTTCCTCCTATCCCTTCTCATCCTCCTCCTCCCCCTCCGCCTCCTCATCCTCCTCATCCTATTCATCCTCCCTTTCCCCAATCCCTCATCCATCCATCCAATTATATCATTCACACGGTTCGGCCGCCTCATTCTTTGCTCCCGCGCTTCCCTGATCACCTCTCGGCTCGCCTGGACATCGTTTCTGGAGGGGCTGGTGGGGATACGCGAAGCATCTAGTTTTTAGCTGTAGGGTAATAAGAACGGGGGATGGTATCCGTGATGGTATTAGCACGACTCGCGCTAGGAATGGCAACTCGTAGCACCAGGAGTGGGGAAATGCGAAGGACTGAGGGCAGGAATGCGAGTAGTGGTATTGATAGTACTCGCAGAAGTAACAGTACTTGATAAAAAAAGGTGTAATAGTTATTTGGAGTCGCAGTCGTAGTAATAGCAAGAGCACCAGCAATATCGGTAGTACCAGTAAAACTAGTATTATTACTAGTAGTAGTAGTAGTAAAAGTAGTAGTAGTAGTAGTAGTAGAAGTAGTAGTAGGAGTAGTAGTAGTCGTAGTAGTCGTAACAGTCGTAGTCGTAGTCGTAGTCGTAGTCGCAGTAGTAGTAGTAGTAGTAGTAGTAGTCGTAGTAGTAGTAGTAGTAGTAGTAGTAGTAATAGTAGTAGTAGTAGTAGTAGTAGTAGTCGTAGCCGTAGTCGTAGTAGTAGTAGTAGTAGCAGGAGTAGTATTAGTAGTAGTACAAAAATTAGCAGTGGTCGTACTAGTAATTATAGTAGTAGTAGTAGTAGTAGTAGTAGTAGTCGTAATAATAGTAGTACTGGCAGTAGTAGTCGTAGTGGCAATAGAAAATAATAATGGTAGTAGCAGTAGTCGTAGTAATAGTGGTGGTGGAAATAGTGGTAGAAATAACATAGCCGTACTAGTAACAAAAACGTAGAAGTAATAGTCGTAGTAATAGTCGGAATGCAAATACGAAACGTACCGCTCACATTAACCGTAGGCGTGGCAAGTCGTAGCGGGAGTAATAGTAGTAGTAGCTGTAGCAGTAGTAGTAATAGTAGTAGGAATACTCGTAGTAGTAGTCGCAGTCGTAGTCGTAGTAATAATAGTAGTAGCAGGGGAATTCGTAGTAGCAGTCGTAGTGGTAATAATAAAAATACTAATCGTAATCGCAATGGTAGTAACAATGGTAGTAGTCGCAATCGTAGTCGTAGTCGTAATCGTAGTAGTAGTGGTAGTAGCCGAAGAGGTAGTAGTACTACTACTACTAGCAGCAGTCGTGGTACTGGTAGTAGTAATCGTAGTGGTAGGAGTAGTATCAGTAGCACTAGCAGTAGCAGCAATAGTAGTAGTAGTAGTAGTAGTAGTAGTAGTAGTAGTAATACTAGTCGTAGTAGTAGTAGTAGTAGTAAAAGTAGTAGTAGTAGTAGTAGTAGTAGTAGTAGTAGTAGTAGTAGTAGTAGTGGTAGTAGTAGTAGTAGTAGTAGTAGTAGTGGTAGTGGTAGTAGTAGTTGTTGTCATGGTAGTAGTCGTAATAGTAGTAGTAGTAGTAGTAGTAGTAGTAGTAGTAGTAGTAGTAGTAGCAGTAGTAATGGTAGTAGTAGTAGTAGTAGTAGTAGTAGTAGTAGTAGTAGTAGTCGTAGTGGTAATAGTAGTAGTAGTAGTAGTAGTAGTAGTAGTAGTAGTCGTAGTCGTAGTCGTAGTAGTAGTAGTAGTAGTAGTAGTAGTAGTAGTAGTAGTAGTAGTCAATAAACACCAATCACGTGACAATGAATCTTCACGGTAACGTATAACATTTGGTCTGACAAACAGGACCCAAACGTATGCACCTGTGGGTAACGCAGTTGTGCGTGCAATCTTCGGTGGAGCCCCCTTTTATGGGGCCACGCAACGTGTGACGGACTCACCGAAACTGGCGCGGTGGGCGCATGCGAAAGCGCGTGTGGGGTGCGCTGGAATTGGTGCGGTTGAACCATGCGAACGCAGCCGCTGGGGCTTTCGGTGCAGCTCCCTGTGGGGATGGGTGTGCCGAAATGGGCGCGGCGGTGCCATGCGAGCGCAATCCTTGGGGACCTCGGTGGAACTCCCAATGGGACCACAAAGAGTGTGACGGGGTGTGCCAACATGGGAGCGGCGGTGCCATGCCAGCGCGGCCTCTGGGGCCTCGGAAAAAATCCGTTGGGGCCACGCAACGTGTGGGGGGCGTGCCGAAATATGCGCGGTGGTGCCATGCGAGCGCAACCTCTGGCCCGTCGGAGAAACTCCCTATGGGGTCGAAGCGTGTGCGGGGTTTGCCGGCATGGCAGCGGCGGTGCCATGCGAGCGCGGCCACTGGGGCCCTCGGGGGATTCCATATGGTGCCGCGAAATGTGTGAGGAGTGTGCCGACATGGGAGCGGCGGTGCCATGCGAGCGCACCCCTCGGAGGAACTCCCTATGGGGCCACGACACATGTGAATGGTGCCGCAATTCGCGCGGCGGAGCCATGCGAGTGCGGCCACTGGGGCCCTCGGTGGTGCTCCCTATGGGGCCACGAAGCGTGTGAGGTGTGTGTGTGTGTGCCGAAATGGGAGCGGCGGTGCCATGCGAGCGCAGCCGCTGGAGCCCTCGATGCAACTCCCTACGGGGCCACGAAAAGTATGAGGGGTGTGCCGGAATTTGCGCGGTTGTGCCATGCGAGCGCAACCCCTGGAGGCTTCGGTGGAGCTCCCTATGGGGCCACGAAGCGTTGTAGGGGCGTGCCGAAAAAAAACCGCGGGGCCATGCGAACGCAGCCACTGGGCCCCCCGGTGGAGCTCCCGATGGGGCCACTAAGGGTGTGAGGGGTGTGCTGAAAAAGGCGCGGCGGTGGCATGAGAGCGCTGGCATCTGGGCCTTTGGTGGAGTTCCCTATGGGAACCACGGGGTGTGCCAAACTTGGGGGGGGGCCGGGAGGAGGAGGGAGGGTGCAGCGGGAGGACAATGAGACGCTGGGCCCTGTCTCTTCAAAACGCGGACCCAGAACCAGATAATGTATAGGAACAACAACCAATACCAGTAGCAGTAGCAATCGCAGTAGTAGTAGCAGTAGTATTAGTAGTAAGAATAATATTATTGATGACAGGTGTGGTGAAAGTAGCAATAGTGGAGATATTAACCATTGTAGTCGTGAGTGTAGTACTAGTTGGGATATCAGTAACCTCAGTAGCAGTAGCAGTAGTAGTAGTAGTAGTAGTAGTAGTAGTAGTAGTAGTAGTAGTGGTGCTAGTGGTAGTCGTAGAAATTATAAAAGTAGCAATGGTAAAAAAGCGGTCGCAGCGGTAATGGTACTAGTCCTACAATAAGTAGTTGTAATAGTAGCTGTAACAGTTCGAATGGTGGAAGCCCAGGTAATGGGGTAGAAATGATAGTAATGTTGGCAGTGAAAACTATACTAATAACACCCTTAATCGTAGTAACAGAAAAAATAGTAGTCGTAGTGATGTTAGTCGTGTTACTAATCATAGAACTGCTCGTGGTAGTAGTAGTAGTGAAGGTGGTAGTAGTAGCAGTCGTAGCAGTAGTAGTAGTAGTACTAGGAGTAGTAGTGGTAGTAGTAGTAGTAGCAGTAGTAGTGGAAATAATAGTTGTAGTAGTAGTAGCAGTAGTAGTAGTAGTAGTAGTAGTAGTAGTAATGGTAGTAGTAGTAGTAGTAGTAGTTGTAGTAGTAGCCGTACTAACAGCGGCGGTCGTAGTAGTCGTCGCAAAACCAGTTGTCGCAAGAACAATACTAGTAGTCGAGTTGGTTGGCAGCACTCGTAGCAATAGAAGTAATAGTAGTAGTCATAGTAGTACTCGTGGTCGTGATAGTAGTACCAGCGGTCGTAGTAGCAAAGGTTAAAACAGTGGTAGTAGCAGGAGTAGCTTCAGTAGTCGTGGTAGTAGACCGTGATGGTCGTAGCAGTGGTAACATTACTAGTAGTAGTAACGCTGGCAAACGTAGTAGCAATTAGGAATGGAAAAGCATTATGAAAAGACGTAGAAATAGTAGTGGTACCAGTCGTAATAGCAAGAGACGTAACAGCAATAGTAGCGATAGTAGTAGTGGTAGTAGTAATAGTAGTAGTAGTAGTAGTAGTAGTAGTAGTAGTAGTAATAGTGGTAGTAATAAGAGTAGTATTGGTAGTAGTAGCAGTAGTACTAGTAGTAGTAGTAGTAGTAGTAGTAGTAGTAGTAGTAATAGTAGTAGTAGTAGTAGTGCTAGCTAGCACGAGAAGTACGGGTGGCAAATGTAATAACGAAAATCATAGTGGTACTTGTAGTAGCACGGGTAAATTTAGTCGTAGCAGTAGTACGCGTAGTCGTAGTAGTAGTAGTAGTAGTAGTAGTAATAGGAGTAGTAGTAGGAATAGTAGAAGTAGTACCGGGGTCAATAATAGTAGTCGTAGTAAGAGTAGTAGTAATACTAGTAGTAGTAGTAGTACTACTACTACTACTGATGCTACTACTAGTATTAGTAGTAGAGCCAGTAGTAGTAATAGTAGTAGTGATGGTAGTAGTAGTAGTAGTAGTAGTAGTAGTAGTAGTAGTAGTAGTAGTAGTAGTGGTAGTAGTAGTAGTAGTAGTAGTGCCAGTCGTAGTAATAGTACTAGTGGTGGTAGTAGTAGAAATAGTAGTAGTGCTAGAAGTAGTAAGCGCAGTACTGGTAGTAGTAGTAGTAGTAGTAGTAGTACTAATCATACTAGTAACAGTAGTAGCAATAGTGTTTCATGCAGTAGCAATAGTAGCTGTAGTAGTAGGAATAGTAATAGTAGTGGTAGTAGTAGTAGTCGCAGTAGTGGTAGTAGTAGTAGTAGTGGTAGTAGTAATAGTAGTAGTAGTACCCGTCGTCGTCGTCGTCGTCGTCATGGTCGTAAAAGTAGTAGTGCTCGTGGAAGTAGTAGTACTAGTAGTGGTAGTCGTAAGTAGTAGTAGTCGTCGTTTTAGTACTAATGGTAGTAATATTCGTAATAGTAGTAGTAGTAGTAGTAGTAGTAGTCGTAGTAGTAGTAATCGTAGTCGTAGTGGTCGTAGTGGTCGTAGTAGTCGTAGTAGTCGTAGTCGTAGTAGTAGTAGTCGTCAAAAAAGTGGTAGTAGTAGTGATCGCAGTAGTAGTAGTAGTAGTAGTAGTAGTAGTAGTAGCACTGCTGGTAATAGTAATAGCTGTCGTAGTAGTAATAGTAGTATAGTAGTAGTAGTAGTAGTAGTAGTAGTAGTAGTAGTAGTAGTAGTAATAGATGTAGTAGTAGTAGTAGCCGTCGTAGTAGTAGTAGTAACCGTAGAAGTGGTAATGGTAGTAATGGTGTTGATATTCGTAGTAATAATGTATTGCGCTCGTGCATCGTGCAGGTAGCAGTAGTAGTAGTAGTAGTAGTAGTAGTAGTAGTAGTAGTAGTAATAATAGTAGTAGTAGTAGTAGTAGTAGTAGTAGTGGTGGTAGTAGTAATAGCAGTAGTAGTAATAAGAATAGTAGTAGTAGTAGTAAAATGGCAATCATAGCAGCAATAGTAGCCGGAATAAATGTACTGGTATTGCCGGAGGAAGGAGGAAGGGGATAAGGAGGACGAGGAGGAGGGAAAGGGAAAGACGGGGCAGGACGGGAAAAGGACGCTTGCATTTAAGACTAGGCGTTCTCACCGCCGAACGAAAACGGGGGGCGTGACGAAAGACCCTTAGCAGTTAACTGTGATCACTTCCGCACGCGCGCGGGTAGCCGAAATCTCCATCGTTAGCACTGCTGGTTTCCATGGAACCGTGGTATGTTGTTTCGGCGTCCACTGTTGCGTTTCCTTGCCCAGTCTTCGCACTTGATGAAGGCTTGTGGCGGGGGGTGATCATGTATCGGCTCTGGCGTTGTGAAGCAATCCTGCCAGTCCATGAACCAATCACCCGCGCGAACAATGATAATCCTCAGCGCAAAAACATCGCATGGTAATCATAGTTTCCCTGGGACCCCACCGACGCATTCCATTTTTCGAGTTGGGTCGCCACATCGTTCACATGCTTGGTTATTTCAGAATGCGTGGCCAAGTTCATATTGCGGGAGAGCGTGAACCCAGTAACGGCCACTTGTAGACATTATGATGGGTTGTTCGGACGTCACTTTCATGTACGCCTGTAAGCTTTCTACGGGGCTCCGCCCCTTTCACATCTGTCCTCCCACCACATGTCAGCGGTCCTCGTCCACATTGGCGTAGTCGCCATCTAACGCATATTCTCTGTGTGCGTCTTCTTCTTGTTTTTTTGACGTGCAACGCCATAGTGGATTAGCTTAGCGTTTACCTCCCGCTCATGATCTATATCAAATCATCCGTTCTCGTCGCCCGGTATCGTCTCACACATGGTCACGAGCTTGTTCTCCGAATGCTTCAACGCTCACCGTTTACAATGTTTCACTTGGGCGAACGCATTCAACAACTACCTGTGTCATTCCCTGAATTTGGCCCGGTCGCACAAAAACGATCCGAACTGTTGAAACACCTTGTATTCGCTCACGGGTTTGCTTCCGCCGCCTCCGTCCTGGGCGTTCCCATCTGACAGTATAGTTAGCCTCAGCGATACGGGGCAACGTGTTCCGAATCATTCGCTTGACGTTGAAATTCCGTCTGAACGTTTTCCTTCAAATTGTTGAACTGCTCCTCGCAGTACATGTTGCGTTGCATGACTGATATCAATGGAGCAGCCATGTTGCAGTTCATCTGCAACCTCGTGAATGCCTGGTCGTACAGTTCTAGTGCCTAGCGCAACGCTGCGCTCGAAGAGCATGCTTGTCCCTTCATGATGAACCTTGAGCGCTGTGAAATATCCGCCTTGAGCGCTGTGAAATCTCCGTTCCCGCAACTGGCATTGCGCAACTCCGCGAACCCTTTTCGCGCTCAAGTTGTACCAAGCTTCCTGGGCCTTGAGCGACGCCACATCGGAACCTGGATCGGCTGCGCCAGGGTTCGGTAGAGCTGTTGCGGCTGCCGCTGCGGCCATTGCGGGTGGGCGAGAGCTTCGAAATACTGGCCACATGCACTGAAAGCCGTGGGGCGAACCACGGGCTCCGCTACCATGATAACGTGATGACAGCAATTTGTTACCTGAGGGCAAGAACATCTTGAACCAAACAATTGCGGCCCACAACTATCGTGTACCGCTGACATTCCGGAATGTCATTGGCACTGCTCACCCAGTCGTCGGGCTACCTTCTGGCCCTCCCTTCTCCTCCTGCTCCTCCTCCTCCCTCTCCACCTCTTCCTCGGCGTATTGCCTTGCCTTCCCTCCTCCTTTTTGATCCCCTCTTCCTCCCCTCCGCTCCCCTCCTCCTCTCTTCCCTTTTCTTCCCCAGTCTTTCCCTCTCTCCCGTTCTCCTCCGCCCGGCCCCGTGTCCATGAGCAACTCCACGGGCAACAAATGCCGATCCTTCACGCAATAGAAATACGGCGGGTACCTCGGCGCAGCATGGGAGATCCTGAAAAAGCTTCTAGACCCGCAATCAGTTGGGTCCTCGCTTCTGCGCCATAAACCAAATCGGCCAAATCCACGGGCTGGCCTCCGAACAGGTGGTTGACCTCCGTCTTGGTAGCCACAAACCGTACATCTTCAGTCAAAACGTCAACTCTCGGGCACGGCCTGACCGACCCCTTCCGTCACGGGCCCCTTCCATGACGAACCCATCAGCCTGGCGGCTCCCCTCTGGCCGTCTACCAGCGTTATTGCGAGGGGGTCGTAACGCCAGGGATCGGTTTGCCAGGGCTCGGTCAAGCCGCCGATGACTATCCGTCGGTCTCGGAGCCACTGGGGAAACAGGAAATGCAAGCGCCCAGGACGACCCCTCACGCACTTCGTACCCTTGAGGCCCTCAGGTGGTGTCCAAGGCCGCCCGATCGCCCAAGGCAAGCCAAGCTGGCCCCAAGACCGATTGCAACGAACGGTACCGACTCTCGTCGAACCTTGTACCGTATAGGCTAGAACACCCACCGAATGCAAAATCTGCGTGCTTGCGGTCCCCTGCATGGAGCCCGGCGTGGCTCCCGCTCTGCGCACTCAACAGGTGCACGCAGGCACCCGGAGCGGCAACCGGGAACGCTGCAGCACTCCCGACGAGGCACGCGGACAGCCTCGCGACCACAACCTGCCTCCGCCCCCGAGGTCCATCGCGGGATGCTCTGGCAGCCAATGGGGCCCAGGAGCGAGGATCGATGGGGAACGTCAGGGGGAGTCTGGCTCCGGGGAGGAGGAGGAGGAGGAGGAGGAGGAGGAGGAGGAGGAGGAGGAGGAGGAGGAGGAGGAGGAGGAGGAGGCGGAGGAGGAGGAGGAGGAGGAGGAGGAGGGAGGGAGGGAGGGAGGGAGGAGGAGGAGGAGAGAGGGGGGTGGGCTGGGGGGAGCATCGAGCTGTGATCGGCGGCGCATCGCCGATGCACCGAGGCAAGGCCCTCGAAAGCGAGACCCCGCACGTCCCCGAGCGGGGTAGGCTATCGGGCCCCAATCGGCGATGACTGGGCTTCCTTCGGGTCGGGCGAAAGGGGGGGATAGCAAAGGGGGGGTTTGAGAATCAGCTCACGTAGCTGATTTTCCCGGCGCCTCCCGGCGCCGGGAGCGGCCATGTATCGAGGAATTGGCCCCTCGGTGAGGCCGAAACCAGCTGCATGCAGCAAATTTCGTAACCCCCCCTTTCCCAATCCCCCCCTTTCGCCCGACCCGAGCGTTCCCCCTGAGCTTCTCTCCACCGATCGTTGCTCCTGAAGGATGCAAGGAAGCGTACCCCCACACAGTGGCCCCACAGCCCACGAACGGGGCCCACAGGTTCGTGTCGTGACAGCTTCGGAATTGGACTCCGACGCTGCGTGGATCGCTCAACATTGAACGATCGCGGCTTTCCGATAGCGCAGACTATTCGGTGTCGTCCGATTCCTGGGAACTGGCCGAGTTTACCCTTGAGCGCCCGCGTCGGGGTCGCCGCCGCGTCGACACGAGGCGAACCTGCCGTACCTGCCCTGTCCCGTTTTCTGGACTGGTGGTGAAGCTCTGGTGGACACTTGCTCCGTTGATTCGGGGATCTTCTGACCCGGGTCAATCCAGACCCGGGTCAGCAGGAAACCAAAAACTGCAATGCAGGAAAAAAAAACTGCAACGCAGGTCTTCGCAAACCTGGGTCAGCCAATATGTGCGGCCGCCTCGCGGCCACGAGCGGCTCCCAAACCCGGGTCAGCCAGAGGGGGTCTTCGCAGGATCCTGCAGGATCTGGCGCCCTGGCTGACCCCCGTTTGCATTGACCCCCGTCTCAAGGCTCCCGATTGATTTCTTCCCTCGATGTACCGGGCGGCTGCCTCTTCCCCGCGTGAGCATGCCAACCAGCACCGCCGCTAAGAATATGGGGCTTGATGACTTCTGACGTCCCTATGCTCGCGCTGGAGCTTCACGATCAATTCAGACATATCTGGTCATCTCTGGATTTCTTCCATCTAGTTGGATGTCCCTGAAGTTGCTGAGATGAACCTCAATCTATCTGGCCTGATCCCCGCAGGTCGATTGGAGAAGAGTCGCTAAGCCCTTAGGGTCGCGGCCCAAGTAAGGCCCCTGGCCCACTGTCCATCGTCCATGATCCCCTTTTTGAGGCCAGTAGCGGGTGTATGTATGATCCCTGAGATGCCCCACTGAGCTTCAGCTCCCTCTAGCAAAACACCTTTTGATGGAAGCGTCCTGTGGACCAAACCCTGCGAGCGCAAGCCCGCAAACAGAACGGCTGCAACACCCTTCTAAAGAAAACAAGGGGCCCCACGGGCAACCCCGCCAATCGACCTGGCCAGATGGGGGTTCTACCAACCCCGCTGACTGAATTCGTCGAAGGGGTCCGTCTTGCCCGCTGCTGGGGCACTCAGCGGAGGCGACCGCCTTCACCAAGTCCGGCATGTCGGCGTGCGAATGCAGCCTCCGAGCGGCGGGCTGCGAGAGCGAGCGCCAAGGAACGACTGATGAGGTGAAGCGAAGAGCCACACTGCGGACAGGGGGGAGACAATCGACGGCGAGGCCAATCGACATCGAATGGGGACACAAGATCGGACCAACGCGTGAAGCGGATCGATCGGGACCTTCACGGAGTCGGAGTCGAATCGGACCAGCCACGCCAGGATACACAACAGCGACATGCAGACATCGGGCCACACCAAATCCCTGGACACGAGGCGCGCGCACGCGAATCGAGGTCCGTGCAGGAGCGAGACGAAAGGGCGAGAGGAGGCAGCAGCAGAGGCAGGAGAGGAAGAGAGAGGCCCAGGCCAAGCGCAGCGTGGGGGGCGGCACAGAGAGGAGAGATGTGCCAGTACGAGAAGTCCGGTCACGAGATCGCTTCGGTGATTACCTCAGCCTGGCCCGATTCCCTATCTCGACGAGCCCTTCGAGAGGCGCCAGGGTGGTTTCCGAGGGGGAAGAACTATCTAGCCCATGCCCGCATACGGGGCCAGGAGCAACCCATTCGGAATGAAACACGCGGGTCCTGAGGGGAACGGGCCTGGATCTCGGGGCCTTCCCCCAGGACTAGGTGATTATTCATCCTCGGTTGTTTTCTGACTGCAGCCTCTTGAGGACGAAAACTGAGGCACACCTCGGATCCCGTTTCCCTCAGGACCCGTCTGCATGACGACACAATGACGTCCTGGGGTCTACTGAAATGCGCGAGGCAAGCTCTTTCGACCCAAGAGAAGTCTCCTCCTCGGCACGCCTACATCAGACGAAAAACACTTAGAGGCCTCGACCAAGTAGATGGGGTCGAAGAACCGCGCCGCATCGCCGCCGCATCGCCGCCGCATCGCCGCCGCATCGCCGATGCATCGCCGATGCATCGGCGACGTCGGCGATGCATAGGCGACGTCGACGTGGAGAAAGTTGTGCTCCGCATCAATCCGCATTGCCGATAAATCGGCGACGATGCGAGACCTCCAACCCCATCTACTCGGACCCCATGAACAACCATACCCTATCAGAGGTCCGCGCGAGTTTCTTGAACAGGCGCCGGAGCCCCTCCCTTGCGGGCGGAGCAAGCCAGGGGCGGCGGCGCCCGAGGCGACGCCAGGGGGGCCCAGCGCCGACCCAGGAAATCTGCGCGGACCTGCGAAAACGTATATCTTCGTGAGATCGTTGTGCTTTTTGTTGGCGAAGGCCTGGGTGATCCGCTGGGGGGGTTGCGGGGGAAGTGTCGGCCGCTTTGGGCAACCCCACGTATGCCCGGGCGCACAACTACTGCGCACCCCCTTTCGGACCTGCGCAACCGTCCAGGTCAGGTTCTTTGGGAGCGCGCAAGCATGGATCGGGGGAGGTGCCCTCCCCAAAATGCGGCCGGTGCCGCCTCGCTCGGTGGCGGAGATCCGCAACTTCCCCATGGAAACGGGACCCGTCGCTAATCCACGCTCCTCGGGGATGGACAGACCTCCCTTTAGTAAAACGTGGTTTAGTGAAAACGACCCGAGGCCCAAACCTGGCGGGCGCAGGCCTGGAAAATGACGGCCGCGGCGCCCTCTCGAGAACCGAAAACGGACAATTCACTAACCGACGTGTCACTGTTGGGGGTTCTGTCCACCCCCGAGCCCCCTTGATCCAGACTTGCGATCGCCTGAGTTATCCGGGGGGGGAGGGGGGCGGGCGGGCCCGAGGACCTGGAACTATGCTTGATCCCTGGGGGGGGGGGCACCCTGGAGGCACCTCGGGCAGTCCTCGAAGGCCACGGGCGGGAGCCTCCCCTCCGCCGTGCGTCTGGCGGGGGCCCTGCCGAGGACCCCCCCGCTGAGGAGGCACCGTGGAAGGGGGGGCATCGACTTTGCTGTCCTTTCCTGTTGTCCTCCCCCCCCCACTCTTCCTCTCTCCCCTCCTCGCTTCCCTGTTCCTCCGCTCCTTCGTTTTCCTTGTCTGCCCTCCTTTGGTTCGAGTATATAAGAGCTGCGCGGCCAAGGCTGCTCCGCCAGCGGATAGCTGGGAGCCCCAGGTAGGCCTTTTCGCCCCGCGGGGAAAGGCACATGGACTTCGAATCGGCGATGCATCGCCTGTAGATCTGCGGCAGGCGCTCGGTAGCGAAACCAAGCGTGCATGGGCGGGACAAGGCGACTGGGGGTCGATGCTTCCCCCCTGGACCAGACCCCCCCCCCTGTCTTTGCTCCTGTGTCGCACATCACTCCGAAGTGATTTCCACCTAGAGCAACGCAAGCTGCATCAGTAGAACCTCTCAGAAGTCCGCGCGGAGGGGGGTCTGGCGCTGATCCAAGAACGTCGAGCAGACCTCCGTTCCTGTTTATGCAGTGTGCTCTCCTTCAGTTACCCCGGAGTTATGCTTTCTCTGGCCACCGCACGCGCGTGTTGGTGGCCGAAAGGCTCGCGCCATCGGCGGCGGCTGCGACGGTGCCCCCAAGAGGCCTCCAGCCGAGCCGCTTCTCTGCGATGCGCAGGAAAGACTTCAGCGGGTCGGTGACACGCAGCTTCCCCTTCTGGCCCAGCCCCAGCCTCGGTCGGCACGGCAGGGAGGCGAGGCGCGCGCGCAGGGAAGGGGCAGGGTGGGGGGAGCGAGGGAGCGGGAATCGCAGGACCAGTCAACATCCGATCGAGAAATCGGATCGGATCGGAACACGCATCGGATCGGGACCGATCCAGTCGGGGTCGAAATCGAATCGGATCGGCTGCGCACTGATACACAGCTACGATGCCACCATCGGGCCGCATCAGATCGCCAGAAATCAAAATCAAATCCGCCGATCCGGCGTGTGAGTTTCAAGGAGTCTTAGCTACAGCCTTGAGGCTGAGCCTCAGCCTCTGGGGGGGGTGCCGGGGTGGCTCTGCCGGGGAAGGGGGGGTGGGGGGGAGGGGGGGGGTGCGAGTTTCCGGCGGATGCGTTTTTTGACACCCCTCACAAGGATCGTGGCCTCCGAGGGGGTTCCGAGCTCGAGTACCACCCCTCCCGCACCAAGAGGCTCCGAGGAGGCCTCCAAGAGGCCCCAAGGGGCGCAGAAGAGGCCCCCAAGAAGCCCCAAGAGGCTCCCAAGAGACCCCCAAGAGGCCCTCTAGTGGCCCCAAGAGGCCCAAGAGGCCCCCAAGAAGCCCCAAGAGGCGCCCAAGAGGCCCCCAGAAGTCCCAGCCAACCACGAGATCCCAACCAGCATCCATGAGGCCTCTGACCCACCACCCACGCACGGTGGCGGGATAGGCCGACGGCCACTGGATAAATGCTGAGTGAGAGGAGGGGAGGGAAAAAGAGAGGAGGGACGAGGGCGAAGAAGGATCACATCAGTCGGAGCGCCCCGGATCGGCGGCACTGGCCGAAGGCCACTACAATATGGCCGAAGCGAATCAACTCTACATCTGATCGCATCGATCCAATATAATTGGGCCATGGAATGGACGGCGAGCGGTGGAGGGACGGGGAGCAGAAGACATCGCGCGTGACCTCGAGGGGTGGAGGAAGGGGGAGACGAAGATAAAGGCCAGAACAGGTTACTGCAAAACCCAAACGTAATACCCCGCGGCGGCTGTTGAGGACCTGGCAGGTGCAAGTCCACAGGGACCTCTCGAAGTGGCGACATCTCCTGCGGGGCTCCATCCCATCAGGCCAAGGACTCTCATCATCATCATAATTGGCATCACCATCACCATCACGATCACCATGATCATCACCATCATCATCAGCATCATCATCAGCATCATCATCATTGGCCGCAGCAGCATTAGCATCATTAGCATCATCATCGTCAGCACCAACATCATCATTATCAACATCATCATTATCAACATCATCATACTCATCAGAATCATCATCCGCATCACCACCATCACCATCACCATCACCATCACCATTATCTTCATCATCATCATCATCATCATCATCATCAGCAGCATCATTCACAACATCATCATCATCGTTACCGTCTTCAGCATCATCATCATCATCATCGTCATCATCATTAGCATCATCAGCACCAGTATGATGACGACAAAATCATCATGACCAGCATCACCATCAACAACAGCGACCCCATCATCATAATCACCAGACTCATCATCATCACCATCATCATCACCATCATCATCCCCATCATCATCACCATCACCAACAGCATCGTCGTCGTCACCATACTCACCATGATCAGCGCCAGCAGCAGCATCAGCACCATACTCCGCATCCTCATCCTCATCCGCCGAGTCATCAGCAGCATCATCGTTGTCATGTTCACCTGCATCATAATCAGCGGCATCATCATCATCATCAGCAGCATCATCATCTTCATCATCGTCATCATCGTCGTCATTGTCATCATCGTCAGCATCACCATCAGCATCATATGCTCATCATGAGCATCATCAACATCAACATCGCAATCAACATCATCATCAATATCATCATTATCATCATCATCGTAATCAACCTCACCATTACCATCACTTTCACCAAGACCTTCACCATCACCGTCATCATGTCCACCACCACCACAACCATCATCATGATCATCAACATCATCATCATCATCATCATCAGCATCAGCATCATCATCATCATCATCATCATCATCATCATCATCATCATCTTCATCGCCATCATCTTCACCATCATCGCAGCATCACCATCAGCATCAACATCACCATCAACATTAACAACATCGTCGCCACCTGCTCCCCAAACACCAGACAATGCACGTGTTCGATGCTTGCAAATAACCGAGTAGCAAATCACTGGCACAACATTTCTGATGGTTGCACACAAGCTCGCCCTGCACGCAGAATCGGTTACAAGTTTTTTTCCGTCTGTTTTCTTCCTGCATGTGCGAATTCGTATTCTTTATGTGCCAATGCGCCGTCTAGGTAGCTTTGTGTGTACGTGTTCGATGCGCGGCCCCATACGTCTCACCCCCTTCCCCAGGCCAATATCCCGCCCATGGCGAGGGCTGGATTGCCCCGTGACCCCAACCTGGGCATCAGAGGCAGAGCTCAAGGAAACAACGCCCCTATTCAAAAACACATAACGTCGGATATCGAGGATCGTTGTTACTGCCGCTGTCGCCAACACAGTCGCCAACCCTGGCCGTCCTTCTAGTCGTGACCGTCGTCGCCGTCGTTCTGGGCATCGCCGTCGCCATTACCCTCCTCCCCTCACCTCGTTCTCCACCTCCACGTCGTCGACGCCCTACTTCTCTTGCTCCCCTGCCTCTCCCACATCGCCGTCGTCCCATTCCTCGTTTCCTCCTCCAGAGATCCCGACTCCTTCGGCTCCTTCATCCTCCCCATGCCTCGTGCACTCAAGCAACTTGGGCTCAGACCATTCTGGCATCTGCGCCCAACCTCTGGGCTTCCTTGCAGCGCTCGAGGGACTCTTTGATGTCGCCCGCCAACTCGACATAATACCGACTAACACAGATGGTGGACAGGACAGGAGCACAGAAATTGTGGACCAAGTGCACGACACGCAAGGAATGTGCATGGAACGCAACTGTCCAATCGTGGTTGCTTGCGCAGAGAATGCGGCTACAACGCCTACCTCTTCCAGATTCCGCGTCGTGTTCGTTTCTCACATGGCCCTGGTGGCCAACAGTGTGACGAACGGCGTCGACTTCTTCGACGCGGACAGTGGCAACGAGGCTGAAGGACTTCGCCAGCCGCACCCTGCAAACATCATTCGGCGTGCACGGTCTTCTTCCCCTGGAGGCCAGCACGGAAAGGGCAGCAGAGAAGACGGCGGCTCGGTGAGGGAGCTCATTCAGCACAAGATAGCGGCCACCAGGAACAATCCTTCAGGCCACCTTGAATATCCAGCTCAGGAAAATGTCCAAGGGGGGCGAGGCGGGATCCAAGTCGAAGGAGAGTCCAATGGATGCTCTTCGCCGCGCGGACGGTGTGTGGCGCAACGCCGGACACCTCCACGAACAGGCGGTCGTCAGCGTCTCCGCCATAATTTGGCAACGGCGGAGGAAAAGGATAACCAAACGGCAATGGGCTTCGCCAAGGCTGAACATGAGAAGCGTTGCCGCTACAGCGGCGCTGACGCAGGCAGAGGGCATGCAACCCGAAATCAATGACGGCACTGTCCCGCTCTTCCAAGCCCAGTGGGACCAGACCTTCTTCGAGAGGGCGGACGTGCGTGAGCCCACTCCCGAGGAGAATGCGGCGCTCGACAACTTGCAGTCCCAGTTGAAGGGCGTCAAAAAGGACATGAAGGGCAGGGAGACAGAGATCAAGCCCTGGATGGACACGGTCCAAAAGCAGAGAAATGTGATCACGGAGCCGATGGTCAAGAAAATGAGGGCCAACGATGGGTCCAGCCCCGGGGAGGACCAAACCAGCAGTGATAAAGCGGTGACAGCTCCAGGCTCGGCGGACCATGCAGGGGCGGCGGCATCGGCGGCGGTACTGGAGAAACCGACCAAGGCTGTTGAGGACACTGACGAGGCGCAGCTCGATGCCGACGCGGAGCGCCTCTCCAAGGCGAAGTTCGACACGCAGGCGCTGCGCCCCAAGGCCAGTGGCAAGGGAACGGCGGCTGCAAGGTCAGCAGGGGCTGCAGCCACTGCTGCCGCGCTGGCCGCCAAGGTGCGACGCCGCGCTCCGTGAAAGCTGATGGTGGGACACGTGACGACTACACAGCTCGGGTGCTTTATGTTAGTATCACAGCGCTGACGGAACAAACGCGTCAGCTCCCAGTCCAGATGCCGTTCCTTATTCCGCTGGCCATGCGGCGAGTCTCGCCAACCGCTTTCAGCTCCTAGCGCGGGGCTGGAGCGACAAAGAGCAAGGGGCAGGAGGCGCGGTGGCGGCCTGGCACGAGGAAGGGGAAACACATGGTAACAATAGGGCGGGGTAAGCGACCCCACTCTCGACGGACATGCTGGATGGCGCACTCGCGCGCACAGTGAAGCGGGGAGGGGGAAGTGAGTCGAACTTTTCTTTACTTTCGTGAATCCGAATCAGCTCCAACTCCAAGTCCTCCTCTTTTCCATTGGATATACGACGAGTTTCGCCGGCCGCTCCAAACCCCAATGCGAAAGTTGAAACGCGGGGAGGGGCCCAAGGACGGGGCACAGTGGCGCCCCAATTCTCAGGGCTGGAATCGTCGACAACGCCCTGCGCCAGCAGGCCGGCGGCGACCTCGTCGCCAGAAACGTGGGGCCCGGCAGACGCTGCCGAACGCCAGCCGCCTCGCGCCAGCATGACCTCCACGCCCGACGCAGCAAAAACGTCGGCAGCGGCGCCTCGCCGAACATCCTGCCCAAAGCCTTCCTCGGGGCAAGCAACCCCTATAGCGCGCAAGTGGCACCGAAACTCCGACGTCCAGGATGCCGGGGTGCACCGACAAGCGGGCGGTCCCCGCTGTGGGAGAGCTGGTCCCACACAGGCAACCATGTATGCAGGCAGATGCCCGCGACCACCCCGCACGTGCGAATGGAAATCACAGATTCAACGTTTGCTTGCGACGGATTGGCCCATGCACGAATCGACCGCCCTGCGGCTGCACGAGGGCGCATTCGGACTGCGCGAACAATTCGGACGACAGTCGCAAAAGAAACATGTGCCCTACAGTTGCGATGGCGATGACAAACCACCACGTGCGTTGCACCGACATCGCGGGGCGGGACTGATGCCGCAAGAGCCGCTGGTCCACCGTGTGACGGGACAACCGGGGCGTCCTGCACTTAGCAGTGCCCGCGCGGATACCACGGAGGATGAGATCTTGATCCTTTTCCAGGGCCCGCGCGCTAAACCAGCCGGTTTGGGTAGAGGCGCGAACGCACGCGGCCGCGACCCGGCGAATGTTTTGCACGGCGCACCCCCACGGGGGGGGTCCGAACAGTTCGCACGCCCACGCGACCAGGCGCAGATGAGACGCGTACGTCCGAAGAGCGGACGGCACCGTTTTGCACAAGAAACGACATTGCACCAATGTGTCTGCCAAGCTCACGACATGTACCCCCGACGCGCGGGCTTGTCAAACCCTCAGCACCTGGCGGGGCGGGGCGGGACGGGGCCCCATCTGGATGCCAAAGGGGTGCAGCCTTTTATGCCTGCACGCCGCCACCATCATGTCCCCATTGTGCTTCTCAGATGCCCGCCCCAGCGTTTCAACAAAAATGCCCCATGCAGTCGTTGGGCCGCCGGCCGCCGCGGCGGCAGAGAGCGCCTGTAATTACCCCGCGATGAGGCGACGCGCGGGCAGTGCCGCGGACTGCTGTCGCCACCGCGGCCAGCGGGGCCAGAAGGCCCTGCGGGGCAGACGGCGGCGTAGCCAAGGACCCGGCGGGGCCAAAGAGCGACCCCAGTGGACTCGGAAGCTTGCGCGGCGCTTCGGGCGCCATCTGGGGCAGCCCGAGCGCCCAACTGGCGCTTCACGACCCGGGCTTCACGACCCGGGCCGTGGCCCGCGCCGCCAAGGCGGGGCGCCGCGAGGGAGAGCAGGCCCCACTCGGTGCAACCTGGGTGCCACGCGGGAAGCGCCCTGGCCGCCGCAGGAGCCTTCAAGCCAGGCGTGGCTGCCGCTCGCGCGCGGCGTCGTCACCTCTTGTCCTCCGTCGTGCGTTCCTCGTCTGTGGTCCGTCTCGTCGCGCTCTTCCTCGTCGTCCTCCGTCGTCCTCCCCTGCCTGCTCTTTCCCACAGTTGCTGGCCGGCCGGCTCTGGACCTGGGGGGGCAGACGCTCCTGCCTCGACAAAAGAAGAGGGCAACGCGGACCAAATGAGAGGGGGAGAAGGCAAAGGGGGGGGGTCAGGAGGGAAAAGGGGGAGGGGGGAACGGGCGACGACGAGGACGCCGGCGGCGACAACAGCGGCGACGACGACGAATGACGACAACGACGACGTGGCGAAGAAGCGGAATCAGCAGCAATCGCAAGCGACACCGACGACGCGAGGAACCCCTTTTTTGAGCAGCGCCGCGGCTCCTGCCGACGATGGACAAAGGCACCAGCTGACATCCAACGTGGGTGGGGGTGGCAGCGACCACTTTCGCCCATAACTCACGAAGGGCTGCCCCCCGCCCTCGCTGGAGGTTGCGTCAAAGGGGTTTGAAGCCAGCGAACGTACTCAAACGAGCACCTGGTGTCGAAGGTACACACCAAATCGTGCATTGCCCCGACCACGCAGGCGACGTGGGGGGAATGGACGGACCCCTTGATGCACCTGGAGTCTGCCACCGCATGTGTACAAGAAGAGACAACAACCGTAGATCTTCGCCCCGCACCTTTTGCGCCTTGGCAATCCACCATGTCTCGGCGCCATCGACGGCGCATTTAGCGTTTGGTCCGGACGTCTCTGGCGCAGCAGGCCGGAGGACGAGGCTGAAGCCTTCGCGCAAACAAAACAAAACACGCATTGACGATCCTGCTCGCGCTCAGCGACTGGGGCGCCGACGGGCACCAGGGGCCCTGCGCGAGGGGGTCCTCGCCTGACCAGCTCCGCCCAGAAGTGTAGGGAAACTTCCACCTGCGGCGGCCAAGATCCCGCCCTGTGGGGGGTTTCTTTTTGCCCTACCTCAAAAAATGGACGCCTGGCGAAAACGCCGGCTTCGCTCTGTAGGCCCTGCGACGCGGGTGTTGCGACCGCCTGCGGGGGGCTGCGCGCCATGTCCTCGCGCTCCAGAGCTAGCGGTCCCTGCCTGCCACTGCGGTTGCCGACGAGGGGCCCTTCTGTGCGAAAGCTAAATACCAGCACCAACAAAGCGATCGCGAAACCACGCCTGGCCTTGGCCCCATTAGTGCCGCATTCGAGCATCTCAAGCACCTCCCTGGAGACAGAGCGGGCTGGCGTTGCGCGCGAAGGCGGCTCCCGCGACCAGTGGTCGTCGAAGTAGCTATCGGCATTCAGGGGAAACGCCTGTTTGAAACATCCCTGAGACTTCGAACGCTCGCGCTTCAAATGGTAACCGCATCACCTGCGCCGAATTCCCGGGACAACAAGTCCCGACCCAACGTGCACTTGTCGCGAGGGTGCCAAAAGACTTGCGCCAACCGGACCGGGTCGCGGCGGCGACCGACTCGGCGCGGTAATCCTTGCGCAATTCATCTCTGCGCCCCACCAAGGGCGCGCCGAAAGCTCTGTATACGAGGCGACCGCCTGGGCGATAATCACCTCGCTGTCAGGCCGCGCGATGCGCTCGGCTGCCGCCCATGCTAGGGCGAAACAGCAAACGCCTTGCGAATTGGATGCGTCGGCGGGCGCCCTGATCTCAATCCCACCAGCCCTTTGGGCGTGAGTGGTTTAGCGAGCTCTCTCTGTCCTCAACCCCCCTTCTTCCCCCTCGGGGAGGGGTTTACCCCTCCCCCTACCCCCTCCCCCTGGAGAGGGAGTCCCGAGCGTCGTCAGGGGGGTCTTTGTCGACTTTTGGGAGGGCCAAAAAACGACGACCCTCACGAGGACTCTGGCCCCGGGGGGGGGGAGGGAGTTTGGCGCCTCAGCTCGTCTTTGAAGCCAAAAACAT
Organism: Prorocentrum cordatum; assembly: GCA_963575745.1. NCBI lineage: Eukaryota > Dinophyceae > Prorocentrales > Prorocentraceae > Prorocentrum > Prorocentrum cordatum. The sequence continues at coordinate 485,117 of CAUYUJ010020503.1, read as the reverse complement.
TGATTTTACTAGGGTTTTGGCCCCATGTTTGGCCTTCTGAGGGGGCCGCGCTCATCTTCCCTCATAGCAAAATCATTGATTTTACAAAAAGGTTTTGGGCTCATTTTGTCCTTCTCAGGGGGCAACGCTCATCTGCGCTTCTGAGGAGGTCGCAAGAGGCCCCAAGATGGCCCCAAGAGGCCCCCAGGAGGCTCCCAAGAGGCCTCCAAGAGGCCCCCAAGAGGCCCCAAAGACGCCCCAAGAGGTCCCCAAGCGGCCTCCAAGAGGCCCCCAAGAGGCCCCAAGAGGCTCCAAGAGGCCCCCAAGAGGCCCCCAAGAGGCCCCCAAGAGGCCCCCAAGAGGCTCCAAGAGGCTCCAAGAGGCCCCCAAGAGGCCCCACGAGGAGCCCGAACGATTCACACCAGGACGAGAGACCCCAACGACTCACACCACGAGGAGCCAGAACGACACACACCACAAGGAAGGGCCCGAACGACTCACACCAGGACGAGGCGCCCGAACGACTCACACCACGAGGAGCCCGAACGACTCACACCACGACGCGGGCCCCGAACGACTCACACCACGAGGAGCCCGAACGAGTCACACCAGGAGGAGGGGCCCGAACGACTCACACCAGGATGAGGGGCCCGAACAACTCACACCACGAGAAGCCCGAACGACTCACACCAGGACGAAGAGCCCGAACGACTCACACACGAAGAGCCCGAACGACTCACACCAGGAAGAAGGGCCCGAACGACTCACACCAGGACGAGAAACCACAAACGACTCAAATCACGAGGAGCGCTCTCTCTCCCTCCTCCTCCGCCTCGTCCTTTTCCCGCTCCCCCCACAAGGAGGATGTACAAGGAGGCGGGGGGAACAAGGAACAGGGGAGATATGCGGGGCCAAGCGGACACACGCCTGAAAAACACGACTGTCGGCATGCTTCGCAAGAGTTGCTGCTGTGAGATGGGCTGGTGGGGATACGCGAAGCGTAAAGAATTGTAGAGGACGCCTGGCCGGACTCGCCATCCGACCGCCGTTTTGGTAGACGGCGAAGTTGCGGCCGAAAGCGACATTCGCCCCGACGTTGGCGCCGCTCTGGCAGTGCTCGACAGACCGCGCTGGCCCCGGCCAGCCAATGGCATCCGCTTGGGCACCCCGCCTCCAGACTGAGCCTCGCGCGGGTGGCTCCTGCGCGCGCGAATGACCGGCTCAGCGACGCGCCTGGCGGAGCGCGCCAGCAGCTGCTCCGCCGACCACTCTGGCGCCACTGCCCGGGGCGGACCAGGCCCCAGCGCGCGTCTGCTTAGATCTGCGCCGCCAAGGGCCCGGCGCGGCGCGGCCGTCGGAGGAAGAGCATACTTTGTTCGCCAGCTAACTCCCGGAGGGCAGGAGCCACCGAAGCGGCCATACATTACTGGCTAACCACAGTCCCTCTTCCACGCCGTTGACGAAGCCAGCCGCTTCAAGCGCACCTCGATGATCCCTGCGCCGAAATGGAGTTGAGCTGACAAAACGAACGACGCGCTCTCCGCTATCGCCGAGAGCTGATTTAGCGGATGGCTTAGCCTGTGGCGGCCAACCAACTGCAGGGGCGCCTGCAGGTGCTGCGCGAGCGGCAGTCCCCGCGCGGGCACCGCGGCGACGGCGCGCCGCGCGTGAACGGCCGCTGCGGAGTCGGCGACCCAGACGCGGGCTACGGTGATGGCCACGCCTTCGCCTGGCAGAGCAGCTCCAGGAGCGCCTGGCGCCGCGGCGAACAGGTCTGCGTTCGTCCGCAGGGCGGCGCGCGGGAAAACCGGGGAGGGGGGTCGAGGGGGAGGGGGGGGGGGCGCGGCGGCGGCCGAGGGGCAAGCAGGGGAGGCGGGCGAGGAAGGCGGGGGGGCAGGGGGAGAGGGGGGAAGGAAGAAAGAGGAGTGGACGAGCATGGGAGCAACGGCGCGCCAGACTCCACTCGCCTTCAGCTTCGCAGGCGCCAGCGGGCGACTCTGCAGGGCTTCGCTGTCGAGCGGCGCCAGCCTTGCCGTGGCGGGCGACGGCGCGCCAGTTAGCGACCCCAGTCTCCACCCTCGAGCGCGGACATGCCGGCGGGCGCGCGCGCGCGCCGTGAGGCGAGGAGGGGAAAAGGTGAGAGTATATCTTCGCTTCGCCTTCGTGAGCCCGAAGTAGCTCCCACTCCAGATCCTCCTCTTTTTGCCCCTGGCCATGCGACGACCTCGCGGGCACCTCCCAGCCCCGACGCCAATGGCGGAAAACTGGAAGGGCCTAGGGGCGAGGCGCAGTGGTGCCCCAATTCGCAGATCCAGATCCTTCTGCTTCGCATCCCGCTTCCCTGCCTCTCGTGTTTCTTCCTGGCCCTCCGCGCTGCCTGTCTGACAGGTGCTGGTGGTAGACCCGCTCCCACAGATTTCCGAGAGCGTGATTGGCGCCATCTGTCATGCTGTGGGATGTGAGCCCCTCGTCTGGGGACCGGGCGTCGCGCGTCCCTGGGATCGTTAGGTGGGGGCTGTGGCCGTCGAAGTCCGCGTTAGGTGGTTATGTAGTCCATTGCGCGAAGGGGTTCATCCGCAGGGTTGCCTGTCCTACAACAAGCTCCGCGGCCAGTGGGTCGAAGTGGTCGCGGTCCAGGGTGGCTGCCTGAATGTGCTGGAATAGCCAGCATACGATGTCCATGGCGTGTCTGAAGTCGGTGCGCCAAGGTCACACACACAAACTCAAGATGCCCAATAACACCAAAGCAGCTTCGAGCCTCGACAAGCAAAGAGGGGGCGCGTCCTGGAGCAGCGCCATGCAAACGTCGGACCGCATGCGAGCGTTGAGCCGCATCACCATCGTCGGAACATCGGAACCGAATCGGGCCCGGCCGGCCAGAGTCATGATCGAACCGATCGGATCGAAGTGGTCTTGCGATCTGGACAGGGTCTCCAGGGGCTTCCAGCCGTGGCGGCAAGGAGCCTCCTGGAGGCCAAAGGACGGAGAACCACGCCCAACAGCTTTCGAACCTCGACGCGGGAAGAGGCGGGGAGCGTCCTGGAGCAGCGCCATTTTCACCACCTCCTCCGGGAGCCCGACCCCGCGCGGAAGCCGCGGAAGCCTCCCTCGCACTGGGGGCTTGGAGAGCAGGGAGGCCGCTCTTAAGAGCGGGGAAATCAGGACGGGGCTCGCGGGCGAAAAACGTATCGATATCCACGGTCTCGCTATCCGGGCGGCTGAAGGAAAACAGTGGGGGAGGACTGGCTCGGGGGGAGGGGGGGTATCATTGACCTGGATTGGGCGATCCATCGCCGACAAGATCAGCGATTGGCCCTCGATAGCGGAACCGAGCGTCTCTGTGTGGGAAGAGGGGGCCCAGGTCTCGAACTGTGAGGGATGGGTGATCGGAGTGGGCCAGTCTCCGCCTGCCCTTGCCCCCTGATCTGATGGACTCCTCGGCCACGACTCCGTGGATACGGGGCGGCTCTGCGCGGACCCCCCCCCCCCGCGAGAACGTGTACGTGGCGTCGCGTATCCATGGGATCGCGCCTCGGTGTCCAGACCGCGAGAGAATGGCTATGGATATGGTCGTCCTCGAGAGGGACATAAGGCCTGCGGACGATATCCAGAAAACAAGCGCTGTCCAGCAACGTCCCGTAGCGGTCGCTCCTGGACTCCGATGTCCGCCACAAGACGAATGCAAGACGAATATCAACCCCATGCGGTCACCTCGGGACCCTGCCAGACTATAGGAGCCACGGGGGCAGAAACCGTATCGGGCTCCGCGGCCGGTTCCGGAGCGTGCCATAAGGCTCTGAGAGCGCTCGACATCGACGTACGCGTCCTCATCCTGGGCCTGCCTGACGGCGGCCGCTGGCGGACGATGTGAATCACGAGTGGGCCGCGCTCGCAGAGAGACTGGGCAACCACGCCTTCTGTTCGGAGCGGGCAGCGGCTCCGGTCGGCAGTCGAACCATGCCCCCGTCGACGCCGACCCTCTGGAGATGAGGGTCGGATGTGACGAAGAGAGGGTGATAGTGAGGGGGGTGGGGGAGCCACTCCCTCTAACCCTCCCCTCCCTACTTCTTCTTGTGCAACCGAATGCCTGTACAAGTGGTGATAAAAGGGGGGGGAGCGCGAGGGGGAGCCAAAACGCCGGGCAGGGCCGCCGTTGTCTCGACTGACCCTCCTCCGATACTCCTCCTCCTTCTCGGGCTCAGGCTGTCGGCATCGGAGTTCGGTCGAACGCAGCCGTCCTCCTCCTCCTCTTCCCCCTCCTCCTTCTCCCCTCCTCCTCCTCCTCCTCCTCCTCCTCCTCCTCCTCCTCCTCCTCCTCCTCCTCCTCCCCTCGACGGACCCTGCTCCTCCTCCTCGTCCCCCTCCTCCCCCTCCCCCTCCTCCTCCTCCTCCTCGCGCCCGGCGGAGCCCGGGGAGGGAAGGGGTGCTCTCGGCGGCTCGGGCGTCTGGCCCCCTCGCATCATCAGGCTCTTGCGGGCCGGGCGCAGGGCCGCCAGGGTCACGAGCTGGCTGCGCCCGTCGCCCCCGACGAGCGGCTGCAGATTGTCTTGATGCTTGTGCTTGTTCTCATGTTCTGGTCTCAATCTATTTGTTTGCTGTCTCTCTTTTTTTTTTTTCTCTCTCTCTCTCTCTCTCTCTCTCTCTCTCCAAGAATGCACATAAAAGGTGTGTGTATATATATACTGTACATGTATCCATCTTTCTCTCCCCCGAACGTTCATATCATCGCCTGCGGTGGCGCGCGTGCCCAATCCGGCGGTGTTCGTGGGCGCCCGTGCTGGCCCACCGAAGCTACGGGCTCGCGACTCGTGGGTCCCTTACGGCATCCTTCCTGACAGAGGTTTGACTCAACGGCTACGAGGGCCACGGAGCGTAGGAGCAGAAGCAAGTTTACGAACGAGTAATCTCCGTGCGAAGAGGAGGGAGGTGCAAAGCATGCAGAAGGCGTTCATGCTCAAAGAGGGCTCAGTCAAAGCACTGCCGCGGGCAGGGTTAGAGCGCTCCAGGACTTGACGCTGAACGGACACCCAGAGGGTACAACCACTGTTGCCGATCGTGGGTTACTTGTCGTCCATGAGACCATTTCATCAGACGATTTGAGGCCGCCAAGCGCCCAGCGCCACCCCTCACGGCCAAGGACGACGAAGGAAACAAATGCGCGGCATGTACGTAAAGATGCAACTATCTTGGAAACCCAAAATCACACCTGTTGAGCCGCGCAAGGTCAGAATCCTACCTATGCAAGGGTAAACAGACACCGATCTTGCCGAATGGGCGTCGGGACCAAGAGAAAAAGCAATGCACGGATGCAAGGGCGGCCGTGGTAAAGATACTCATCCTCATGGCGCGGTCAGACTGTAGGAGACAACTCCTGGGAGTTCCCCGTGAGAACCATTCAAACTTATGCAGCCCGATCAAAAATCCACGCATCCAGAGAAAACGTGAACGAGCTCAGGATTAAAACGGATTAAACCGAGTTGGGCTACAATTAATTGCAGTAAATATGTTTCGGGACGACTTCCGATCACTGATGGATCAGAACAGGCGCTCAAATTAACCTCCCCAGAATTGCACCATAGGATGATGAGCAGCATGAGGGACGGGGATTGTCATGAAGGTTGAGGGCGCGGGCAGTAAGGATGATGGGGAGGGAGAGTGATGGAGAAAGAGAGATGGGTCTGGAATGGTGAGAAACAGGGCGAGGAGCTCGGGTAGATGGAGGACCGTGTTAAGGAGGCGAGGAGGCATGGTGAAACATGTTGGCGTGGGATCCAGGCGAGGAGAGCGCACTTACTTCAATCGACGGGTCTACCAAGAGAAAGCTGGATAGATAACACAAGTCAACGATAGAAAGCAACAGCTTCGACACCAATGCGAACAAAAAAACACCCGCTCGTATGTCCGAAACGCTTACGGATGAAACCGTCATAGAGACAATTGAGACAACGGCGGCTCTTCCGCCCAACCGACATACGCTGGAATTCGGTCTCCAAACTCTCGGCGGGGTCCATCCTGACCTGTCTTACGACGCGGATCCAACCGTGGCGGCGAGAAGGCTCCAGGAGACTCGGAAAGGACGGAAAAACGCCAGGGGGGGGCCCAGTTATCTCGACTGGTCCTCCTCTGATGCTGATAGAGGTGGACGATGGTGAGGAGGATGTCGACCAAAATAAACGGGCAAGAGGGGCCTGTCCGTCGTACGGCTCCGAGACCTCGGGCTCGAGGGCGGCGAATACGTCCAGGACGCCCGCGATCGTCCTTCGGGGCGCAGGTCGCCATCGTCCCCCTCCCTCCTCGCGTCGGCGGGTGACGACGGCCCCCTTGAAGCTCCTCGTAGCCACGGCTAGATCCGCCTCGAAGAACATGCCAGGGTGGGCCAGGGAGCGGTCTGGGGACAGATGTTGAGCGGATTTGGGCTGGGCGAGAGAGCCTCCTTTGTCTGAACTGGCCCTCCTCCGATCATCCCCCTTCCCCACACCCCCAACCCCCCATCCTCTCTTCGTCCTCGTCCTCGTCCTCCACCCTTCTCCCCTCTCTTGACATTCTCTTCAATTCCTTGTTCCTACAGATAACTCCTCCCCATTTCACGCCAGGGCTGGTCGACAGGGCGGGCTGGGAGTTCCGCCTGAGACTTCCTTACCATCTCTGGTCATGAAACTAAATGGACAACAGTTTCACGGATGGAGGGCGGGTGAGTTTCAAAGTGTGGTTCTTGCCCCAGCGCCTCGCATATTCGTCTCAAACCGCTGCAAGAGTTTCACGGATCGAAGGCGGGTGGCGTTCAAACTGTGGCTATTGCCTTAGTGCAGCGCGCGCTCGTCCTAGAAAATCCCCAGGAATATCATGGATTGAAGGCGGGCGGTTTTCGAAATGTGGCTCTCGCGTTGGCGCCGCGCACCGTCGTTTTGAAAAGAAGTAAGGGGTTCATGTATTGAGGGCGGTTCCTTGTCAAAATGTGTATCTAGCCTTCGCGCTCCCGCACACTCGTCTCAAACATTTACAACGTATTACTTATTCCCATGGCCACCGCACCAAAACTTGTGGTTTAAATATTCGAGAGAGCGTGATCCACCGCCGCTTTACTATGGAAAATTGCCAGCCTTTTCCTCCGGAGCCCGGGGGTCGCCCCCCCCCCCCCTCCGAAAATCCCCCCCCCCCCCCCCCTGCTGGACCCCCCCCTACCCCCCCCCCCCCCTCCCCCGGCAAAACCCCCCCCTCCCCTAACCCCCCCCCCCCTCCCCCTCGAAAACCGGGGGGGGTCACTACCGGTTCGAACCCCTCCCCCCCCCCCTCCCTCCGGATCTGGAAAACCGGGGGGGGGTCACTACCGGTTCGAACCCCCCCCCCCCCTCGAAAACCGGAGGAGGGTCACTACCGGTTCGACCCCCCTCCCCCCACGCACCGCCAGCAAACGACTCCCGGTCCCTACCACCGTCCACATCACATCCCACTGTTGTTCCCAGCACCACTGTCCTCACCACCACTGTCCCCACTGGTTCCACCACCGTCCCTACTGTCCCCACCAGTGCCCCCACCACTGTCGAACTGTCCCCCACTGTTCCCACCACTGTTCCCACCACGGTTCCACTCTCCCCACTGTCTCCACGGACCCAACCACTGCCCGACTATCCCCACTGTCCCCGCTGTCCCACTGACTCCTCCGCTGTCCCACTGAGCTGTCCCACTGTTCCCACCACTGTCCCCACTGTCCCCACCACTGTCCCCACTGTACCTCTGTCCCATTGTCCCACCGCCGTCCTCGCCACCGCCTTCACCACTGTCCCCACCACCATTGTACCCTCCACTATCCCACTGTTTCCACCTCATTCCCACTGTCCCCACACGACTGTCCCCACCACCACCGTCCCCACCACTGTCCACTGTCCCCCCCGTTCCCACCATTGTCCCCACCACTGTCCCCACCACTACCGTCCCCACCACTGTCCCACTGTCCCACTGTCCCCACCACTGTCCCGCTGTCCCCTCACCACTGTCCCCACCAACACCGTCCCCACCACTGTCCGCACCCCCACTCGGTTTTCGAGGGGGGGGGGGGGTTCGAACCGGTAGTGACCCCCCCCCTTTTCAGGATGAACTGGGGGGGGGAGGGGTTCGAACCGGCAGTGACCCCCCCCGGTTTTCCGGAGGGGGGGGGGGGAGGGGTTCGAACCAGTAGTGACCCCCCCCGGTTTTCCGCCAGCAGCGGTAGAACACGCTCTTTCAAATATTCAGGATTGTAAGGGCGCAACAGTTACGTTGATTCGCGGTGTCGAAGTCCCAGGAATGTTCTGGCACGATTCAGGATCGTCCTGACGCAACACGAGAATGGTGTTTGGCACGCTTCAGGATCCTGAATCGGCTGGCTCCCAACGTGGCACTCTCTCTGATGCGAAAAGCATCCTTGTAGAGAGGGAGCTTGGAGGGAGGGCTTGTTCCAACGTCAACGATGAGTCTTGGGTCTGCGCTGGTCCCTGTCCTCCTCCTCATCCTCCTCATCCTGAGATTCGTCCTTTCATCCGCTGTGCCGCGTCTGCGGACACGCCTCGCTCGGCGCTCCCAACTGGACAACTGGACAGGGCTCTCGCCCCCCGGCCGCCTCCCTCCCCCAGGAGCCGCCCGCCCCCTCCCCCTTCTTTTCCTCCCATAGCGCGGCCCGACAATTTTCACCGCATCACAATGGCATCGCCCGCCGTGCCTGGCCATACCTTCCTGGTTCTCACGTTGTATTATTGTAGTCTCCCTGTCTCTCTCTCTCTCTCTTTCTCTCTCTCTCTCTCTCTCCCTCCTGCGCACACAACCCGAGGTCTGGATGTGTGACGTGCGCACGCGAACAAGAGTGATTTGTATGACGATCAGCGCCAGGTCGTAATCTTCCATACCCCCGGCGTTTTTTTCCCCCACATCCTGAGTGGGGTTCTTGTTTTCCCAGAACATCCTCTCCTCCTCCTCCTCCTCCTCCTCCTCCTCCTCCTCCTCCCGCTTCCTCCACCATCCCATACTGTATCATACCATACCAATACCATGCCACTCCATACCATACCTTACCATACCGTACCATGCATCCACCATCCCATACCATACCATGCCTTTCCTCACACCATGTTATTTATCAGGTGTCGTGCCCCTCCCACCCCTCCAGGGAGGCCCCGCCTGAGCGAGCAGGGTATTCGCACACCATGTTATTTATCAGGTTTCGTGCCCCTCCCACCCCTCCAGGGAGGCCCCGCCTGAGCGAGCAGGGTATTCGCACACCATGTTATTTATCAGGTTTCGTGCCCCTCCCACCTCTCCAGGGAGGCCCCGCCTGAGCGAGCAGGGTATTCGCACACCATGTTATTTATCAGGTTTCGTGCCCCTCCCACCCCTCCAGGGAGGCCCCGCCTGAGCGAGCAGAGCATTCGCACACCATGTTATTTATCAGGTGTCGTGCCCTTCCCACCCCTCCAGGGAGGCCCCGCCTGAGCGAGCAGTGTATTCGCACATCATGTTATTTATCAGGTTTCGTGCCCCTCCCACCCCTCCAGGGAGGACCCGCCTGAGCGGGCAGAGCATTCGCACACCATATTATTTATCAGGTTTCGTGCCCCCCCCCACCCCTGAAGAGGGGCACCGCCTGAGCGAGCAGGGTATTCGCACACCATGTTATTTATCAGGCTTCGTGCCCCTCCCACCCCTCCAGAGGGGGCCCCGCCTGAGAAAGCAGGGTATTCGCACACCATATTATGTATCAGGTTTCGTGCCCCTCCCACCTCTCCAGAAGGGGCCCCGCCTGAGCGAGCAGGGTATTCGCACACCATGTTATGTATCAGGTTGCGTGCCCCTCCCACCCCTCCAGGGGGGCCCCGCCTGAGCGAGCAGGGTACTCGCACAGCATATTATTTATCAGGTTTCGCGCCCCTCCCACCTCTCCAGGGAGGCCCCGCCTGAGCGAGCAGGGTATTCGCACACCATGTTCATTTATCAGGTTTCGTGCCCCTCCCACCCCTCCAGGGAGGCCCCGCCTGAGCGAGCAGGGTATTCGCACACCATGTTATTTATCAGGTTTCGTGCCCCTCCCACCCCTCCAGGGAGGCCCCGCCTGAGCGAGCAGGGTATTCGCACACCACCACCCCTAGGGTATTCGAGGTTTCGTGCCCCTCCCACCCCTCCAGGGAGGCCCCGCCTGAGCGGGCAGGGTATTCGCACACCATGTTATTTATCAGGTTTCGTGCCCCTCCCACCCCTCCAGGGAGGCCCCGCCTGAGCGAGCAGGGTATTCGCACACCATGTTATTATCAGGTTTCGTGCCCCTCCCACCCCTCCAGGGAGGCCCCGCCTGAGCGAGCAGGGTATTCGCACACCATGTTATTTATCAGGTTTCGTGCCCCTCCCACCCCTCCAGGGAGGCCCCGCCTGAGCGAGCAGGGTATTCGCACACCATGTTATTTATCAGGTTTCGTGCCCCTCCCACCCCTCCAGGGAGGCCCCGCCTGAGCGAGCAGGGTATTCGCACACCATGTTATTTATCAGGTTTCGTGCCCCTCCCACCCCTCCAGGGAGGCCCCGCCTGAGCGAGCAGGGTATTCGCACACCATGTTATTTATCAGGTTTCGTGCCCCTCCCACCCCTCCAGGGAGGCCCCGCCTGAGCGAGCAGGGTATTCGCACACCATGTTATTTATCAGGTTTCGTGCCCCTCCCACCCCTCCAGGGAGGCCCCGCCTGAGCGAGCAGGGTATTCGCACACCATGTTATTTATCAGGTTTCGTGCCCCTCCCACCCTCCAGGGAGGCCCCGCCTGAGCGAGCAGGGTATTCGCACACCATGTTATTTATCAGGTTTCGTGCCCCTCCCACCCCTCCAGGGAGGCCCCACCAGAGCGAGCAGGGTATTCGCACAGCATGTTATTTATCAGGTTTCGTGCCCCTCCACCCCTCCAGGGAGCCCCAACAGAGCGGGCAGGGTATCCGCACACCATGTTGTTTATCAGGTTTCGCGCCCCTCCCAACATTCCAGGGAGGCCCCGCCAGAGCGGGCAGGGTATGCGCACACCATATGATTTATCAGGTTTCATGCCCCTCCCACCCCTCCAGGGAGGCCCCACCAGAGCGGGCAGGGCATTCGCACACCATATTATTTATCAGGTTTCGTGCCCCTCCCGCCACTCCAGGGAGGCCCCGCCAGAGCGGGCAGGGTATTCGCACGCCATATTTTATTATTAGGTTTCGTGCCGTTCCCGCCCCTCCAGGGAGGCCCCACCAGAGCGGGCAGGGTATTCGCACACAATGTTATTTATCAGGTTTCGCGCCCCTCCCACCCCTCCAGGGAGGCCCCACCAGAGCTGGCAGGGTATCCGTACACCATATTATTTATCAGGTTTCGTGCCCCTCCCACCTCTCCAGGGAGGCCCCGCCTGAGCGGGCAGGGTATTCGCACACCATATTATTCATCACGTTTCGTGCCCCTCCCACCCCTCCAGGGAGGCCCCACCAGAGCGCAGACAAGAAGCAATGGAACCCCGTAACATCTTTATGTGGGGAACTCCGTTAGCATAATTCCCCTCAGAAGCGTGGGACCACACGAGGAGTAGCCCCTTCCACAGGACGAGTTTTTACCCCGAGTCGTTTCTGACGACACCAGGACCCCGTGCCAAACCTCCCGCCGATGACTTTTCGAGGTGTGCCCGACGGTAATTCCCTGGGCCAGCGCGCCCGCGACAGTGTGCCTGCAACCCGCACGGGCCGTCGCCGTTCGACTGGCGGCGTCACGCTGTCGCTTTCGCTCGCTCGACCCCGCAAGAGGCGACGGACGGGTCCTCTGGAGCTTGTCCTGCTCGGCGGGGCCGAGAAACTCCAAGAGGTCCTCGGCCGTCTCCGTGAGCTCGTACTTCGAGTACGCCTGGCCGCGGCGGCGGCCCCCTGGGGCACCTCCGTCGGTTGTCGCCAGGGGCGTCCCTGGCCCATGGGGGGGGGTCCCCAGCTTCTGGGGCCAACCTGTGGTGGCCCCGCCTGGGCCTTACACGGAGGCCACATGGGCCTCCTGGAGGTCCTGGCGTCACCTTGGACCAGACGCTCGGCCGCAGGGAGCCATCACGACGTCGAGCCTGTTGCTCGCTGGGGCTCCCCGTGGTCTATCTCCGCGAGGTCCGGGGGGGGCAAAGAAGGTCGAAGCAGGAGGAGGGAGGAGGGGAAACGAAACGAGGACGAGGAGGAGGGATGGGGAGGAGGGAGGAGGGAGGGATGGATGGGGGAGGGGAAGGGGGCATGCTTGGAGGAGGACCAGTGGAGACAACGGCGGCTCTCCCGCCCCGCCCATGGCCCATTTCTGGAAGAAGATACGGCCGTGGCGAGGAAGAGCCTCTGGGGAGCCCACAGGTGACGGCAAACGCCCAGGAGGGCCGCCGTTGTCTCGACTGGCTCTCACCCAACAGGCGAGGGGGAGGCGTTTGCGGAACGGGGGGGGGGCGACAGGCACCGGCGCCGCCGCTTACGAGCCGCCTGTGTCCGCGGACGTGGCCCGAGCTCGTTCGGCCCCACCCGGGCGGGCGGCGGGCGCAGAAGTGAGCGGCGAAATCGCCTTCTGGTCGCGGCCAGAACAGCGGCGAGCGGCGCTGCAGCCAGCTGCGCCTCTACATGCTGCTCTGAGAGAGGGGGGGGGCAGCCGCGGAGGGGGTGGGGGGGAATGGGGGAGGCCCGCTGACTGGAGCGGCGACGAAGACCACGGGACATCCCACACGTGAACACGGCAAACCTTAGGCGGTGGCTGGCGCCGCCCGCCAACGCGGCTCACCGCGTGGAAGCAAGGGCGCCTCCGCGCGAGCTCACGCGGGCACCCCGCGGCCGAATGTCTGCGCAGTCGGTCTCCACTGCTTGGCGTCGCTCACGCAGCGAGCATGCCTCCGACGCCAGACCAAGCGGCGGGCCTCGCGACAGCAAGACAGGGGGGGCTATGAATGACAACGCCCCTCACTGCACAGCAGGTCTAGAGCTTGCCAGTTCGCACGAAGGGTGGGAAGAAATAACCAATGTTTGGGTACAACATTCTCGACTCAGACACCGCCGCGAACATATCACTGCAACGGCATTATGCCTAGGTCACGGAATGCATAATGGAGATGGCGTGAAACATGAAACTATGCAACGGGCAAGGCTTGGAAAGCAGGACTGGTGGCAGAATGAGAACAGAAGCCGAGAGGGCAGAGGATGCGAAGGCGGAGGACGGATGGAGATTAGTTAGACATGGAGGAGAGAGTCGCAGATGGGGAACGATAAGGGAGGACTGGCGCAGGGGAGGATCATGCACTTGGAATCGGCAACACATCGCCGATTGATCGGCGATATGCCTTCGATACTGGGGGCCAAGCCCTGATCAGCGAGGAACCGGCTGTTGGGGCTCGATGCGTCCCCCCCTGAGCCGAAGCTCGCCTCTCGGTGCCCCTGAGAAAGAGGATCGACGAGGACAGAACCAGCGGGTGCCTCGTCGCGGTCTCGCCAATTAGACCCTCGCCTCTTCACGGTGTTCAGCACGGTCTGTATGGAGCCGACGCCGTCGTGGTCTCCGGCAACGGCGTAAGTGTACCCTTGGCGCAAGTCTGACCGGGTGATGGGAGGCACTTCAGTCGGTTGTTCCAAGAAGGGGCCATGAATAATGGGACCCTGAGGTCGATGGTGCCTCAAACCCATCCTCAGCAACTCTCGACCCCTCGCAAGACCTCATCTTTGAACCGTAGATTCAATCAGGTCGGCCTCGATATCCGCTGAAGCGTGCCCCTTCGCGCGACCTGCTCATTGAGGTCCAGAGCTTCTCCTCCTCCTCCTCCTCCTCCTCGCTGCAGCTAGACTCTCACGGATGGGTGCCCTTCAGCGCCTTCCCTGCCAGGCTTGCATGTGGGGCCATCTGGTAAGGAAAGGATACGTCGGCTCGACAACAACGCGCGCGTTGAGGTTGTTGGCGCCTCACTTCCCGACGCCTTCCCTGGGATTTGCCGCAGACGTCGCCTTGCGGGCCCTCTTGTTTTCACTCTCAAATGCAGCCATCGTCGAATGCCATGGCGTCCAAGCTTTCAGACCCATCGCTCTCACAAATTTCGCGCGAATGGCCCTGGGATTGATCCCGAATGGGGCTCCCGGGGACTAGGAAATCAAACCAACGATGCCAATCGCGCCAAGAGCGTATCCTTTACTATCAACCGGTTTGGAAGCGTGTCTCTGAGGATGTCGCGAAGCGTTGGGTATGGATGAGTTGGCACCAGTTGAGGCAGGCTGACGACTTCTGTTGTCCCTCGACTCGAGCTGGGGAACTTCAATTCCTGTCCAGAATTATCTGGGTATCTCTGAAACTTCCCCTCGTTTCGACTGGATTTGAATCGACTCGTCTTGATGTGTCTGTCCTGATTCCAGCAGTTCGATTGGAGAAGAGCTGTCAAGATCTTCGGGGCCCATGCCCTGTACCCCCTTGGCGCGATGGGTTCGTGTCGTGCCGCCGTGGCGGCGACCCCAACGCCTGCGTTCAAGGTTGAACGCCGCCACTGGCTCGAAATCGGCCGACATCAAACGATCTGCGCGGGAACCCGCGATCGCTCAAGACGGAACGATCCAGGCGGCTTCAGCAACCAACGCCGACGTCGTCACGGGACAGACCTGCTGAAGCAAGCGATGGCAAGCGGGTCCTCAGGGAAACTGCGGCAACCATCTTCGCGCTCCGCGCTCCGCGAAGCGCGATGATCCTCGCAATTTCGCGCCCCCCCCCCCCTACCGGAACAGGATGAGGGACTCGCGCAGCTCGAAGCGCGACTAACTCCACACCCTCGAGGTGGCCCTAAAGGAACTGGGTTCTGGTGACCACTTCCTCATCCTGAGTCGTTCTGGATGATTACGGAGCCCGCGGAGGGCCCCGAGAGCCCGGACACGGCGAAAGGGCTCAGGACCCATTGCCCTCGGGACCCCTTTCCTTCATGCTGGCGGTCGGCACGACCATTGCTCCATACGCGGCCCCAGAGGTCCCGACCACCTGGGTTTGCTTCAGGTCCCCAACATGGCCCCCTGAGGGCGATCGTGAAGCAGCACGCCCCGAACGAAACAACCTCGCCGTCGCCCGGCCCCGCGCCGAGGGCCGCGGCCCTTCATGCCACCGAACACGCTCTCGGGGACCTTGCAGCCGGTGGTGCCTGGCTGCGCCGGGGAGGCACCGCCGCTCGCCGACCCGAGCCCGCGGGCGGCGGAGGGAGGAACGAGGAAGGAAAGCTGCCTGGAGGCGAGGGCGGCGGCCTTCCGACGATGGTGTGGGGGGGGGCTTAGGCAGCAGGGGCTTTCTTTCAAGGCCCAGGGGTCTCAGGCCAAGGGGTGAAGGACCACTGTGACATCCTTGCTTGCAAGGGACTTCTTCTCAGCAGCTGGGGGGGGGTTCTGAGAACCCCCGCGCCTTCTTTTAAAAGCCCTCCACACGTCTGAAAAGCCGCCCAGTCGCGCTACCCCCGCGTGGGCGCCACAAGAGGAAGAAATCATGCAATCAAGGCATCGCCTCCAAGATCTTCGAAAGAAACTAAAACACACGTCTACAAGCGCAGGTCTCTAAAACGTAGCTGATTCATTCTCGACGTGCAATACGTGTGTGTTGCAACCTACGAGATGCAATTCATTTTGAGAAATTGACGTTGCAGATATGGAAGGTAACAGATGCGGTGAAATCAGGTACCCTATCGGCGAATGAGAAACATTTGTCCATTTGGATCGTCATCGTCGCCGTCACCGCTCCCCTTTTCCGTTTGAATCGTCGTTGTCGTCGCCGTCGTCACTCTCCCCCGTTCTCTGGGCCATCCTCCTCAAGAGATCCAGCCGGACGGAAATCGAACAACGCCCGTCGGAATTAAGTCGAAGGGAAGCTCCTTCCCTTTGATCCCGTCCCCTCCGGGGGTTCTGGGGAGCGTCGTCGGGGGTGTCCCGGGGGGCCGTGACCGACTGCCCCTCCCTGACCAAGACGGCCCAAGAGAGCCCCACAGACCTGCAACGGGGGAACACCAATCGAGTCGAAGGGGCTCCCCTTCCCTTTGGTCCCGGTCCCTTCCCCAACCTAGGGCGGGGCGTCCCAGGGCGGTCCGGGGGGGGGGGGGTCCCGAAGGTGAAAACAGGGCCCACAAGGGCGCCCACGAGAGCTCGTGAGCGTCGTCGTCGTCGTCGTCGTCGTCCCCCCTCAGGATCGGCAGCGTCGGCTTTAAGGTCTGCGTAATAGATGTGGTAACATCCAGAGGATGACATTTAAATTGTTCAATATATGCGGCCCAATGCGTGAGATGCATTTCCGGGAAACTATATATATATATATACCAATCGCGCACATGTCGCCCCCGCCTATCCACCCGAAGCTTATTGGCAGAACCCAGCTGCGTGGCGGCAACGACGATGACAATGACGTTCCTGAAGACGATCAGGACGATGTCGACGACGACATTGGTGATGTGTGATTGTTATGCGCTGATGGTGGTAATCATGACGGTGGCAATTATGCCGCTGGCGGTAATGATGACGATGGTGCTGATGAGGGTAAAGGGTATGCGCGCGCAGAAGCTTGACGAGGGCGACGACATCGACGATGATGATGATGAGGGCTGCTGGGAAAATGACGCCCACGACGGTTATGATGATGACAGATGCGATGATGACGCTGGCGACGACGATCACGATTGTGCAGATAAGGATGGTGGAGAAGCGCGCGCTGGCGACATTCAGAGACCCGACGTGCTTCATCAACGGATGAGCCACAACATGAACGGGGCCTGACGCAAGAAGACATAGCGACCTTACACTGCGGCTTGCGCGGGCCGCCAGCGAGACACGCTACGTTGGAGAGGACGGCGCTTGCGTCCGACCTTACGCGGAGAGCGTGCGCGCGAACGTCGGCGCAGACGACCCCTCGTTCTTTCGTCGCTCAAGTGATCTCCTACGTTTTGGACACTTCTGCGAGGGCATGCCTAAGACACCCACGGTGTTGGAATAACTTCGACGTGCGCGCGCGGAGGCGCGTACGTGTGGCCCGCATGGTAAAAGGTGTAAGTTGCCAGGCGCAAGTGGTTGAACGTGATTGACATGCGTGCGCGTGTGGCGCGCTCATGCAGCAGTATGGCGTCTACTGCTTGCAAACAAACATGTTTTAGCCTGTGAGCAGTTGTCTTGTATGTGTCAGAACACCACTGTTTTGCGAGTTGTCTTGACATGCGCGCGTCGGCGCGCGCACGTGCCCCGCCGCATCTCATTTGTTGTAAGGGATTCGTAGACTTACCCAAGCAAGGCACCCCGACAACAGGAACGCTAAAGAGGCGGGTCGAGAGGTAGGGGGTCGGCCACAAGGGGCAAGAGCGAGAATTGGTCACAAAAGGTCGTTGCCATCCAGACCAGACACGTAGCCGGCATTAGGCGAGGCCACGATTCCTGGATCAATTGTGAGGACGTCTAAGGCGAAACGGCTGCTGGACCAGATGCCGCAGTAAACGTCCTCGGGGTCGCTTGCCCCCCTGTGCGACTCTCACGCGGTCCTTCAGGGATTCTTAAAAATGCAGTTCCTGGATCAGCACATGTGAACTGCATTCATCGATTTGAACACGATGTGGGGTCTATTCCAGGTGGCATAATAGATAGGGGCACAACAAAAAACCGCAGCGGTGACACCAGGATGGGTGTATGAGCATGTTCTCAATCCTGTGTAGACCAACATGTCTATGCAATGGCACTTGTGTGGTGCCATTCGCCGGCCCAACGGGCCACAAAGGAGTCAGATCCTAGAAGAGCGGGTACCTCAGGCCAATGTGTTTACGTGTCTAGTATGTAGAGTCCGCGCGCACGAGGGCGGCCCCTGAGGGTCTGCGGACCGAGCTGGGGCCGACGAGCAGGCGAAAGCGCCCCAAAAGCCCCCAATGACGCGGGCCACCGGGCGTCAGGCCTCGAAGCGGCCCTCATATGGTCCTGAGATGATGGCCTCAGGATGGCTTCAACCTGGCCTCGGGATAACGGCCCAAGCTAGCTGAATGAACTTCCATGACGGCCTGAGACGGCTGACTGACCTCTCCTCGGAGGCACCCAACATGACCAGAACCATAGTCAAATTGTGTTATTGCGTTATCTAGGGCTCCCAACTTCGCGCTTCGCGCTGCGCGAAGCGCGAAGCGCGAATAACTTCGCGCTCTCGCGCCGCCCTCCTAAAGGGAGAATAGGAGGACGAGGAGGAGGGGGAGAAGGAACGAGGACCGCGAAGCGCGAATAACTTCGCGCCCTCGAGGGAGCCCTTGGTTATTGTACCTTCTGGCCGTTTGGAGTCCCACGGCGTGCCCAAGAGGGCCCCAGAAATGACCGAGAGCGCCTGTCGGCCCACGCTTTCACATGGCCACGTGATGGCTCTCCAGCAGTGGTGCCCAGTGGCCAAAGACAGTCCGAGACAGCCGAGTGGCCTGCCGACGTGGCCCGTAATAGCCAAGTGCGCATCCCTCGGAGGCACCGCAAACGCCCCAGATCATTGAGACACCATGCCTCTGCGAATCCAAGAATCTGTTCGGACCCCGCGGGGCGTCGAGAGAGATCACGGGAAGCCCTCCGAGAACTCAAATCCGCCGATCTGGCGTGTGAGTTTCAAAAGGTCCTCAGAAATAGCCTGAGCCTCAATTCTTGAGCTTCAGCTCTGCTGGGGGGGTGGGTGCCGGGGTGGCTCTGCCGAGGTAAGGGAGGGGGTCCTCGTCAATTTTGGTGGGCCCCTCGCCCCGGAGAGCTCGAACGCGGGCTTATAAAAAAACCCAGCGGCCGCCCAGACGGCCCAAGAGGGCCCTGAGTGGCCGAAACATTGCTCCGAGACGCTCTATATTTTCCTCAGACGGCTCCAAAAGCCTCCAACGTACCCTCCCGATACCTCCTAAGATTGCCCAAAGACTGAACATCTGTCCAACTCCCTTGGGAAAACGTGCATTTTTTGCATTGTCGCTTCTTCGTCCTTCGCAATGTCCAACACAGCCCAAGAGACCCACAAAACAGGCCCAGAGGCTCTCAAGAGGGCCCCAAGTCGGCCCAAGAAGGGCCCAAGACGGCCCCCAAGACAAGACAGCCCAAGCGGGCCCCAGGACGGGCCCAAGAAGCGCCCAAGCGGGCCTCCATGACGGCACCAGAAGGGCCCAAGACGGCCCAAGAGGCACCAAAATGGCCCTAGGAGTCCCCAAGAAACCCCGAGAGGCTCCAAGTGGCCCTCAAGAGGCCCCCAAAAGGCGCCCAAAAGAGCTCAGGAAGGCTTTAACATTACCTCCTACACACCCAGGGGGCCTCCAGGATGCCTCCTGCATACCCCCCAAGAAGCCCAAAAGGCCCCCAAGAGGCTCAACAATCACCTCCAAGACGCCCCCCCAGGAGGCCTCGAAGATGCGTCGTAGAGGCCCCTCAAGAAGCCCACGCAATGCCTCCAAGCTGTTTCCAAACAACTTACGTCTGAACAAGCGCGCTGGGGCAAAAACGTCCTTCTGACAGCGGGATCGTCCCGGACCGGCGGCACTGGCCGGAGGCCTCTACAATAGTCCAAACGAGGGCCCCAACATAGCCCTAAGGCAGCCCAAACGCTGGAACACCTCGACACTCGAACGTCAGACCAAATTGGGTTGGCGGTGCGTACAAGGGGGTTACGCGACGTGAGTGCCCCCTTGAGGAGGTCATGGGCTTTTTCTCGGACGGCAAGGCAGGGGCCATCTTAGAAGCTCGCCCTGCTTCTGAGAATCCTCCTCATCAACCTCCAGACGCTTCTGAAAAGACAACCCCTGCTAACACGCCCCCGGCCTTCTCAGAAGGCCCACCGCTCGCGTCACCTTGTTGCGCGCGCCGCCCAATATTCGAGCCCCCTCGTGGGCACCGTGAGGCCTTTGGGGGGCACCTTCGCCCAGTCTGTCTGGTCATCGTGGTGTTCTGTTGGGAGCCCGTGGGTGCCCAGCTTGGAGGGGCATCTTGGGGGGTCGCTCTGCGGCCTGAATGCAACAGCGTCAGATCAAGAATCGCACCCAAGGCACAGCTCTTCTGCAAACGCGCTCAAGCAATCGGACAAGGCAGGACCGTTCAGCAAACGTAAATTATGAGTGTCGGGATGGTTTCTCGGAGGTCCCAAAGACGTGTGGTGAGAAACCGAGCGGTGACCTCGAAATCCCAAGAGACCTTACCGCGGACTCCGTCGCCGCACGGTCTTGGGACCTCGGAGGCCCCGGTCGCCCGAGTCGTCCTCGGAGAACGACCCGAGTCCCAAAACCGCGCGGTGATTCCGAATCTCCACTGACTCACGACGCACTGTGGTCAATACACCGTCTGGGGGACCCCCGAGTGTTCGAGCCTGCGCTCGCTCGTCGCACCCCGAGAGCGACTGGAGGGCTGACTGCGTTGTACTGGCCGCAGCACAGCGGCAGGGGAGGTCTCGGCCTCGCCCCGCACCGCGCCGAGGCCCTCGGCCTCGCCTCGAGCTTCTCCTCCCTGGATGATGGGTCCGTCTGGGCCGCCTCCCTCAAGTGCGCCGCCGCACGGGCCAGCTCGAGGCGGCACGGTCGGTGCTGGCCGCCTCCCGGGCCCTGGGGCGAGCACGCCGCCCCCCGCGGCGGCTGCCCATGCCTTCGAGGACTTCCAAGACCGGAAGCAAGTGCGCACATGCCGCAGCGTACACAGACGACCTTGCAACTGCACGCACAACGAGAATCACCTCGGCAGAACACCCACGAATCAGCAAACATGATGGGGCGGAAAACGGAACTTTCGATGCGTTACTAAGGATGTCCTGAGAAGGATGCAGTCGGGTCAGGGGTGATATCACGGCCATATGCACCCGAGTGTAGCTTTCACGATCCGAACAAAACGTGTAGCTGGCATCGGGGCGAGAACATGACTCCTGAATCGTTTGTGAGAGGGGGGCTCCAGGCGACCTGGCTGCCGGACCAGGCGGTCCACGGCTAACCGTCCCCCCCGGTGTGACTCTCCTGTAGTGGCCGCCCGCTCCGCGCCGCCCTGCCGCGCGGGCGCGCGTGCGGGGGCGCAAAGCCGCGGCGCCCGCCCGCGCCGACGCGGCGCCGCCGTCCTCTGGGACGCCGACCATGTAGATGCACGACGCGTCCTTCGGGCGCCCCGAGGGCGGCTGGGCGGGAGTGGGAGCGCCACACCATAGCCATCGTCATCAGCATCGCCACCGCGCCGTCATGTCGTCAGCGCCATCGTCATCCTCAGCACCATAATTACCGTCATGATCAGGGTCGTCGTGCTCATGAGCGGCCTCCTCCACCAACATATTGATCATCAACAACATCATCAGCATCAACAACAT
This sequence comes from Prorocentrum cordatum, assembly GCA_963575745.1. Lineage (NCBI taxonomy): Eukaryota > Dinophyceae > Prorocentrales > Prorocentraceae > Prorocentrum > Prorocentrum cordatum. The sequence goes on along the minus strand of CAUYUJ010020503.1, from coordinate 463,848 downwards.
CGTCATCATAGTAATCTGCCGACCCCTTGTGGGTCTCTATAGGCGTGTGAGACTCTGTCCCTCCAAATCCTCTCATCAAGAACCCCGAACCGGCAAGTGGATCCCTCCTGGGGCCGGGCCCGAATGCGGCCTGGGGGGATAGAGGGCTTCCAGACAACCCAAGCGGGCTCCAAGACGCACCAAAGATGGTACAAGACGGCCCCGAGCCGCTGAAAGACCGTTCCAAGACGCCCATTACGTCCTCCAGACGGCCCAAGATGCCCCAAAGACGCTCCACATAACCTCCGAGAGGCCTCCCAAGATGGACAACAGAGGCAATAATCGTCAAATTCCTTCGGGAAAGCGTACGGTTCTCGTACACTTTTAGCATCTACGACTCTTCGACACCCACGTCGTTGAAGACGGCACAAGAGGCTCCAAAAACTGGCCCAAGAAGCTTCGAGAAGAATCCGAAGACGGCCCAACAGGGCCGTAATACAGCCCAAGAGGCGCCCAAGACAGCCCAAGAGAGCCTCAAAACTACGCATGCGACCAGGAGGCCTCCAGAGGCCCCCAAAAGGCTCCAAGAGGCCCGAAATCGAGTCCCACGAGACTTCAAATCTGCTCCCGAGATGCCACATAAAATAAAATGGTCCTCGGGAAGTGATCGGGAAGAGAGCCGCCTTAATGGCCCCAGACGTACCCACGACGGCCCATAAAGCTTCTACAACAGCTCCACGAGCGGGCTCACCAAGCCTTCCCCGCCCCCCCGCCAAACGCATCATGGGGGGATCTGCACTTTTCCGGTGCATATCGGAAGCTCCACGAGAGCTCAGGATTTCTCCCAAACGTCTCACGAAGGCACCGTGCCGCCGCAGTGCCAGACCATGACGTCCAAAATGGCCTCTTGACGACCGAAGAGGTGTCCAAAACGCCCGAAGCGACCTCGAAGAACATTCCCTGGAGGGCCCCAGCCACAAAAAGGGCCCTCGTCCCGTGGGACAACGTGTATTGGTAGCACGCGCGCGCTTCGCGCGCGCTTAGGTTCTATCGCAGGCCAGGGCGTCGTCAGCTGTGCAAGCTTCTCGGGACGGATCATTCCATGCCTTGCCTTGCCGCGTCCTCCACTAGGTCTCATAAGTCATCCAATCTCGTTCGGTTGTCCTCGCTGTTCGCTTCTCGCTCTTATCGACGGCCTCTTCCTGCTGGAGATAATGCGGGACCTTCGAGCTGTTCAGAGACGGCGTGGGGGGGAGACATCGAACGTGAAGTGGGTTGTCTTGGAATGTAGGGGTCTCTTGGGGATTTTCCTGTGAGGGGAATATGGAAACCATGTGGGCCCGCTAGGGGCCGTTGTGGGGTCTTTTTCAAGCTTTGTTGGCCCATCTCAGGCCTAGGGGCCATCTGAAGCGCCCCCGAACCCATACGCAGGAGAAGAGCGTGAGATGAGCTAATTATTGAAAGGCTGCAATAGCTTCTGCGGTTTTCGCTCTCTGGAGTCTTTTTTGTGGATCTCTTGGGAGCTCCACCGTTGGAATCATCTTAGAACGTCGTAGGCCACCCCGGGCCGTCTTGGCGGCCGGCGGGCGTCCTCCTGATCCAGCTCAGACGCCTCTTAAGGCCGACAGAGACACCCAAAGGCCGCAAAGCAGGTCCTGGAGCCCTGGGGGGGGGCAATTAGGTTGCGATAAGGAGAGTTTGGGAAAAGTTGGCCACCCTAGGGCCAGGGACCCAGTCCTCGGTGCACAGAGAAAGGTGACGTCATAGCACACTGGTTGGTGCATGGATGGACGAAGTGAACACGTAGCGGGGGGTTACGCCACACTTGCAAGGACATGCGCTATGATCATTGATTGCGATGCCCTCCCATGGGAAAGGCGAGCAACGCGAGGGAACGGGAGGAGGGAGGAGGTACGTGAGAAGAGTAATGCGGGATGAAATGGAAGGAGTGGGGGAGGAGAAGGCGCTGAACGTTCCACTGAAGCCCCGCAAACCACGAAAGGGGCCAAGTCGAGATCATGACGCCAAGCCCCCTATCGTTGTCCTCCTTGTCCCTTTCTGTGTCCTCCCTCTCCTCCTCCTCATGGCTCCTGCTCCTCATCGTCCTCCTCCTAGCCCCCCTTCCTCAAAGGGCCAGAACAGCCCGATTCCACGCAGCATGGGATGACAAATGAAGTTACAGCGAAGGCAAACACTTTACAACGGAGCCAGCTCCAGACATTATCATTTCCCTTCTTCACCAGTCGCCTGCTCTCACTACATCCAGCACCTCCCCACCTCACCTCCACCACACTCACACACACACACACCAAATCTCGACCTCTCGACCCTCTTTTTCCTCGCTCTCTTTTATGGAAAGGGACGGCCAATCGCTGGTCGACACGTCACACACGTGCAATGTACCAACCTGAGGCCTCAGGTCCGAGAAGTGAACATTGCCGATTATCCTGATAGAGACGCATCGCTTGGCACATACCATAGCCCCCGCAGAAGCGGAGAGGAGTGAGGGGCCTTCCCGAATGCATCAAGTTGAAATTCCCATCAAAGTCGCAAGCCTGCCGCACGGGCCGATTTTCTGTAAGCTTAAACTAATCGCAAACCCGTCGCAGGCGCAGAGTTTTTTTCCCCACTGGCCCCGGGCCCTCCCCTTGGCCGCCGCGACGCGCGGTCGAGCCCCACGGGCCCCCCCCAAGGCCCCCTGCGAGGCCGCGCGCGCCCCCCCGGCCAGGCCCCGCCGGGCCCCCCGGTCGGAAGAAATAAGATAACCGCGACGTCTGCCTGCCCCGAAGCAGCCACCACGCGCACGACTTGAAATGGATTCGCGTGAGCGGACACCCCTCACTCCGACTTGTCTGGTCAGTGTTCCAAGAATGCGTGCGAACTGCGTAGCGAAACTACTCGCTGCTAGTAGGTAGAGTGCGGAGTACCGACAACAAGACTTGACATGGATATTTTTCGACGGAGGCGTATCGGCCTGGCGCGGACCGATCTGGTCGATTGCCCAAGGGTGTGCACGCAAGGCGGACAAATGCAAAAAATCGCACGACGGTCGGCGTCGGAAGATTTCGCCGACAAGTCGCGTGCCATACTCGGGAAGAAAACTCTGAACGGCCTGCGTGAACCCTGGCGCCCCAGGGGATCTACCCCAGAAGCACCAACACGCGTGCGCAATATGGCAATCGTGAGAAGGGAAATTGAGGATAGAACCACGCGCGCTTCGCGCGCTTAGCTTCTAGCAAGCCTCAGCCCGTGACAACCTCACAACTGCAAGCATGCAAACGCCCGCGAAATCGCCCGCCCGACCGCTCGGCCCCCCCCTCACGCGGATCTTGCCCAACAGAGATTTCAGCGCGCCAGCGCGCGCTTGCTCCGCAGCAGCCCCCTATCCGCACTGCCCCGCGGCACGCAGTACTTGAAGAGAGGGCCGCGCCCTGCGCTACACGTGACTGCATAGAGTTGCGCCATTATCAAGACAAGTGTTAGCTTATCTACTGGCCTTCGGCTCATACCGCCACTGGCCTGGGTTGTGGGTCAAAAGCTTCTTGGATACCTGCTGGGGTAACGGAAAGAGCGAGGTACGAGTGATGACGTTGTGTTTGGGCGAAGCCCTCTAGGGAGGGCCTCCTGGAGGCCTCTTGGGCGCTTCTTGGGCCGTCTTGGGTGCTCAAGACGGTGCAAGAGGGGTCCAAGACGGCCAAAGATACCTCCAGCACTGCCCAAGAGCGCTCCAACAGAGCCCAAGACCGCCCAAGACGGCCCAAGAGGCATCCAAGACGCCCCAAGAGGCGCCCAAGGGGCGTCCCAGGAGGGCCCCAAGAGGCCAAAACCTTGGGAAAACGTGCATGTTGAGCATACGCGACGTTTCGGCCTCCACGGCGTCGACGACGGCCCAGGAGGCCCCCAAGATCGTTCCAGGACGGCCTAAGAGGCTCCCAAGAGGCCCCCAAAACTGCCCAAGAGGCCCCCAAAACGGCCCAAGAGGGCCCCAAGAGGCCCCAAGACGGCCCAAGAGGGCCCCGAGACGGCCCAATGAGGGGAACCACGAACCGAAAGTCTAGCCTTTCGCCCCAAGAAGCTCACAGGAGGCCCCAAGAGGTACAAATGATTGATTGCCCATAGGAAGACACACACACACATGTTTAGCATATACGGCTTTTCGGCTTTCACGGCGTTGACGACGGCCCAAGAGGCCCCCAAACCTCCCCAAGACGGCCCAAGAGGTTCCCAAGAGGCCCCCACAACGGCCCAAGAGGGCCCCAAGACAGCCCAAGAGGCGCCCAAGACGGCCAAAGAGAGCCCCAAGACGGCCCCAAGAGGGGGACCACGAACCGAAAAGTTTAGCCTTTCGCCCCAAGAAGCCAAGAGCCAAGAAGCCCCAAGAGGCCTGCAAGAGGCGTCCCCAGAGGCCACCAGGAGGCCCAAATCAAAACATACATTGTTAGCATACACGGCTTTTCGGCTTTCATGGCGTTGAAGACGGTCCAAGAAACCCCCAAGACCGCCCCAAGACGGCCCAAGAGGCTCCCAAAACGGCCCAAGAATGCCCCAAAACAGCCCAAGAGGCGCCCAAGACGGCCCAGGAGGACCCCAAGACGGGCCCAAGAGGGGGACCACGAACCGAAAAGTCTAGCCTTTCGCCCCAAGAAGCTCACAGGAGGCCCCAAGAACCCCCCAAGAAGCCCCAAGAGGCCTCCAAGAGGGCCCCAAAAGGGCTCCAAAAGGGACCCAACGGGACTCCCAAGAAGAGACGCCAAATAAAGAGCGATTGGTAACGCAAAAACCTCTTCACACCGAGGCTCCCAAGAGCGAACGGTGACGTAAACAAGCTGATAAGACCAAGGCTCCCAGCAGAGAGCGGTGACGTGACAAGTTCCTGACACCAAGGCCCAGCCAGCCAAGGCTCAGGAACGGGCGGCAACGCAACAATCTCTGAACACCAAGGCTCCCAAGAGCGAGGGGTGACATAACAAGCTCTCAACGCCAAGGCTCCCAGTACGAATGGTGGTGCGAGTAATTTCGGTTTCTGTTTCTGAAGCACTCTTTCCGTTTCTTTGCCGGCCCATGCCTCTTGGTATGCTTCTCGGGCGTCTCTTGAAACCAGTTCTGAAGCATCTGGCTTCTTGGGGGCTGTTTCGGGGTCTCTTGTGGGCTTCTTGGGCATAGCAGCAAGTGGCACCAACGGCAACGCTGCTGGCCATGGCCTTCCCCGCCTCGTCGCTGAATTGGGCACCGACGGCAGCGCTGCTGGCCAGGCGCGGCGCCGATGAGGAGTGGGGAGCTTCCCATAAGCGCACCCTTGGGAGCCTTGTCGGCGGATCCCATTGGACGCAGGCCAGGCCGGGCTGTGCCAGGCGGCGCGCGGGACCCTGTGGCATCGTGGCTTCGAGTGCGATTGCACGGCGGCGCGCAGGGGGGATCGATGCCCCTCCGAGCTCGTAGACGCGGCATCGGTCGTGCGGTCGCGCGGCGAGGCGGCGGGGGAGCTGTTCGCGAGGTCCTTGCTGCCGAGCCCCTCGCAGTGCTTCCCCAGGGCAGAAGCCCCCGAGAGTACCCACCTAGTGTGGCGCACCAGGCCGGCAGGCGGCTACTTCACGGGCGACGTCTTCGTCGACGGCAGCGCCTACGAAGTTGAGGACGATGCGCTGCGTCGCGCAGGTTGGGCGATCGTAGCAGTCGACGACGGCAGGGAGGTCATAGGAGCAGCCTATGTAGCGGTCCGAGGGGCCCCTCCAGAAGCGCGGGACGGAGAGGACTACGCCTTCACGATGCTCGCGGCGCTGGGCCAGGGCCCCTTGAGGGTGCACTGCGATTGCAAGGGCACGGTCCGGTGCGCCCGGGACAGGGACTTCGCCTCAAGGGACGCAAAAGTCTACCGCCACTTATGGAGAGCCTGGTGGACCGAAATAGGGGACCAGGACGTGGAGGTGGTCAAGGTGAAGACCCACATGGCCGAGGAGGCGGCCATAGCCGCGCAGGATCGGTGGAGACGGGCGGGCGGGCAACGTCGTCGCCGACTCCATGGCCAAGCGAAGCGCGAGGCTCTGGCAGGTGCCCGAGGAATCGAGGGTGTTCGCAGCGGCATGCAGGCGGCGCGCCAAGCAGCTGGGCCGATGGCTCGGAGACGCGCAGGCCCACGTCCAGCGGCACGAATTGCGCGACCACGAGGTTCTTGAGGGGGTCCCAGCTGCCGCCCGGCAGCCTCCGCCAGGAGAAGGGCGGTCATCGGCCTCGCCGCCGGGACAGGAGGACGATGGCGAGGGAGAGGTGCCCGAGGATCCGCGCCAGAAGAACGTGCGGTTGGACCAGGCCCGGGGCCCGAGCGCGGCAGCGCGTTCCAGCTGGCCCGCGGTGCTGACCCGCTGGTCGTGGTCGGCGCTGCCGCCAGCTATGGCTTGACCTGGGAGCCCATGGACCAGGCGACGGTCGACGGTCGCAGTGCTCCACGGGTTCCCGGACCCGCCGGCGGCGATCGGCTGGGAGCGCCAGAAGGAGCAGGAGGACGAGGAGGCTCGCCGCCGCGAGGAGGCCTCCCTGGGCTCCTGAGCGGGCCTGCTGTGTCTCGGTCTGGTGTTGTTTTCGGCCGGGTGGCGCGGCGTCGCCAAGGTTGGACTCGGCTCAGAAAGTTGGGCTCTGCCCTCCGGCCCAGGCGGGCTGGAGGGTAGAACCGTGGTGCCGTGGGTGGCGCGCCGGCCCGCTTGTCGTGTCCTGGGCCCCGCGGGGCAGGGTCCCGCCGTGTAGGCGCAGCCAGCCTGGACTGGCTTTCATTATCATTATCATTATCGTAGTTGGGGGCCTGCTGACGGTCTCCTGCGTGGTGGAGGGCTCGAAATGTGAGTTGGAGCTCCACCTCTTGGAGCCATCCTGAGTCGTTTTGGGCGCCTCTCGGACCGTCTTGGGGCTCTCCGGGGCCGCCTTGGGCACGAGGGTGCCTCTGGACACCTCCCCTCCCCCGTTTCCTCACTTCTCCCGCCTCGGGCCCGGGCCGAGGTTCGAAGATCGAGGGCAGCTCTTTGCCGATTTCCATGTCCACAGGGTCGTTGTTCGGAAATGGGACCGTCGGGGGCCTCTGAAGGCCGGTTTTGAATCTCTTTGGGGGCTTTTGGGAAGTCTTGGGGGCCTCCTGGGAGCCTGTTGGGGCCTCTTGGGGGCCTCTTGGGGACCTCTTGAAGCCTTCTGGGGGCATCTTGGGGCGGAAGGCTCGAAATTCGGTTCGGGTCGCCCATCTGGGGCCGCTCTTGGGGGCGTCTTGGGGCTCTCTTGGGCTGTCTCGGGCGCCCCTTGGGCTATCTTGGGCGCCTCTTGGGCCGTCTTGGGGCGCTCTTGGGTCGTCTTGGGGCCCTCCTGGGGGACTCTTGGGCTGTCTGAGGGCGGTCTTGGGTGCTTTTTGGGCCGCTTCACCGCCGTGAAAACCGACAAGACGCATATGCTGAAAATATGCGTTTCCCGAAGGGAATGAAACGAGTTTGGCCTCTGGGGGCCCTCTCAGGAGTGTTCTGGGAGTCTGGGAGGCCTCTCGGGCTGTCTTGGGCGGCCTCTTGTGTTGTCTTGGGGCGATCTTGGGCATCTTGGAGGGGTTCTTCGGCGGTTCGGGGCCCTCTTGAACGATCTTGGGAGGCTTTGGGGGCCTTCCTGGCATGTCTTGGAGCGATTTGGGCACTCCAAGAACCCCCGAAGCGCCTGCACACACACAGACACACACAGACACACACAGACACACACAGACACAGACACAGACACAGACACAGACACAGACACAGACACACACACACAGACACACACACACACACACACACACGCACACACACACACACACACACACACACACACAAACACACACACTTGCGGTCCAGGGGCCGGCCTGGGGCCCTGGACCCGGTCCCCCGTTTTATGTATAAGCATTCCAAGCCTCTGAACACCAAGGGGTGGCGAGCCAGCAGGATGGCGAGAAGGGGAATGGGATCTCGGAGAGGGAGGGGAGTCAAACTGGGGCCGAGCGCAGAAACTCAGCGGGGGGGCGAGGACGCTGGCGGAGGGCATCACACTGGACGCCGTGCCAGCGCAGCGTTCCGGCGAAACGCTGGCCTGAGGTGGCAAACTCAGGGCTTACGCCGATGCGCTAAACAAATAGCGGCCCAGGTCGGCAATCTGGGATTATTCAAGACAGCGCTGTACCGCGGTTGCATGATATTCTGGCCGAAACTGCTAGTCTATTGGAAAGCATTGCCAAGCCTCTGAACACCAAGGGGTGGGAGTATAATGATTATTGGAAGGATGAGGATGATCATTTGTCTGTCATCCCTGTGACATCTGTGCTTCCTAAGACCGAAGACGCTAAAGCCGCAGGACCTTCCGAACACTGCGTGCTAGCCGGAACACTGATGCAAAATGTGCCGGGACCTCCCACAACATCATTCAGAGCATCATACCTCAAGCTACTGCCTGTAACGCTGTCGGCAAATCTGGGAACCTCCAGGCCAGCAAGATTGCGAGGAAAGGGAATGGGACCTCGGAGAGGGAGGGCGGGGCGGCGAGGACGGTGGCGGAGGGCATCACACTGGACGCCGTGCCAGCGCAGCGTTCAGGCGAAACGCCGGCCTGAGGTGGCTAAACTCAGGGCTTACGCCGATGCGCTAAACAAATAGCGGCCCAGGCCGGCAATCTGGGAGTCTGGTCATTCTTCAAGACAGCACTGCACCGCGGTTGTATGATATTGTGGCCTAAACTGCTAATCTATTGGAAAGCATTGCCAAGCCTCTGAGAACACCAAGGGGTGGGAGTAGAATGATGATGGGAAGGAGAAGGATCCGCCGACCTCTCGGGGGTCATCGGCGTGTGAGATGCTCCCCCCTCCCAAAACCCCTCCCCCCGAGGCCCGGTCCGGTCAATTTGGAAGGGGGGGGTCCGGCCCGAACGCGTCACGGCTCCAGAATGCCCCAAGATGGCCCCCAGAGGCCCCCAAGACGGCCCAAGATGGCCCCAAGAGGGGCCCAAGAGTGCCCCGAATCGCTGACAGATCGCTCCAAGACGCCCAACATGGCCCCCAGATGGCCCAAAGGGCCTCCAATACGCCCCGAGAGGCATCCAAGAGGCCTGCCAAGAAGGCCCCAAGAAGCAAATATCATAGCATTTCCATATGTTTTTGAAGGTTTTGGGGGGTCTCTCGCGTTTTCGGCTTCCAGACGCTCCAAGACTGCCCGAGAGGTCCCCAAGATCGCCCCAAGACGGCCCAAGAGGCCCCCAAGACGGCCTTCAAACGTCCCAAGAGGGCCCAAAGACGGCTCAAGAGGCCTCCAAGACGGCCCCAGAGGCCCCCAAGACGGCTCCAAGAGGGGGCCCAGACAGGGGACCCGCGCAAAAACTTTGAGCCCTCGGCCCCGAAAGACTCCCAGGAGGCCCAGAGGCCCCCAAAAGGCTCCCCAAAGGCCCCTAACCAGCCCCCAATATGCCCAAAAGTGCTGCCGACAGAAACCTCGAGAGACCTACCAGGAGACCCCCAAGGGGTCGGCGGTGCGGCGTAAGCCCAGAATAAAAATTGGAACAACGAGTTAGCTGGACTCCATGCCCGATGGTATCCTAAGCTGCGTCGGTCTTGGCCATGTGCTTCATCTGCCGACCCCTGCTTGCTAGGCGTGACTGGCTGCCCCCCTCCCTCCCCCCGTTCCCCTCCTCTGCGGGCCCAAAGTCGTTCCGGGAGGCACCCGGAGAGCCCCCGGGAAGCCTCCGAGAGGCCCCCACGGGGCCCCAAAGAGGCCTCCGACAGGCCCCCAGCCCCCACGCAGCCTGTCAAGCGTGTCCTTGGGAGTCGGCGGAATGGCGTACGTAAGCCTCTTGAATCAAATATCTGCGTGTCTCGTGGGCCCTCCTATGGGCCCACTTCGGGCCCCCCAGGCGGGGGCCGTTTCGGGCCGTCTGGAGCAGCCATGGCAGCCCTTGACAAGGTCACGGCTGCACGCAGTAACAATCACGGGCGCGCGCATGCGCATACCCGTGGATGGCCTCAGCTGTACGAAGGGCGGGACAATTGATCAGCACAGTGAGTGCATGCCGCGATGTTTTTGGCGTTCATCCCAAATCGTCTTGCGAGGCCTTGATTCACTTGGGGGGCCTCGGGCTTAGGGCCTGGTTTCGTGTTCGTTTTGAAGTGCTGGAAGCCTTGAGACCTCTTGGGGCTGGATGGGCCGTCGCGCGCTTCGCGCGCGCTTAGGTTCTGGCACGTTTCAACCTTGCCCCACAAACGTACATGCACACATCCATACACCCGTCCGTTCCTACACCAATCCAACCATACATTCATCAATACATCCCATCATCTGGAATCGATGACTACCTTTATCCAGATACCTTCATCCAAGAGGCCGAGAACACACACATGACCCACCTGTAAATATGATGTATCCAGGCATCCACCGATTCATTTCTCCTTACAAGCATCCTTACACCACAAACCCATCCAGCCGTCCATGCATACACTAATTGAGTCATGCACTTGTCAGGTGGGGGACCGCCCGTAGGCGGCTCCAAGCTGCCTTCAAAAAATCCTGAGGCCCCCAGTAGACACCAATGTCACCCAATCCTCCCAGTGCGGCACATCCCTCACGCAAATCGTGCTCCACAGGGAGCACCACCCACAGCTCCAGAGACAGGTTGACACAACATGCTCAAGCCCATTTCGGTACGCCCCTCACGCGAATCGTGCCCAGGAAGGAGCTCCACCTATTGCACCAATGGGCAACCTAGCAAGGCGTCCCCCCGCCCATTTCGGCGCATGCCTCATACGGTTCGTGCCCCACAGGGAGCTCCACCTGCGGCGTCAGCGCCCTTCGCCCGGCTAATGTTTTGCTTATCTACTGGCCTTGGACTCATACCGCCACCGTGCCTGGGCTGCCATAGGCTTCTTGGATACGTACTTGCTGGGGTCTTTTGGTATGCTTCTCGGGTGCATCTTGGAGCCAGTTTTGAAGCCTCTTGGGGCCTCTTGGGCCCTGTTTGGGGGCCTCTTGGGGCCTATGTTGGGCCTCTTGGGGGCCTGATGGCGGTCTGAGGGGTCCTCTGGGGGCGGAGGGCTCGACATGTGAGTTGGAGTTTCACCTCTTGGGCTCCTCTTGGGGCCATCTTGGGCCGTCTTGTGCGGGGCGATCTTGGGGGCCTCTTGGATCGTCTTGGACGCTGTTTAGACCTAACAAGCGAATGCGCTGAAAATATACATTGTCCGAAAGTTTTGAAGCCTCTTGGGGCCTGTTTAGGGGCCTCTTGGAGCCTCGTTTGGGCCTCTTGGGAGCCTGCTGGCGGCCTGGGGGTTCCACTTGGGGCGGAGGGCTCGAAATGTGAGTTGGAACTCCCCCGTTTGGGCCCCTCTTGGGGCCATCTTGGGCCGTCTTGGGCGCTTCTAAGACCGTCTTGGGGCTCTCTTGGGCCGTCTTGGGGCTCCCTCGGGGGCCTCTTGGGCCGTCTTGGGGCGATCTTGGGGGCCTCTTGGGCCGTCTCGGACGCTGCGAAAACCGAAGAAACGAATATACTCAAAATGTACGTTTTCCAATGGGAATCGAGCGTGTTTGGCCATCCGAGGCGCTCTTGGGGAGCATCTTGGGGCCTTCTTGGGGCGTCTTGGGGGCCTCTTGGGAGCTCTTCGGCAATCTTGAGGCCATCTCGGAGCGTCTGGGACCCTATCGCGCCGCTCTCGTCGCTTATCCGTGCTCCCCACAAGGTGTTTGGGGCGGCCAAAGCGGCCTGGGGGGAGGCCCTGGAGGGACCCCGGGGGGGGGGGGGAAATCCGGGAGGGTGTCCCAGCCCGGGGCCCGGGCCCCCGGTACTCCCGCATGTGATATACGATGTGCGTCGAATGAATTCACAGCGTCCAGAGCGGCCCAGCAAGCACCCAAAAACCGCCCCAATAAAGCCCAGGAGGTCCCCAGGAGAATCCGAAGACGTCCAAAGAGATCTCCAAAACTGCCGAAGAAGGCGCCAAAACTGCTTTATGAGGGGCCCAAAAGAGAGAGAGGCCTATTCGAAAATGTTCGCCTTCCGGCCCGAGACGCCCCCAAGAGGCCCTGGAAGGCTGCCAAGAGGCCGCAGGGGTCCGCGAGCTTGCCGCCAACTGGCCCTCGACAACATCTGAAAAGACACGAAATAAGACCCAGAAAGGCCCCACAACTGCACCCACGACATCCCAAAACTGCGTCCAGGAGTCCCCCGACAGGCCTCCCACAAAATCCCGAGGAACATCCTAGAGACGTATGACCCACAACCCCAGCACGGTGGCTGGAGTGGCCGAGGGCCAGTTCCCCAGCCTGCTCTAATGATTTCGCCATGCAGTGCACAGCGAATGTCCTTCTGAAGGGTTTTGGTTTTTCGGAAGACCTCTCCCTCGGATCTCCACAACATATTGAAATAGAACCATCGCGCGCGCTTCGCGCGCGCTCAAGTTCTCGCTAGGCTTGATGCTCGAATCCATGGAATATCATTATTGTCGTTTCTTGCATCTGGGGACTCTCTTGGAGGCCCTGCGAAAGCCTCGGAATCGTATAGAAGAGGAACTGCGGAAACGCAAAAATCATTGATTGAAGTTCGGTACTCAACGATCTGGGGCCCTTGAAGGCGTCCTGGGTTCTTTTCTGGAGCCTTAATTGTGGTCTGCTGTGCAAGAGTACACAGGGGGGCGGACTAGGGAAAATATGGAATGGTGGGATTTCCTTCTGTTCAAGTTGTGGTGCCTGGGCTGTGGGTTTTCTGCATGCAGGCCACGGTCTGTTGGGATGCCCCACGGGGTCTTCGTGCAGAAGTAAGCAGGGGGCGAGTTTGAACAAAAATATCTAACATTCTACAACTCATGGGATTATGGGATCTTCATTTCTACAATGGTTTCAGGGGCAGCCAAGAGGACACGAAGACGATCCGAGAGAGTGCCAAGACAGCGTCAGAGAGTTCAACAGTATTGCCGAAACAGTTTTGCATGTGACCCAGAAGTCTTGATGGGGCCCGAGGAAGAGGATAGGGAGTAATTAGGAGTCCCAACTTGAAAGAAGAGGAATCTGTGGAAATCCTTTTTATTCAAATTCCTCGGTCTTGGAGCGTTGGAAGCGGGAAAACGTGAGAAGGCAAAACAAGTCGACAAAACCAACTGGAAAACAACGATTTTACCCTCTTGGGGCCGTCTTGGCCCGTCTTGGGGCCATCTTGGGGGCCTCTTGGGCGGTCTTGGGGGCCTCTTCGGCCGTCTTGGAGCGTTGGAAGTATGACATGGTGAGAAGGCCAAACGCCCCCAACAACAAAAAACAACAATTAACGAGTTGAGGTTCTGGTGCTGTCGGAAGGCCTCTCGGAGCTCTCTTGAGGTCTTTTGGAGGCCGCCTTGGAGCTTGGGGAGCCGCCCGACAGCTATCCTGGGTTGCTTGGGAGCGTCTTGGGCAATTCTTTGACGTTCTGGGGGCTTCTTGGGCCCGGGTCGACTTGGGCTGTCCTTGGGCGTTTTGGGTGCTCCCCCGGCGGGAGCGTTCCGCAGATGTTCCGGGAAGGTGTGGGACCCCCGGGAGGAGGGGGCGTGCATTTGTTGAAATTAAAAAAAAGAATTATTTTTTCCTTAAAAAAAATCATCGGTCTTGGAGCGTTGGAAGCCGGAAAACGTAAGAAGGCGATACAAATCGACAAAAAACACTGGAAATCAACGGTTTTACCCTCTTCAGGCTCTCTCGGGACGGCTCTCGAAGCTCTCTTGGGCTGTTTGGGGGGCCTCGTCGGAGCTTTTTGGAGGGCCTCTCAAGGGTCGGGGGTGTGTTGGAGGCCTCTGGGGGTCCCGGAGTCCTCTCGGAGGTCTCTGGCGGCCTCCTGTTCCCGCTCTTGGGCTCATCTTGGGCCTGTTCTGGGGTGGTCTGGAGCTGTCCTGGGCGCCTCTTCGGCCGTCTTGGGGCCGTCTTGACCCGTCGTGGGGCCGTCTTGGGGGCCTCTTGAGCGGTCTTGGGGCGGTCTTGGGGGCCTCTTCGGCCATCTTGGAGTGTTGGAAGCATGAAATGGTGAGGAGGCCACACACCCGGAAACAAAAACAATGAAAATTATCGATTTGAGGTTCTCCGGGCGCTCTCGGGAGGCCCCTCGGATTTCTCTTGAGGTCTCTTGGAGGCCTCCTGGGAGCCTGGGGAGCCGCCCGAAAGCTATCCTGGGTTGCTTGGGAGCGTGTTGGGGAATTCTTTTACGTTCTGGGGGCTTCTCAAGGTCGTCTTGGTCTGTCTTTGGGCATTGTGGGGGCTCCCCGGGAGGCCAGGAAGCGCGGTACCGGGAGCGTACTCGAGATGTGAGCGAAGTGGAGGACGCCCCGGGAGGGAGCCCGGCGTATTTGTTTATATTATACTAGAACCCCGCGCGCGCGCTTCGCGCGCTTGGGTTCTGGCGCATGCCATGGCGTTGTTAGCTGTGAGTGCTTTTCGGACTGGCTATTCCATGCCTTGCCCCAATATTCCTCATACGTTCTTCCTCGTTAGCCATCCAGTCTCTCTCGGTTGTCCTCGCTTTTTCTTCCTCGTTCTATGGACGGCCTCCTCTTGTTTGGGATTATGCGGGGCCTTCGAGCTGTTCAGGGCCTGCATGGGGAGATATTGAATATCAAGTGGAATGGCTTGGAGTGTAGGGGTCTCTTGGGGATCTTCCTGTTCGGGCTGCCTTGAAGGCCTGGGGCCCGCTTGGGGCCCTCTTGGGCTCTTCTTCGAAGTTATGGAGCCGTCTCGAGCCTCGGGGCCATGTGAAGCTCTCCCGACGCCATCCGAAGGAGAAAAGCGCGAGATGCACTGACTATGGAGAAGTATGGCTCTCTGGGGTCATTTTTGGGGGCCTTTTAGAAGCTCCACAGGGGCATCTTGTGGCCCCTGGAGGGCGCCTTGAAATATCTTGGAGAATCTTGGGCCACCGAGGGGCCATCTTGGCGGCCAGCGGGCGTCCTCCTGAATCAGCTCGGAACCCTCTTCAGGCCGAACAAAAATCGCCCAAAGACCACAAGGCGGATCCCGGAGCCCAGGGGGGGCCAAGTTGGTTGCGACGGGAGGAGTTTGAGAAAAAGGGGGCCACCCCAAGGCCAGAAACCCGGTCGTCGGTGCACAGAGCAAGGTGGAGTCATAGTACACTGGTTGGTCCATGAATGGACGAACTGAACACGTGGCGGGGGGTTACGCCGCACTCACAAAGACGTACACTATGAGAAATGATTGCGCATTCCCCATGGGAAAGGCGAGTAACACGAGGAGGAGGAGGAGGAGAAGGAACTGGAGGAGGGAGGAGGGATGTGAGAGGAGTAAGGCGGGAAGAAAACGAAGGAACGGGGGAGAAGCAGGGGCAACAGGCGCTGGACGTTCCAGCGAAAACCCTCGAAACACGAGTGGGGGGGGGGGGGGGCAAAGTCGAGATGGTGACGCCAAGCCCCCCATCGTTATCATCCTCCTTCACTTCCGTTTTCTCTCCTGTTCCTCCTGCTCCTCATCATCCTCCTATTTCACCATGCTCAAAAAGGCCCGAATAGCCAACATGATTCCACGCAGCATGGAGTGACGAGTAAAATTATACAACGAGGGCAACCAATTTGTAACGGAGCCAGCTCACGAGTCGCCTTCTCATATTACATGCAGTGCCTCCGCGAACTTATCTGGTCGATTGCCCAAGGATGTGCGCGCAAGGTGGAGCGACCAACTCTTGAAAGTAAAGAAATGCATCTAGTTCACTGCGCATCCGCACAAAATCGCGCCCTCTGCAGTTTGCCCCATGGCTCCACGGCGCCCTGATCCAGAGACCGCCTCAAAACGGCCGCCAGACGCCGTAAGCCCGTCCAAACACGGCCCAGCGGACTCTGTTGGCCCTCTCTTGAAATCCCCCGTTGGGACTTCTTGGGGCCCTCTTGGGCGGACCCTGGAACCTCTGGGGCCGTTCTTGGGGTCCTCTTGGGCCGTCTTCGGAGCCTAGGAGGAGGGGAAGGAAACAAACGATTGTCTCCGCAGCAAGCAGATAAAATCCTAGGTTGGGAAAGAGATCGAGGTGAACAAGAGACCCCCCGCCAAGAAATCGTTTTCGGTTTCGTGTTCGTGTCGTGCGTGTGGGCGAGGCGAAACTGCATCGGCGGGCGAGAGGAATGAACCCGCCGTGATTAAGGCAAAACTGGGCCAAATTTTGCTGCGCCGCCCAGTTGGCCAGCGGTGACCCGGGGGTGTCCCGCGGTGTGATAGAATCCGAGGCTGGGAAAGAGATCGAAATGAACAAGAGACCCCCAGCCAAGAAATCGTTTTCAGTTTCGTGTTCGTGTCGCGCGTGCGGGCAAGGCGAAGCTGCGTCGGCGGGCGAGAATAATGAAACAGATGTGCTTACGGCAAGACTGGCCCCAATTTTGCTGTGCCCCCCGGTTGGACAACGGTGGACCCGGGGTGTCCCACGGTGTCCCGTGGTGTCCCCCCCGATTGGCCAGCGGTGGCCTGGGGGTGTCCCGCGGTGTCCCGTCGTGTCTGGTGCTATGCGATGCTGTGCTATGCTATGCTATGCCATGCTGTACAATGCTACGCTATGTTATCAATGCGATGCTAAGCTATGTGGTGTGATGCGATGCCATGCGATGCTATGCTGTGCGATGCATATGCTACGCCAGACTGTGCCATACGATGATCGGAGGTTGGGGGGGTGAGATCTCATTGGAACGGAGACCCCCAACCCGGAAATCGTTTCGTTTCGTTCGTGTCGTGCGTGCGGGCGAGGCGAAGCTGCGTGGGCGCGCGAGAAGAATGAACCCGCCGTTGCTAGGGCGAAATCAAGACAAATGATTCTCCCCCGTCCGTCCGCCTGGCGGTGGCCCTAGCGGTGTCCCGCGGTGTCCCGTGGTGTCCGCCGTTGCTAAGGCGAAGTCAAGACAAATGATTCTCCCCCGTCCGTCCGTCCGGCGGTGGCCCTAGCGGTGTCCCGCGGTGTCTCGCGGTGTCCGCCGTTGCTGGGTCTCCAAGATGCCCCAAAGAAGCTTCTAGGGGGGCCCAAGACGCCCCCAAGAATGCCAATACTAACTGATCTTCACTATGCCGTTCAATGATGCTGGCGTTCTTGCGCCTTCTGGCTCCACACGGCCTCACATAGCCCAAAGAGCCTTCACAATGACGCCGGATCAACCCCAAGAAGCCACGAGCATGTCCACATACAGCCCCGAGACGATTCAAAATTGCCTCCACAACGGCTGCCCCGGCTCAGGACACACTCCGAGACGGCGAATATTGCCCCCGAGAGGCCAGGATTTTGCATGGACGCCCCCCCCCCCGCCTGTTGGCCTCCCAAAAGTGGGGCAACACAGCAAAAGGGCAGACGAGTTGCGCGCCCGCGCCTCTGCAGGAGGATGCAAAGAACTCAGGAGAGGAACTGCCTGAAGACATCAGCGTTCTGAGAGACTGAGTACTCACCCTGCGCTGCCGTAAAGTTGGTCTGGCACCCTGTCAATCCCAATTCATTTGCAGCCATTCCATTGTTCCCCACCGTGCGGTATATCGGAAAATTAGCGAAAGCACCATATGTTTTTTTCGCGAGCTCAGCATTCGTGTCACCAGGCAGGGCAGCCTCGAAATTAGACGTTGAGGTCAGGTAAATCAGCAGAACATCCACCTCGAAACCACCTGATATTCCCCACCATGCGTGCGGCAACACCTCGCAATTGAACGAACACACGGCTGGCTTGCCTTCGTCTCGCAAGTTTGCGAGCCTGCGAACCACGTCAAGCAACCGGTCCTTGCTGAAGACCTGATTGTGCGCTTGGTGGGACCCGAGGGTGTTGTAAGGATAACCGAAGAGGGTTGACAGCTGTTGGGTTACATCCGCGGCGTCGGGGTCAAACGTCGCCGGGGTGGCGCCTGCGAAGTCGTAAGAAGTGCTGAGCTCCACATGTGAGGACGCGATCCACACGACTTTCCTCGCGCCCCGCTGCAGCAATGCCAGGAGCCCCGAATTGTCCACAATGCCGCCGTCCCCGTACTCGTAGCGCAGGGCAGACTGTGGACCTGGCTGGACGGACGGGTCCAAGACCGGCCAGTCAAGTGCCTGCGGGTTGAGAGACTTGCCGAGAACTGCGCTGCCCTCCAGCACACCGCCGACGGCAAAACTGGAGATGCCCACCGCAGCAGCAAGGGACATTGGTTTGCCCACGGGGTAGCCTACAGCGGCCCTGCCGCCCGTTTGCTCGCTCGTCGCAGGCGCCCCCCCTCCGAAGGCGAACGTCTCCACGAACCCGCCGCCGACGACCAGGCGCGCGCCGCAGCACGAGCACGGGCATCGGCAGCTTGGCGGGCAGCACATGTACCCGCACGCGCACGGGTACAGCACAGCCTCGCCGTTGGGGTAGAAAGGACGGCCGGTCCAGTCCGGCGACACCTGCAGCGCGACCGCGCTGTCTGCCCCCGCGTAATACCCGACAGGGGCAAGCCAAGTGCCGTTCATCACGAAGCATGCGGGGCGGTCGGGCCGTGGGGTGAGAAGATCTTGTCTGCAAGGATGGGGTTGTCGGCGACTATGCGGTTCTTGTCGCTCTCGCTCGCCGCGAGGAAAGCTTCGAAACTGCTCAGCCCGAACGGTTCAAGAAGCCATTTCGCGACTGTTGCCTGCCATAACTCTTCTAGTTCATATTTGACAGAGTGCTCCGCAGCGATCAAAGTCGCATCTCTCGTCATGACGGCGCCGATGGGCGCTGGCTCCTGGTTAAGCACGGCCATGGAAAGTTCGGAGGGACTTGCTGCCTTGCACAGCATTTCGCTGGTGCTGATTTCGGAGCCGTTGTACGTCTTGCCGAACATAAAAATAGAGGCAAACCACGTGCCTCCGGACACTGAGCTGATAGAGTCGAACATCGAGAGAAGCCCACATTCGCTCAACCCTCTGAATATCCCTAGAGTGAATGACATCGCCTGGCTGCCACCGCCACTTGCGCATATCGCCCGCATGATGTTCGACTGCGATGGTGGGACGGAGGGGTTGCCGGTGTTCACCCGGACAACGGTGGCGGTAAGCTTTTCCGAGCTTCCGCCGATCGGCTCGTAGGCGAGGCACTTGCCACCGACAGGCCCGCAGGCTTGGCCCATCGCTGGAACAGGAGAAAGCAACGTGGGGTTCCCGGGGCGGTCAAACAAAAAGACTCGGGATGATCCGCTTGAGCCAAAATGGCTACGGACCCCTCAAAGCAAGCGATAATGATCCGAAAACACCGGAGACGCCCGCACGATTGTTCAAAAAAAAAAATCCGCCGTAGCCTGAGGATGCAGCCATGAGCCCCCCGAGACATGCGGGAAACCACAAAAAGCCTCCAATGATCTCCTCCTCCGTCTTCTCCTTGGTCTCCTCCTCGTTACCCTCCTCGTCCTCCTTGGATTCCCGTTCGAAGGCTTTTCGAACCACGGGGCTCTCTTTAGTAGCACGCTCGGAAGCCTCTTGGGAGCCTTACAACCTTCCCGAAATCTCCGAACACCTCCTGTATCCTCGAGGGTAATCTTCCGGGGTCGGCAGCGGCCACAAGGTCTCCGCAATCGATCCCTGGACCCCTCTCTGGGGTCCAAACGCATCAGACTGTCCGAGCTGCGTCCGGCCGTGGCGCCGACGGGACCCCTGGGGAGCCAACTGCCGTTGTCTCAACTGGCCCTCCTCTGCCATCCCGCGCCCTTGCCGATCTGGCGTCTGCGAACCTCCGCTCCTCCTGGACGCCCACCTGTACGGCGCGCTCGATGCTGGGCGCGAAGACGCAGAAGCCCAACGACTGGTTCGTGGAGGTGTTCGGGGAGCTGCCCTGGGAGCGCCCGGCTCCGGAGCGGGCCGCGGACGCTCCTCGTGACTGACGCTCCTCGGCCCCCTCCCTCCGGGTCGGACGACAGGGGGGGCGAAGGGGGGCTGGCGACTCTGATCGCGCAGCTGCCGTTCCCCGGCGCCTCGCGGCGAGCGGGACGAGCCGGCGTGCCGAGGAGAGCGCCCAGCGGCGGGGCCGAGACCCGCTGCGTGCAGCAGACGGCGTGCCCCCCCAAACTGCAGGGGGGCCTCCCACATGGGGTCCGAGCAGATGGGCCCCGAGACTCGAGACGCCTCGCCGATGTATCGTCGATGCAACGGCGACGTCGGCGCGGAGAACATCGGGCTCCACATCGAACCGCATCGCCCATGCATCGGCGACGCGGCGCGATCCTCCAGCCGCATCTACTCGGGCCCCGTCTGGGAGGCCTCGACTTTCGCAATGCTCCCCCTCTCTCGTCCAGCCCGACCCTGGAGGGAGCACCGGAAGGGAAGCGGGCTGCGGACGCTCCTCGTGCCGCTCATCGGAGCTCTCCCTCGCGGGGGAGAACGACGCCGCCCCAGGAGCACTTGGAGCATCCGGCGCCCCCCCCCCTGCCCCGCACTAAGAGCCCGCGCGCGAGCAGCAGGAGCTCTCGAGAGTGTTCGAGCGCATCGATCATCGTGACAAGCTTTGAGAGTCGGGCCGCCCAGCTTCGCGCCCCGCGCCAAGCGGTTATCCTCGCGCCCTGACTTGCCGCTGCCCTGGAAAACAGCGCCGCTCCAACTCAAGCAGCGATTCGCAGAGCGAGGTCATCTTCGCGCCCCTGCGGGTGACCTAGCTCTTCCTCCTCTGATTTTCCTTCCCCTCCACATCCTCCAATGCAGTCACAGGGAGGAGAGGAGGGAGGAGGAGAGGAGGGAGGAGAGAAGAAGAGGTGGAGGGTGAGGGGGGGGGAGAAGGAGAGAGGAAGGAGGGGGAGGAGGGGCGACCCTTACACGAACCCCAGTGACTGCACTGGAGCTCCCCCCCTGCTTGGAACGAAGGGTCGCAATGCGGTGCCCGATCCGCCCGCACCGAGGAATGGCAGGCCGCGGGCGCGGCGCGACCGGTGCAAGAGCGGCCGCGGATTACCGCGGCCTGGGCAGGAAGTATGAGTACGTATGATGATAACTGCGATGACGATAACGGTGATGATCCTCCTAACATGGTAGGCGCCCGGTGCACAACCCATACACGTCCGAAAGCAAGGATAGGATCAAACCTCATCACTCTAACGAGGGCGGGGCCGTGCGGCGGCAGCCACGGCTCCACGGCACGATGCGGATGATTACCACGGTGATGATGGTGCTGGTGAAGAGGGATAATCAGGAGGAGTAGATGAGAACAGAAGAGCCCAAACCTGTCGCCTGAATCGTATCCACCGCTGCCAAAAACCAGCGTGGCTTGGAGTGTGACTGAGTGTAAAGTGGGATTGGAACTGCGCCAGGCAGCCTCCCAACCCCCGTAGCAAGGGAGATGGAGAACAGATTCCCTAATGCCACTAACCTGGAGTCGAGAAGCGTCAATTAACCACCTCACCGGTCCTGGGTAGTCCTGGGCCCAGGATCGGTGTAGACGTGAGGAGCCCACGGAGGACGTACGCGCTCACCCACGTACATGAACACGCCCCCCCAATCCGCGAGACTGGCCGCGACCAGCCGCGTGATACGAACTTTCGCGCAATACGTATTATCGAAACCAATGTGGATTCATTCATATACGTGAGTGCACGTCCTTCTCTCGCTCCTGAATATCCCCCCTGATCATCCCCCTCATGCTCCTCCCCTCCCCCTGGATCCTTCGCCTCGCCCTGCACCTGCCGAGTCGGATGAAAAGGGTGGCGAACCAGCTCACGCAGCTGCTCCTTCCGGCGCCTTCTTGGCGCAGAAGGTGGCAATCTTAGTGAGGCAAACGCTCAACGGTGAGGTCGAAACCGGCTGCATGCAGCAGCAAATGTCATCGCACCCCTTCATCAATCCATCCCTTCCGTCCGCTCCAAGTGTTCCTTGCCGTCCGGCGTTCGGGTCATAACTCGGATCTGGCGACCGTTCGGGACGATTTTGGGCACCCCAAGAATGCTCTCGGCGAGGCGCAGCTGCTGGAAAGCATGCTGAGGCTGGAGAACCACCGAGAGACGAGCAAAATGCCACGAACCTCAAGAGAGCAAACCTCGAACCTCGAACCTCCGTTCCGTCCGACCCGACTCTCCGCCTCGGCCTGCACACCTGTGAACGCTAGAAGAAGAAGAAGAAGACGAATAATAATAATCGTAATAATAGCCCGAATAGTAAGTATAACAATAAGAATACAGAAACAGCGTAAACATAACCTTGCTGAGCTCCGCGCGGGATTCTTGGATCCGTGCTGGACGCCCCCCCCTGGCGCGCACCGGCGCCGGGGACGCCACGAGGGGGGCCAGGCTCCGATACATGAGATCCACGCGGAGCTCAGAAAACTCACGTTTGCGACGTTGTTCCTTCTTCGACCTCCGCTCCTCCTCCGTCGGCGCGCGGGCTCCTTCGGCACGGCCAAGATCGTCTTCTCCCACCACTCTTTTAGCGCGTCCGCCTCCGCCGCGCGAGGAGGCCGGGTAGGAGGACGAGGGCGGGCATGGGGAGGAGAGCGAGTGGAGGAAGATGAGGGGGTGGCCGGGAAGTGACGGCGTTGAGGGAGGAGATGGCAGTTGGGAGAACAGCAGAGAGCGACAGAGAGTGAGATTGAACCCTCGTTCTGGGCCCTTCCTGGAGCCACTCGCTCCACTCATGCGTCGATGCTGCGTCGAACGTCAGTCGAGCTGAGTCGAACTCGAATAGAGCTTGGTTCGAACTTGAGTCGAGCTAGAATCGAATTATAATCGAACTGCAACAAACTCGAATTGACATGGAATTGAACAACTCCGTTAGGTATGTTAGGTGCCCCCCAAAGAAACTCCCCAGAACGAAGTAAGAGAGAAAGATCAATCACAACGTGCTACTGTGAAGCTCGAGACTGCAATCGTGGTGCTGAGATCGGACTGCACCGTGCACACGAATGCGGAGGGAGGGAGGGGGTGAAGGAGACGGGGGGGGCCAAACTGCTTTTGTCGTCATGGTGCCGGCCTCGTGCGCGGTAGCCGTATGTTACAAGGGACGTTGAACAAGCAAAGAAAGGTTGTTCTGGTCACGGCGAGCCTCGACCATGAAGAGCCTAGCCGAACTAGTCGAAGGAGCGGCACGACAACTGGGGCCCCTCCTGTGTCACACGTGATGTTGTTGGCTCAGTGGCTTGGCTGCAGAGCGGAGGCATGTGATGGAGGGACCACTGCTGGCAGAATGCCCATTGCTACGAGACAGATAATATATGCTCACGACCCGCGCGCTCTACAAACATGAGACGTCGACAAATCGTCAGAGACCTGGCGGCGGCGTGAGCCGTGTAGCAAACAAGAGATGACCGTTGTGCTCAAAGAGTAGCCGTAATATTTGTTGTGCGTCGCTGGTCGCTACCCCGAGTTCGCGAATCGGGTGCAAACATAAGTGGCAACACCATGGCACATTCTCGATGATTTCGCAGTGTGCAAGCTGTGAATCATATTGCGTGTGGTTTGATCCACGCCGACCGTTTGGACATTGAGATCACGTAGAGCGTACAACTCTTTGGTTGCACTACATCGCTGGTTCGCCATGTGGGCCATTCCACAAACTCAACATTCCAAGCAGATGTGCATACATTTGAGGGCCGACTTCTGCTTCCACGGGCCTCCGCCAACGGACCTGCCCTCGTTTTACGTCTGCTGGCTCCAGCCAGCCTCCACCGAGAGCGAGACGCGCCGCAGGCGAAGCCCGTCTGGAGTCAGCATCACACTCAGAAGTCGGATCGAATCGGAATGTGTCGGTCGGGTCGGGCCGCATGGGCACTTATCGGCAGCGACAGGATGCACTGCAGCACCCATGCGAACATCAGGACGCATCGGATCGTCGAGAACTCGGGATCGAATCGGGCTGGCTGGAATCGGCATCGAATCGGATCGAGCGGATCGAGATAGACCCTGGCGAAGCCTCCTGCACTGTCGGCATCGGCAGTCTTGGCCGCGAGATCTGCGCTCCTGGCTGCCCCCCCTCAGTCGGGAGTGAGGGTGCGGCTGAATTCGGGTCTACGTAACGAGTGACCCCAAGCAAGAGTGACATTGGTGTGGGGCTTGCCGACCGCTGCGCGCGATGCGACAGAGGCGACCTGCGTGCGTGGGTTTGGAACCCGCGCGCGCCTCGAAAGCCGTGCTCCAGAGGTCAATCCGGCGAGGCGCAGCTGCTGGAGCGTCTCATGAGGCAGGGACTCCTCCAGGAGCCGACTAAAAACCTGCCCGAGGAACTGACGAAGAACCGTAGGTCAATCTTCAATGTGAACGAGAACTGCTGCTCGTGAGAGCCCCCGTCTCATTCCGGCGAAGGGCCACTCTTACGCGGGAGCGATGGAGGGAGGCGAGGCACCCCTTCTTCCCACCCTCGCACGGAAGGAGAGACGGAGACAGGGGGAGGAGGACCACGATCAAGAGTGAGATGAGAGAACACAGAAAAGTAAAGGATGAATGAGGAGAGTGATGAGACCAAGGAGCAACAACGAGGAAGAAGGAAGAAAGATGTGATGAAACAGATGAGATGAAAAGAGGGATAACAAACTGAACGCAGGAAGCGGCATGACAAGTGAGGAGGAGGAAGAGGAGGGAAAAGTGGACATGTAAGAAGACACCCATGTAGGGCGAACTGCATCGACGACTACGTGATCTGTAATAGATGCGCGGCTCTACAACGTTGTAGCTCCAAGATAAGGCCAAGACGTGTCCAACAGAACTCCGATACATTCTCAAGATCTCTAGAGGCCAAGAATATACCCGTCGACTCCACGTAACCCCGAGAGGGCCATTGAGACGAACCCCTCAAGGATCCAGGAGGGGCCCGAGAGGGCGCCTGGCTCCAAAAGAACCGCGAGACAAGGCTGACGAAAGAACTCAGGAGATTCCAAAGATCGCCCCAACAATGCCGCACAAGAAACGCACATCGGCTATCTTACCGCGCTGCTACTCTCGCGCGCACGACTTCTACCTCAGGCCCGCGGAATGCACGGATCGAATGGGCGAACCAGTCGAATGACAGAAGCTCCGGTGACTTGCAAAACTCTGATAATCCGCCGGCCCCCTTGTGGGGCCACCAGGCTGCGAGGCGCGTGATTCGCAGTTTCCTGTACCAGTCGTAGGTTGTAGTTTCCAGTGTTACAGTTCTGCTTCTTGCTGGTTACTGTAACTAGTTGACTTCTTGCTGGTTACTGTAACTAGTTGATTGACCGCGCGAGGGGGGGGAGGCTCAAACGGGATTTTTAGCGTCTCCTGGGCGCGTTGTCTGAATTGCTGGGGGGGCTCGAAATCGACACCCCTCACGCAGATCCGCGGGGTCAGGGTCCAAAAACATAAGGGATTTGCCACATTTCTGAAATTCGGTGCCACCCCTCACGCAGATCCGCGGGGTCAGGGTCCAAAAACACAAGGGATTTGCCACATTTCTGAAATTCGGTGCCACCCCTCACGCAGATCCGCGGGGTCAGGGTCCAAAAACACAGGGATTTGCCACATTTCTGAAATTCGGTGCCACCCCTCACGCAGATCCGCGGGGTCAGGGTCCAAAAACACAGGGGATTTGCCACATTTCTGAAATTCGGTGCCACCCCTCACGCAGATCCGCGGGGTCAGGGTCCAAAAACACAGGGATTTGCCACATTTCTGAAATTCGGTGCCACCCCTCACGCAGATCCGCGGGGTCAGGGTCCAAAAACACAGGGATTTGCCACATTTCTGAAATTCGGTGCCACCCCTCACGCAGATCCGCGGGGTCAGGGTCCAAAAACACAGGGGATTTGCCACATTTCTGAAATTCGGTGCCACCCTTCACGCACATCCATCGCAAGGCGTGGTAACCCAAACTGCGAGAACTCCCTCGGCCCTTTAATCGCAAGGTGTGGTAACCAAGCCCTTAAACCATACACGTCTTACCAATCGCCAGGTGTGGTAACCCCTCTTGTGATCAGTTGGTTTTGCTGATTGCGACTCGGCTTCGCATGAAGTTTCGATACTGCTTCACGACAGCGCCAAGGCCTCATGACTTAGCTGTTCCATGGCCCATTCTCCGAGAGAGGGGGCCGGCGGCAGGGGGCGAAGCCCTTACGGATTCTCCCAAGGGTCTGCCATCTGTCCGTTTTCGGGCATGGGTGGCCCGGAGTCATCGAGACATCCGGTGTGCCCAACAGGCCGCGCTGTCACCTCACATGCCTGGATGCACAGAATGCAGGCGCGCCTCCGTCTTGACCTCCAGCGACTCCGTCTTGCCATCCTTGAGGAGCACGTTGAGGTCGGCGACGGACGCGTCCCTGCCCACCTTGAATTCCTGGGCCTCCAAGGCCGCCTTCACGCCTGTGAGCATGCCGCTCCCCCCACAGGGCAGCAGTACTTCCCATCCATTCCCACCAGGATCCCACCCATCAACATCCTCACCAAAACCACCGACGTCAGCACCATCATCATAATCCCTACTCACCGCCACCATCATCGGAAGCATCACCATCATCAGCATCGTCATCATAATCATCATAATCATCAGCATCATGATCATCATGAGCCTCATCATCATCACCACCACCATCATTATAATCAGTATCACCATCATCATTATCATCACCACCATTATCATCATCAGCACCATCATCAGTATCACCATCGTCATCATCAACAACAACAACATCGAACAAATCATCATCCTCATGCGCATCCTTATCCTCACAATAACCCTCGTCTCATCCGCATCATCATCCTCATCACAATCATCATCGTCATTACAACCAGCCTCGTCATCATCATCATCATCATCATCATCATCATCAGCAGCATCATCATCACCATTATCGCCATCATCAGCATAATCATCACCATCCATCATGATGGTCATCCTCACCATCCTCATCCTCCTTCTCGTCGTCGTCCCTCCCCCTGCTCCCCCAACCCCCTTCCGAACGCGCGTGGCAGATGTGGCGCAGCCAGGAGTTCAGACTTCGAACGATGTCTGGAGCCAGTGGAACCCCAGCAGGATGGTCCGATGAATGGGCGTCGATTGGACTCGCAGGGGTAGGTCTCCTACGTGGTCGCAACTTAGCGCGGTAGGGACTGGACTGAACGGGACTCAGGGAATCTAACCAAATTCAACATTTCGGCACGCAGCAATGCTGGGCGGGCTCTCAAGAATGGGGAGAGATCTGGCACCGTGCCTCTGGGCACGAAGTGGGCGTGTCCTCAGTTCCTTTGGCCAATCCCTGGAGCCTCAGTCCTCAGTTCTAAGGAGTCTTTCAGGGGCCCGGACCCAGAATTCCGAAGTCTCTTGGGGCTTGGCTCATGCCCCCTGGGGTTTCCAGCATCCTGTCGCAGGAATAAGTTCTCCGGCCAAAGAAGGCCCCAAGGCCCAAGAGAGCACCGAGAAACCAACATCACTGATTTTCCACAGGAGTTTGAAGGATTTGGACCTTCTCGCCTTTTCGGCTTCTCGACGCTCCAAGACCGCCTCAAGACGGCCCAAGAGGCCTTCAAAAGGGCCCTAAAGCGGCCCAAGAGGGCCCCAAGACT
Organism: Prorocentrum cordatum; assembly: GCA_963575745.1. Classification (NCBI taxonomy): domain Eukaryota; class Dinophyceae; order Prorocentrales; family Prorocentraceae; genus Prorocentrum; species Prorocentrum cordatum. The sequence continues at coordinate 436,450 of CAUYUJ010020503.1, read as the reverse complement.
GCCCAAGAGGCGCCCGAGACGGCCCTAGAGGGCCCCAAAACGGCCTCCAAAGGAGCCCCAAAGAGGGAACACTACTCGAAAATCCGAGCCTTCCGCCCCAAGATGCCCCCATCAGGCCGCAAGAGGCGCCCAGGAGGCCCCAAGAAGCCCCCAAGAGGCCGCCAAGAGGCCCCCAAGATGCCCCCAAGAGGCACCAAGAGGCCCCAAAACGGCTCCCACGAGGCGTCCAAACTGCCTCCAGGAGGCCCCGAGTCCCCCCACGAGATCCCAACGAACATCCAACAGTCTTCATACCCACAACCCAGGCACGGTGGCGGGATGGGCCGAAGACCTCTTCGATCCGCCGCCCCCTGTCGATTCATCGCAAGGGTGCCTGGCGTGCTGGACCCTTTCGGGTTTGGTTTTGGTTCCTTTTCCAATAGAACTCACCCTGGCGCTTCGACTGTCCCGCCGGCCCTGCGGAAAGCCTGCAAACGACCTCAACGTCCACAACAAATCCTCCAAGACGCCTCAAGATGGCCTCCAAGATGGTCACGTTGGCCCAAGATGGCCTCCAAGATGGTCCAAGATGCCCTCCAAGTTCGCCCAAGATGGTCCAAGACGGCCTCCAAATTCGCCCAAGATGGTCCAAGACGCCCAAAAGCCCCCCCGGAGGCCTCCAAGACGGCCCAAGAGGCCTCCAAGAGGTCCTCCAGGAGGGCCCGAGGAGGCCCAGATCATTGATGGTCCTTAGATTGTTGAAGGAAGTTGGCATTCGCTTCTTCTCGGCTTTCCGACGACCCAAGACGGCCCAAGAGGCCCCCAAGATCGCCCCCACAGCGCCCAAGAGGCCTCCAAGATGGCCTCAGGACTGCCCAAGAGGCCCCAAGCAGGCACAAAGACGACCCAAGAGGCCTCCAAGACGCCCAAGATGGCCTCTAAGACGGCTCTGGAGCACCCCAAGAGGGCCACAAGTCGGCCCAGAAAGGCTCCCCGAACTGCATCCGACGGCGTCAGACGGGCCAGGAGCCAACCAAAATGGCCGAAGTTGGCTCGAAGCTGGCCCAAGACGGCCCAAGAGGCCTACAAGAGGGCCTCCAGGAAGGCTAGAAAAGGCCAGCACCACTGATTTTCCTGTCTTTGAAGAATTTGGACATTTGCTTCGTTTCGGCCTTCCGACGGCCCGATACGGCCCAAGAGCCAAAGATGGCCCAAAGATCGCCCAAGAGGCCTCCAAGATGGCCCCAGAACGGCCCTAGAGGCCCCCAAGACGGCCCCAAGAGGCCCCCAAGATGGCCCAGGAGGCCGCTTAAGACGCTCAAGATGGCCTCCAAGACGGCCCTGGAGCATTCCAAGAGGGCCCCAAGTCGGCTCAGAGAGGCCCCCCTAAACGGCTTTCGACTGCGTCGGAGGACGGGACAGGGGCCCATCAAGACGGCCGAAGATGGCTCTAACATCGCCCAAGACGGCCCAAGAGGCCTCCAAGAGGGCCTCCATGAAGGCCCGAAAAAGACAAACATTATAGATTTCCCACGAGTTTTTGAAGGATTGTGGCATGTTTTTGTTCTGCCTTCCGACGGCCCGAGACGGTCCAGGTGCCCCAAAAGATCGCCCAAGAGGCCCAAGACGGCCCCAAGAGTCCACCAAAACGGCCCAAGAGGCCTCCAAGACGCTCAAGATGACCTCCAAGACGACCCAAGAGTCCTCCTAGACGTCCTCCAAGCAGAACCGGAAGGGTCAAAATGGCCTCCAGGCGGCCAAGAGGACCTTCAAGATGTCCACGTGTTCCCCGAAGGCTTTCCAAACCGAGTCGGGGAACACATGGTCCGATAGCTTGGCTGGTCCGGCCTCAACGTTCGGCCACATAGACGCTTCCAAAAAGGCAGGGGGCGGCGGTGATTCGCCGTAGGCGTCTTCGATCCGCCGCCCCCTGTCGATTCATCACAGGGGTGCCTGGCGTGCTAGACCCTTTCGGTTTTGGTTTTGGTTCCTTTTCCTAAAGAACTCCCCCTGGGGCTTCGGCCCGTCCCGCCGGGGTCCCGGGAATGATTTCAATTGCACAAATTGTCCTTCAAGACGGCTGAAGATGGCCTCCATGATGGTCACGTTGGCCCAAGATGGCCTCCAAGATGGCCTCCGATAGCCTCCAAGTCCGCCCAAGAGAGGAGGAGATGCCTCCAAGTCTGCCCAATAAACCTCCAAGACGGCCCAAGACGGCCCAAGAGGTGCCCAAGAGGCCTCCAAGACGGCCCAAGAGGCCTCCAAGAGGTCCTCCAGGAGGGCCCTAAGAGGCCAAAATCATGATTTGTCCTTAGGTGTTCATGGTGTTTTCGTATTTGCTCCTCTTTAGCTTTCCGACGACCCAAGACGGCCCAAGAGGCCCCCAAGATCGCCCCCACAGCGCCCAAGAGGCCTCCAAGATGGCCTCAGGACTGCCCAAGAGGCACCCGAGAAGGCCCCAAGAGGGCACAAAGACGACCCAAGAGGCCTCCAAGACGCCCAAGATGGCCTCTAAGATGGCCCTGGAGCACCCCAAGAGGGACACAAGTCGGCCCAGAGAGGCCCCCCCAACGGTTTCCGGCGGCGTCAGACGGGCCAGGAGCCCACCAAGATGGCCGAAGTTGGCTCGAAGCTGGCCCAAGACGGCCCACGAGGCCTCCAAGAGGGCCTCCAGAAGGCCAGAAAAAGGCCAAACGCATTGATTACCCTTCGGTGTTTGAAAGATTTTGACATTTGCTTCTTTTCGGCCTTCCGACGACCCGAGACGGCCCAAGAGCGCCCACAGATCGCCCTAAGATCGCCGAAGAGGCCTCCAAGATGGCCCCAGAACGGCCCTAGAGGCCCCCAAGACGGCCCCAAGAGGCCCCCAAGATGGCCCAGGAGGCTTTTAAGACGCCCAAGATGGTCAAGACGGCCCTGGAACATTCCAAGAAGGCCCCAAGTCGGCCCAGAGGGGCCCCCCAAACGGCTTCCGATGGCGTCGGACGGGCCAGGGGGCCAAAAAGGCGGCCGAAGATGGCCCTAAGATGGCCCAAGACGGCCCAAGAGGCCTCCAAGAGGACCTCCAGGAAGGCCCGAAAAGATCAAAATCATTGATTTCCCACGAGCGTTTGAAGGATTGTGGCATTTGTTGTGTTTCGGCCTTCCGACGGCCCGAGCAGTCCAAGTGCCCCCAAAGATCGCCCAAGAGGCCCAAGACGGCCCCAAGAGGCCCCCAAGACGGCGCAAGAAGCCTCCAAGACGCTCAAGATGACCTCCAAGACGACCCAAGAGTCCTCCTAGACGTCCTCCAAGAAGGCCCGAAAGGGTCAAAATGGCCTCAAGACGGCCAAGATGACCTTCAAGATGCGCGCGTGTTCCCCGAAGGCTTTCCAAACCGAGTCGGGGAGCACATGGTCCGATGGCTTGGCAGGTCTGGCCTCAACGTTCGGCCACATAGGCGCTTCCAAAAAGGCAGGGGGCGGCGGTGACTCGCCGTGGGCGTCTTCGATAGAAAGGGAAACTCGGGAGAGCGCTCATGCACACCACCCTCAACCCGCCACAGTTCCAAACATGGCCAGACGCGCGAGAGATCGGCCACGTGCCATGGGCCAGACTCGGAGGACATCATCTCCACCAGGACGTGGGCACCGAGTGGGCCTTTCGAGGAAGCTAATGTTCTTCCTTGCGCCCAGCGGGGGGCCACAGAGAGTTACTGACTCAGGGAAAGAGGCATCGGCCTGGAATCGGCGATACATCGGCAACATACACCCCGTAGCGGTACACGCCCGCACGGATTTCTTGGATCGGCGCTGACCCCCCCTGGCACGCGGCGCCAGGTGGGCCCAGTGCAGATCTAAGAAATCCGCGAGGATCTTCGACAGTCTTCTGTTCATGCAGACGTTTCTTCTTCGACTTATTATCATCGTAGGCCTGCCGAACCATAGGCGGACGAGTCCCAAAATCCTTCCCCCATTCCATCTCGGATCGAACTATGATGGCCTCAAAGGCCAGGAACAAGCCTCCGGGGTCCGGAATTGGCAAACCACCTGCTCGACATGCTCCCTCTCCTCCTGGTCCCAACGTCGATCCAAGACATCCGCGCGGACCTCCGACAATTATTTTTCCTGTTCAAGGGCTATAGCACTCGGCACCACGAAGGGCCTTGTGCGGTGTCCCCCGTCGAGGGGTCGAACTCCACCAGTGAGGCCGAGGTGCAGAGCTCGCCGTTGTTTGCCATCGCCGCCTGGGCAGCCCCGCCCTTCTTCTCTGCCTCCTCCTCCTCCTCCTCCTCCTCCTCCTCCTCTTCCTCCTCCTCCTCCTCCTCCTCCTCCTACTCCTCCTCCTCCTCCTCCTCCTCCTCCTCCCCCTCCTCACCTCTACTCCTCTCTCAGGTCGGCTCACCAATTGAGCCTGTTGGGTTGGAGGTGTCAGAGATGTAGGGGTTCGGCTGCCAGCGGGCAGCTGACAGAGTGGCTTGAGACCTCGTACTTTGATCTGGCCTACGTTAACTCCAATATGTTCCAACTGTCGAGGGTGAAAAAGGTGCACCGTCAAGTTGGGTCCATCCCACGCCTTCAATGGTGTACTCTTGCTCGTTGAACATTTGGATGTGTAGCTCGTGTGGTTTTCGCGAGCGAACAACTTCGAAAACCGTCAGCCGAGCCGTGTTCCGAGCCTCTGATTGTCTCGCGTCCGAGGTATCTCGAGAGGCTCATGTCAGGGCAATGACCCAAGGACCTGGGTTCGAACTGAGCTAAGTCCTCGTTGTTCCTTTTCGTTTCGGATTCGTATCGCGAAGGGGTTCACTCACTTACTCCTCTCAACTCCTCTTCTTCCTCCGCCTCCTCCCTCCTCCTTGTCATCTTGTCCAGTGCCTCTCTGATTGCTCCTTCGCGTCTGTATCGAGCGAGCTGGATGGGACACACCTGTAATTGCAACAGGTGTTTGATTTGGGATAACCATTAACCCTCATCTTCATCAGAGCGATGCAGGTGCCAGGGAGTCGTGACATGCTGACCCTTTCGCCAAATGAGCCACCTAGTCCTCCCTCTCTCCTGATCCTCCCTCCTCCTTCTCCTCGCACCTCATCCACCTCGCCCCGCTTCTGCCCGAGCGGGCGCTCCTGAGCGGGAAGGCGGTCGTATTCCCCATGTCTTCGTCCTCCTCCTCCTCCTCCTCCTCCTCCTCCTCCTCTTCCTCCCTATTCTTCACCCTCTTTCTCCACCCCTCGGGACGACGTAAGCCTCGAGTTTGGGAAGTCGAGTTGGCCTGACTCGGGGCCGCAAGGACAAAGGCGGAACTCAGCCTGAAATGTGACGCGACCTCTCTCTGCAAACATTCAACGAAAGCTGGATAGTCAAAACTCAGACATACCATTACAATCAGTGATCGGCGACAAGCAAATCCGAAATCCGACACACTCGAGTCTAGATTCTCTCCACCCGACCTCCTTTGCTCCCTCTCTCCTTCGATACGCGAGGAGGACACACCCGCGCCGGCGGCAACCGTCGCCACCCCAGAGGGGGGCGGCGCCGACAGCCGAGAGCAGCCGCACACAACTCCGCAGCCCGGACCCCAATGGCCAGCATGGGGCAGGAGCCGCGGGGCCGCCAACCAGTTCCCGAGCCCTCATGAGGCGCCAAAGCGACCTCCCCAGGCCCCCGAGCGCCGTGCAACTGGGAGACCCCGCTGACTATGCAGCGGCTCGCCCACTGTCAGCGTCAAGGAAGCAGCTCCTGAGGGGAGTGGCTACTGGGGCCCTCCAGGGGCCCCAGGGCCGCCCAAAAACGACTCAGGACGAAGAGCCGGTCCTGGGGGGTGCCCCGGGGTCTAGGACCCGTTACCCTCAAAACATATGTTTCTTCATGGCGACTTGCCAAACAGGCATGCCCAAACGTGAGCAAACCACTTGTGCATACGCGGCTCAAAAAACTGGCACGCACACACACAAGCACACACAAGCACAGCTGCGGTGGACAGAACTGGCGGCGATTCACGCGGGAGTGATCGACCAGAGACTCGCTGACTGGGATCTCCGAGGACCTGCTCAAATCATGCTCCCCGACCGTTATTCAAATCACCTTCTCCACGACTCGATCGAACCGTGCCCAGCCTTGCCGACAAGCTCTTTCGGGGCCACACGCTATACTCGTTTTTGCGATCGTGGCCTCGCACGCGACGACGAGGCGGAGCAAGTCGATCAAGCGGCTCGGAACGAACGCGCGCGGCCGGGCCTTCAGATGCGGCGGGACCTCTTTGGATCGACCGCCCACAGGCCACCCGGGCGTCGGTGGCGAGTGACTTCAATGAGACAACGCCCCGAAGTACAGCGACAGGCCAACCGATAGCGACGAGACAACTGGAATCAACGCACGCAACGCGTAACCCGAAAGACCGACACCGCCGGCAGTGCCGACGAGGCGACTGAAGGTGGTGTCCATACACGTACACATGAGGTACCGTACCGACTCCACTCTTCTCTACCACGATGAAGGAGGAGGCATGGAGAGAGGAAGATATGGAGGGGGGTAAGGCACAGAAGCAGTCCCCCCTGCAAGGACGAGGGATCATGTCCTCCTTTCTACTCTATCGCCGCAGCTGGGGTCACAATAGAACGGTACCATACGGGGGGTGCCTGAGAGAGCAAGCTTCGGCGAATCGGAGCTGAGAGTAGGCGGAGGAGGAAGAGGACACATCCAATAGGCTTCATACCCACCACCCAGGCACGCTGGCTGGGCTTGCCGTAGGCAGTTGGATAGGAGCCTCTCATGTTATGCAATGCGAGAGGGGAAGGAATGGCAGGACGACGAGACTTCAACTCGAGAACAAGGGTGAGGAGGAGGAGGTGGACGACACAGTCAAAGACCAAAGCCGTCCATTCGGAAGGGAAGAACGACCCCCCCCAAAGCGATGTAACTCCCAAGTGAGGCGTCGCGAAGGCCGGAGATTCAGCCGCCCAAACCTGCGTCCCGGGTTTGGGCCCCGAAGCCATCTCTCCAGGGTTTGTCTGTTCGGGGTTACGACGGGTTCACGTCGCGATGACGCGGGCGCTGGCTCCTGACATCACGTTGGATCACCCAACCCTGAATGACCTCTACTTCCCGAGAGCGCAGGTCTATCGACATCGGCCGATTCTGGGCCGCTGGTGGCGCTCGACCTTTCAGCATGAAGAACACGGGTCCTGAAGGAAACGAGTCCCAAACTCTGGGCCCTGCCCCCTGGGTCTTCAGTCTGCCTGGTTTCTAAACGGTCCCCGGGCCAAGGAACCACTGAAAAACATCAGGACCCGTTCCCGTCAAGACCCGCTCGCTTCATGCCGAAAGCTTGAACACCCGTTGTGGGGCCGCCGCCTCGTCGATATGGCGCAAATCTGCCATGCGTAAGTGCCCAGACACCCGACGATGTGATTTTTAGACGCGTGTTGATAATGGTTCCGACCCCTTCCCCAGGGGGGTAATTTTTGGCCCCAGATCAATGTGTGATGGTCCCTGTGCCGAAATCTGGCACAAATGCCCAGATTGAAACATATCTCATCGTCTGATATCTGGCGGTGAGGCCGCGGCCGTGTCAACACGGCGCGAATATGCCGTGTCGACGCGGCGGCGGTAACCCCCATTCCAGTGTCGGCGGGCTCTGACACCAGGGAAGCCTTCCTCACGAGCACCCTCCAGAAGACGCTGACGACAGGCATGGCGACGATGATGTCGACGACGGCGAAGGTGACGACGACGAGGACCATGAATGACAGCGACTGAGGGGAGAATACGGTACCGACCAGGGTCGCATACTGACCAGAATTTCGAGGCGAATCCAGCCGCGGCGAAGAGGGAGGGGTAGCCGTATCCACATGTTTCATCTTGTTAACGACGACGAGAACAACGACGGCGCGGACGAGGCGGCCCGTGCTCTGCAGCGCAACCCACCGGGGATCGCCCAGGCGGTGCCAGCGGCCGCGGCGGGATGCGTGGCGGACACGCCGTCCAGCAGGACCTTGTTGAGGCCGCTCACCTGTGGGGCCACGGGGCCCCCCGTCCCCTGGCAGGTGCGGCGGAGCCCTCAGACTGTCCGCGTCGTGACCAAATCCACGGCGGGAGTGTTCCTGGCCGTTCTCGGCCTCCCGAGGGCCTCACGGGCACCCAGGACCGTCAGGAAACAAATCGGGATGGACAGGTCGATCCTGGGAAACAGGTCCAGACATCTGGGGGACCACGCTGTGAAAAGATCACGACACCCGAATTCTGGGAACGGGGTTGGAGGGGGAGGCGGAGATCATACGGGAGTATACCGATGGGAGCGCAATGCCCCTCCCCCCACACTGCACTTCCGCCACGCCGCTGGATGGCCACCCTGGGATCCCGAGGCGTGCTCGGCACTCCCCGCCACGCCTGCTCGCACAGCCTGGTGAGAGGGGGGAGACGGAGAAGAGGAAGGAACTGAGCTGCGGGCCAGGGCGCAATGCAGCCTGGACCGAGGGCGGATAACAAAGCGAGCCTATGCCTCCTGGCCTTGCTCCTCTAGCGGCTCTCGAATGCTAGGAATAGCAGCATTGACGGGCTGAGCCAGATGGCGAGACCAAGAGAAAATCGGCTCAGGGTCGCGCCGCATCGCCGGTGCATTGGCGATGCAATGCGATCCTCCGCCCTCACTCACTCTGGCCTCTGGCCCCGTGTGAGAAGCCTGGAACGCGAGGGGGGAGATTCCTGTGGGTGGGTTCTCAGCGGCGACGACGAGCACCCCCGCCACCCAAGGCTGTTGGACATCCCATGACAGTGGAAGTGGCCATGGCTGAATCGAGCCCGAAACAGTTGGGATGATGACGGCTGGAGAAAGCGGCCGGGGCTGGGAGGAGTGGAAGTGCTGGCGCTAGGCCAGTTTCTCTGTGGGTGACGACGAGCACCCCCGCCACCCAGGGCAGGCGGTGGTTTGTGTGTGGGCGACTAAGGCCAGCCCCGGGCCCCGAGCGGTGGGACCACGTGGGCGATGACGACCAACCTCGCCACGGCCCTCCCAGCCAACCCCCGAGGAGAAACACAACTTGGGGAAACAGCATCGCGTTCTGAGCCTGCGGGAGCTGGAAGCTTCTGGCAGTCGATGTCGCCCCTCGGATACCCGGCCCTAGGCAGAACTGGCCGACAAGATTGAAGGACGAGGGGGCGCAGGAACCGAAGGACAGGACAACTTGTCGCGACTCCTCGCCTCGCCAGCATATTCTAGCCGCAAGTTCCCAAGCTCGTACGCCTTCTTGACAAGGGCCTTGAACATCGCCGACGAGCCAGTAAACTGCAGCCTGCGTTGGCAGGGGGCACGATAGGGAAAAAGGTGAAGGATATAGGAACACAACGGGGGAAAGTGAACAAGAGGAGCGGGGACGCGGAAGAAGGCAGGAGGATGTCAAGAGATCAATGGAAAACTGGAAATGGACGAAGTGAAGCTCACAGAAAAGATGCAAGTACTGCCAGGTGTAGTGGAAGCCCTGTAAGCAGGAGTGGAGAGGAGGGACGCAGGATCTTGGTCTGGGTAGCGCCGTGCTGCGCTGGACCGACTGAAACAACAACATGTCCTCGCAGACCTGGTCCTGCTCCTCCTCCTCACCCTCCTCGACGGGGCCTGTCCACCCGGCGCAGCACCTCGTGCAGCACCTCTGGGTCCGCTTCGGGCGTGACCCCTGGCACCACCTCGGGCGGACGGCACATCGGGCAGGGGCAGCCCCGACAGCGGGGGACGAGGAGGAAGAACAGGAGCAAAAAACATTTGGCATCAGGGGGCGGGTTCATTCGAAACACGGGTCCTGGCCCTGGGGCTCTCTCCAGGACCAGCTCTTCATCTCGAGTCGTTTGTTGACGGCCACGAAATCCCAAGAGACCTCACCGCGCGGTGCGTCACTGTTCGGTTTTGGCGCCAAAAAGGCCCCGGTCGCCCGAGGCGTCCTGGGAGAACGACGCGAGTCCCAAAACCGTGCGGTGACCCCACATCCCCACTGACTCACCACGCGGTGTGGTCAACACGGGGGGCCCCAGAAAGTGACGAGAACGAACCGACTACGCCGTGCTGGCCGCAGCACAAAGGGAGGCTTCGGCTTCGCCTCGCACCGTGCCAAAGGCCTCCTCCTCGCCTCGCCGTTGGGTCGCGAGTGCACAAAACGACGCGGTGACCACACCCTCGGGCGAGTCGGAGGGGAGTCGGTCCAGCGCATGCTGCCTTGGGTTGCGGATCCGCGGACCTCGCGGGTGGGGGGCCAGATCCGCGCATCGGGGAGCGCACCCCCGAAACACGAAGCCACAGCGAAGCGCGCCGAGTCTGTACGGAAGCGGGGCCCGTCGCTGACCCACGCGCTTTAAACCATGCTTGCGCTTCCTCGATTCAATGTGACCGCGCGGTTTGGGCCGCGGGCCGTTCACAAACATGTTCTTGGCGACTGGGCCTCCCGAAGCCCCCAAGCGCTGCGGCGACGGACCGTGCGGTGAGGTCTTCTGAGCAACGACAGGTGGCCAACGCCAGGTGAAAAGTCTGGCCCCCATGGGGGGAGCATCGACGACTCCCAATCGCACATTCAGCGCCAGTCGTGACCTGGGCACCCTCTCCTGCCCAAGAGCGCGCGGTTTCGCAATCGAGGGCCTATCGCCGATGCACCGGCGATGTGCCGCCGAGTCCAAATCAACGTGTCCCTTTTCCCATCCCATCCCGAGCCATTCCCCCCGGTCGTTCCCCCTTACGGGGGGGACGTCATTTTGTAGAGCACACCCTTCTCAAGATGCGCTGGGGTGGTAAAGAGCGCGGCTTTTCTCAGTGCGAGAGGCCAACATGTACGCATGCCACTGACAAGTTTGGGCCAACACGGTTTCGGACCGCTCTTTGTAAACATGCGCCATGAAATAAGCACGCAAAACGAGCGGAAAAGAGGTGAGCTCATAGGCCCAAACAACAAATTAATGATGCTAGATGCCTGTAGTGCCCACTGGGACAGCACGACTGTCGGCTAGCACGGAAAACTGTACTCGAAACGCTGCCTGACCACTGCAACAGGCAACTCGCTGACAATGCTCCTCACACACAGGAGGAGAGTGTCTTAAAACCCGATGCGCTGGCCGGTCAAAGACGAATTCTAGAGAAAGGGAGAGAGGGAGAGACGGGAAGAAGAAAAACGAAAATGAAAGGAGGAATAATGGAAGGGATGGAACAAAAGAGAGGAACGGATGGATCGCCACGTCGAAGGACCTGGAGAGTACACGAACAGTCGAGTGAAGGCGTTACTGATATGTCGAAACTAGTTGGTCGTTCCCACCCTGCTGAATGCGATCGAAGCACTTGTGTTAAGAGGCCCGGGACCAAGTCCGAACAGCTGGACACATCTTACGCCCGGACGGGGATTGCTGTTCTGACGCCAGCCTGAAGGTTCCGAACTTCGGGAGTCTAATATGTGCCGCGCTCCCTTTCGTGAAGCCCGAATCGGTCGCGGTATCAACCAGCACCGCCAGATGCGGGACCCATCTGATACTGCTACCCAACCTCTTCATCACCTTCCTCACCACCGAAAAGGTCGACTACGATGCGGCGGCCTACCTTCGAACCTGTTGTCTCCTAATCGAGAGTATCGCAAATACCCCTGGCTTCCACGACGCTCGAATTCGAGAGAAGATTGCAATTCGGCCCACTGCCACGGCGAAACACATCCTGAAAGGCACCGGCGTGATCGCGCCAGGATTCGGACAGGAGGCCTCCGAAGATCCTATCTGGACGCAACATCTGCAGCCTCTCTTACTCTGCCTACGCTCTGCTTGAAGCGACGACTTCTGCCCCGGGAGTCGAAGGCACATGGCGTCTGAGCTTGGACAACGCCTGCCACGCCTGCTGCACACGACCTGGCCCACCTCCTCCCACACCTCCGCATTCACTACCGTTGCCGAAGATCTTTATCTTTGCCTCGGGGCGATACTTCCAGACCGCGATGGGCACGCTGACTGCGTCGCGAAGATGATCGACCGCCTTCGTGGCCTGCAGCAGATCTCCCGCGGCCGGATCTTGGACGGCAGAAGACCAGATCGACGCGGCCCCAAGCGCCTCCGCGCTCGTCTCCATGCCCACCCACGACAGACACACGATTGATCTGAACTGTGCACGTTCTGGGCCCAGCAAGGGAGCACTGCGGATCTTCGGGTGCGAGGAAGCTCGATCTGCGCCAAGGACTCGAGACTATACGTCTCCTGATCGACTAACGCCTGGTTTTCCAGACGACGCAATCTCCTGCCAATGTAGTCGGCTCCCTTGTCGTCCACGGGCTCAAATTTGACGCGCCCGAATCGCCATTGCAAAAAATGGCGATGCTGCCCGGCCGCGGGGGCGCGCGCCGCAATCGCCCCATCGTCTACCCCCCCTAGCTCCCGTGCCCCAGGATCCCCGCGGGGAGCTCCATCGTAAAACCAGCGCGGCTCCATCGTGTTTTTGCGGGGGCCTACTTTCTGATGTCCATCCATTAAATGATGAAGCTCTCATGCAGGTCCTGCTCGCCCTCCCTGTCACTCTCTTGCGCCAGCAGAGTCGTTGGGGGTGTCCTCGCCTGTGTCCGTCAACAGGGTGAGATTCCCGTTCCTCTCGGGAGCCTGCGACCTCTCCCAAGCCGCCTCCGGACCTGCCCCGTCGCTGCGATCTCGGGGCCCCCGCTCGCCCGCCTGGCGCCTCGCGCGCCCGCGCGGAACGCCTCCAGAATCCTCTCTCTCCCCGAGTGGGCAGTCTTCTCGCGATGGACCCCAGGTCCAGAAGCTGGTTCCGAGGCGCGGCTGCAGTGGCCGTGCCTGACAGGGCGCGGGGTCCGCGAGAGACGGGGCGCACGTCGACGTCTCGACCGAGGACAAAGGCTTCCTCGGCCGGGCGAGAGTCCGACCCGATGGGCGACGAGCTGCTCTCTGACCAGGTGGCCCCATGGCCTCGGGGTCGCCCCCCGAGACCTCTCGGGGCAAGATCCCCCCCGCCGGGGCGGCCGCGCTGGCGGAGGCGCCCGTCGAGGGGCTGAGGGGGGAGGCGCGCGGCGGGGCCGGCTCGACGCCCAGCGGTTCCGTCTCTCGGAGAGGGGCATCGACCCTAGAAGACGATTCTCTCCTTCGGTGGGGCACGCTCTTCTCCTGCGGCGGGGATCTCAACGCGCGGGCCGGGGCGCCTGCGCCCCCCGCCAAGGCGCCCAACGCCCCCGCGGCACCCGCGAAAGCATCGAGGCCCTGAAGGGGCGGCGGCGCGGGGGCCAGACCGCCCAACCAGTCGCGCCCCCCAGCGAGCAGACTGGGCCGAGCTTCCCCAGGGGAGGCAAGGGGGGCCCTCCAGCACCAACGCCCACGCCGTCGCTCCGGCGCTGTGTTGAGCCCCCCCTAATCGGCGCCCAAGCGGCAGGACGGGAAAAACAAAAACAAAAAAAAGCTTCGGCACCCCGGGACTCCGATCGACGTGCCCTTCCAGACCGGGTCGGAGGAGCACTTCCCCGCTCGGGGTCGCATCGCAGTCCGAACTGCGTTCTGGGCTTGGAGCATCGCGACGCTGGGGCCGGCCCGCTGGTCTCTGGAGCGACGGACTCTTGCGACCCGAACGCGCGCCGCGGCGCCGCGCGTAGAGCCGCTGTCCGGGAACGAGAGACATATCTTTGCTCTGGCTCCTCCCATTGGCATCCTGCGCCCACTGGCGAATGGGGCCTTTGCAGAGCTCTCGTCTCGCGCGTTCTCGGATGGCTGCTTCGCGTGCCAAGTCCGCAGCGGCGGCGTCGCAGCCCCGAGGTCCCGAAGAGGTCCGGGACACTTACTGCGGGCGCCGCATCGTCTGACGGAACATCGTCGGGCATTCAAGGGTTCTGACCCAGGGCCACGCCATAAGGAGTGCATCCCCCCCAACGTAGACACCTGTGCATAGAACTGACACTGCCGGGCGTTAGCAGCGCCGAGTCCTGAGTGGAAGCCGCCGCCTGATAGTCCGCGCCCTTCAGGCGGCAGGTCTTTCACCCGACATT